>VWZK01005830.1:110541-220311 GCA_013396935.1 Baryphthengus martii
GAGGGTATTTTTCCCTGCTGGGATTTGGGTTCTGGGTGCTCCTTAGAGTTGCAAACGGGACCAGTTTGTTTGGTCCTTCATCTTGGATCAAAACTGCCCATTTTTAACAGAGTCTGGCCACTCTTTTGCTCTCTTTTTATTCAGGAGGTGCAGGCCTCAAAAAGGTTTATTTTTCCCCCAGTCTAGTGCCAATTTCTGCCTTTGCCCCCAAATACGTTTTCAGCCTGGAGCTTTTGTCGTTCCCGCTGGTTTTCCTGTGCTCTTGCTGTCCTTCCAGCCAGGTGACGGGGCAGTGACACGAAAGCAGCCTCCCGTTCGTTTTTAGGAGTGGAAAATCCCTGTGATTGATTTCGGTTTTACTTTTGCTCTTCTTCGCTGACCCAGCTACTCCAATGTGCGCCGGTCGCTGCCGAGCGGCAGCTTCTGGAGGGGTTGCCTGGCAGGTGTCGATGAGCTGACCTGTCCCGTACCACATGTCAAGCTTCACCTGTGTAGATTGGATGCTCCATCCCTGGAAGTGTTGAAGCCCAGGCTGGATGAGGCTCTGAGCAACCTGCTCCGGTGGAAGGTGTCCCTGCCCGTGGCAGGGGAGTTGGAACTGCATGAGCTTGAAGGTCCCTTCCAACCCAAGCCATTCCATGTGAAAGGGTGTCATCAACTGGATTCTTTTTGAGCTCCTTTGAAATCAAGGTGCTAACAGGGAACTCCTCAATACAGTGTTTTTAGATAACAGAAACTGCACATTTGAAATTATTTTTAAAATCCAAAGCTTTTTGCCCTGCTTCTGCTTTTCAAGGGTGATCTTCCAGGAGAGACAGTGAAACAGGCCTGGAAATCACACCAGCATCCCCACGGCTCGCTTGCAGGCCTCCTCCTCAGCCTGATCCGGTCAGGCTGGGAAGGCAGAGGCCCCGAGAAGGCTGCGGAGGAGCACGTGCCCGCGCTGCCGTCGTGACTTTGCGCGGAGCGGGAAGCGAAGGGCTCTCGGCGACGCGGTGAAATGAATTATGCAAAACATGCTAATGCAGCAACGCTCTCCACGCACCCGGTTATTTTTAAGCATCTGGGCTGCCTCTTGAGTTTGAATTAAGCACATTGCGAAAAAGATCGAAATCCTTCCCAGTGCAGGAAGCCGTAAAGCGAACGTCAAGAGGAGGGGTCGTTTCTCCTGGTCCCTTTTGGGGACTGTGACCTTGGGAGGTGCACGACTGTCCCAGGCAGGCTTTCAGGCTGGTGGTTGGAGCCCTGGGTTTTTCCAGAGGGTTTTTCTCACTGCTAGGAGAGGTAAACGGGATTTTTCTCTGGTAACCAGAAAATTAGGCATTAAAACGAGCTGAGGAGCAAACCGCGCGCCGCCTGTTCCGAGAGGAACAGTCTGAACGGTGCTTCCAGGCCAAGACTGTGAAGCAGCCCTTCCAGGCTTCCTTGGTGAGCAACGTGCGGCCACATTTCGGGCAAACTGAGCAGAATTACCCTTCGTTTTCTTCTTTGTTTGTTTGGAAGAGTCCAGTTGGGAATTTGGTATGGGAAATAAGTGACGCCGACTCATTCAATTTGATTTATAATTGTGTTTAAAATACTACTAATAAAAAAATCTATCCCAAGCCTCCAGCACTTGGGATCTGCAGCGTTACTGGTGGCAAAGGCCTCAACCTGTTAGTCAGGTAAAAACATTTTTCAGCTGCCCCATCCTCTTGACCCCCACCCTTTAAATATTGATAAACATTGAGACGATCCCCCACGTTGCCCAAGTTCCCCAACGTCCCCAAGAGGCACGGCGTAATATACGGATATATTGGGAAATCTAAGCGTTAATTTGTCCCAGGCTTTGTCTCTTCCTAAAATAGTGTCTCTCTCTGCCTTTCATCAGCGTTTCGTTGCCTAAAGACTGGGGTAATGTAGAACTTGCCCATGCTCTTTCGTAACTGCCACGCTGTAGAAGTTGGACATGTGTTGGTTTTCAACGTAGCGTGGGAGCTCTTAACAAACCAAGCGTTTGTCTTCTGGAACTGCGCAGCGTTAAACATATATTTGGGGAGGATATTCATCGAGCGGCAGAATGGGCGTATTGTCTTGGACGTGAATGGTCCTCAGACGAGCGCTGAGCGATGCGTGGACCTCCAGGGTTCGGCCTTGCGACTCTTGAGAGCGACTGTGTGTACTTGATCAGGAGCTGGAAACGTGCCCGGCGGCTTCCCGGCTGAAGCGCTGGGGAGGCAAGCGGGGACACCTCCGCACGGACACCCTGCGGCCGTTTGTCGTGGGAAACGTCCCGCCGCGTGCTGGGGCTGCTGAGGTGACGGCAGCCTGGTCCGTGCCCCGGAGAGATCTCCATTCTCAGAAGGATCCTTGGAAAAACCCTAGATGATGTGACTTCTCTCATCACCTCGCCTGAACAACGCCCAGAGCGCGGCGTGGACCGTGGCCTCCGGCCCTCTCAGAAGTCGTGTCCTGGTCCAGTGGACAGAAGTGCTTGGTGATGGCAGCAGAAGCCCCTCCCCAGAGCTGCCCTTGCCTTCTCTGATCCTTGTGCTCTCTTCTGGCCGCTCTCCTCCGTGCAGATGTTGGCTGAGGGCAGGAGTTGTTCCTGGACAGAAGATCCTTGAGGCCTCCAGGAGCGTATGAAGAAGCCTTGGGTTTTTTTAGTGTGCGTTTGGTTGTTGTGGGAGGTATCTTAGAATACAAGAAATGTGTTTGGTTTGTTTTTTTTTTTTTATTATTTTTTTAAAATTTTTTTCAAACATACATAATTTGGCCAGAAATCATTTTACTATAAAAGGACTGGGGGTGAATATAGATTGTACATCTGTTAGCTGTTTGTCTGCAAAGTGACTGTGCGGCGGAGGCCAAAAGCGAAGAATAGAGGGTTGCACGAATTGGCCAAGTTTCTCAAGTCTTTCAGAAGCCAGTAATTCGAATCAAGAAGCAAATTGTTCAACCCAGAAATCCTGGCTGTTCATGCATCTCACTCTGTGGCACATCCCTCTGGCTGACTCCTCCCGCTTTCCGTCTTCCGTCCTCCAAGAGAGGCAAACGAATGAAGGCGCGTCTCCCTCCGGCGGTTCCGGCAGAGGTGGCCGGAAGGGTCTGGGAAGCAATGGACGGGGCTCGGTGGAGTTCGTACAGCAGCTTTCTGACAAGTGTTACTAATAATTTAGTGTGTTTGGGAGCGCTTCAAAGGGCTTGTCTGCCCAGCTCTGAGCCTTGCGAGTGCGGAAGATCAAATAAATTAACTATCACAAATATTTAACTTAAAAGGTGATCAAATGAGAGCTTTGCTGTTACGTGTGCGTCTGAGAACCTTTGGAGCTGTGACTACGTTAGGCCAGCGTTGTAGTTGTCTCTTCTCTCATCTTGTGGATGCTCCATCCCTGGAAGTGCTCCAGACCAGGTTGGATGGGACTTTGAGCAACTTGCTCTGGTGGGAGGTGTCCCTGCCCGTGGCAGGGGGATTGGAACTGGATGAGCTTTGAGGTCCCTTCCAACCCAACGTATTGTATAATTCTATGATATAATCCACTTAGTACTGCAAATTGAAATCCTGCGAAAGCAGGAGGGGTGTGGGGTTGGGTGGCAGCTGGGTCACCCCTACAGAAGGCATTTCCTCGTTAGTTCTCTCGTTGTGGCTGCGCGAGGGGTCGCTTGATGGCCAGCAACCCCTCTTCACGGAAAGACAATAAGCCAATCTGACGTAGCCATAGTTATTAAAGCACCTCGTGGAGTGAGCCGGGCAGCGTTTGGTCATAATTTGAATCTTGTTGCAACAGCATCCAGCTTTTACAGGTAATTCCCGTGAATTCTTGTGAGTATTGTTCTCCAAAAGTCACAGCTACTTAAAATAGTCTGAGGAGTTGTCACATGTGGAGACGCAGCTCTGCTCTGTGTCAGAGCTTTGAGTACAAACACTGCTTCTCTTGATCACGTAAATGAATATCTAAGTGTGGCAAATGTACGATGCTCATTGTGGGAAATAAAACAAGAACTTCTCTGCAACATTTTTTTTATCCCATGAATCTTTCAGGAGCCTCATCGTGCCGCAGAGGAGCGAGAGTTACACTCGTTACCCTTTGGAAAAGCCAACCTTTCTGGCTGCGAGCCCCCCAGAGCTGCGCCACAGGACGGAGGGTAGAAATAACATCTCCCAACTCCCCAGCGCTTGCTGGGAACCCCTGGGAAAAGAAACTGGAGCCGTTGGCCGCTTCCCCCTGTGTGCTTGTGGTTTAGACCTTGGGAAGCCTGCTGTGCCGCTCCAGCCGGCGTCAGGACCCGGGACCCGGGACCTGACCTTTGGCTCTTGGAAGTCACCGTTGCAGATCCGCGTGGGCTTTCCTTCCAAGGCTTTCACTTGCTTAGCTCGGTTGCGCGGAAGCTGAAGAGCAGCGTTTTAGTTGGTTTATTTTCTGATGTTTCAGGCGTTTTCTCTTTGATGTATTAAATAAAATCTCCTCTTGTACTGGTTTTGGCTGGGACACAGTCAGTGGCTTTGTTTGCTCCTCGCCTTCTCTTCCAGTTTTTAATTTTCTGTTGTGTTCCGGAGGTGAGACAAAGGTTTTGTCCCTCTTAGTATGCACAAGTTTGTGAACTGAAACGTGGTTTGGTAGGGTTTTTTTTGATGAGTGTGAGGCTTATTTCCAAAGATAATTAGCCCGTGAGTCCAAGCGAAGGTGGGAGAGGTTCTGTTCCTCCACGGCTGCTGCAGGCTGGGGACGCTGGTTGCCGCTGGGCTCTGTTCAGCTCACCCCGGGAAGCGCTGCGGCACCGCTGGCCACGCTGAGCTCCTCTCTTTGGAGAAGTGAAGGCAGCACCAAAGCTGTGGCAGAGCTCGTTTCGGGGGAGAAAAGGAGGGTGAAAGGAGATTGCAGGGGGCTGAGGAATCACCCTAGAAATTAATTCTGTGTTTTCTATCAGTAGAGAAAGACAAAATTCTTCTTTAACGTGGAGATTTGTGAAGTACGCGAAGCACTGCGGGGAAAACGCTTCTCTTTTTAACGATTATTTTGTAAATCCTTTGCAATGAGAACCTGTAATACCCCGGGCGGCGAGTCAGCAGTGTTTTCCTGCGGCGTTTGCCGTGCCGCGCGCGTTTCATCGGAAGAGATTCAGCTCACTCGGATCAAATGGCAGAAGAATGGGAGAAGAGGAATTTCGGAAGCTAAGTCTCGGACTTTGTGCGGATTAAGACGAGGTGACCTTTTGGCTCAGCGCACAGGAAGGTTTACACCGTCAGGTATGTGCCCGGTGACCTTTCCTCCCGAGCGAGGCGTCCCTCGCACACAGTCGCTCTGCTGAGGCCTCGTACGGCAAATTCTTGGCACCGTATCGCTGCCGGCGTTGTCCGGCTCTTTCTGTAGGCCGTGGAATGTGAACAACTGTGATGTTTTCCAGCAATAAAGCTGGGCCTACGCCTGTAGCCCCGGACTGTTGTTCAGAGCAGAAGGCAGGTGGGTTTTCTCTGTGCTAGAGAAAGACTTTGGCGGAAAATCGAGCGCTTCAATTAGAATGTAAAAGGAATTGCACGAGGCGCTTCAGGTTGTGGTTTAGTCCCGGGCACTTCAGACGAGTGCTAATGATAATGTTGGGTAGACCAAATACTCGATGATCTTAGAGGTCTTTTCCAACCTTAATGATGGTAGGATTTTACGTGAGCCGAGTCCTCCCGTCTTCAGCCGCAGCAGGATCCTTCACCGGCGAGCGTGACGCGCGCCAATTCGCCGTTTTGCAGAGCGGGGCTGGAAAACCAGCCCCTGGTTTCCACGTGCCGACGCCGCTCCTGCATCCTCGGGTCCCGCGGTAATTCCAGAGGGCGGTCAGCGCATCGTCAGCGCGCTGGATTTGCCGTTAAGCTGAGGAACTCAAATACCTACAAACGTAAGCGAGGCAAAAATTGATTAAGCGTGAAATTCTCTGGCAGCGAACTCTGGGTTGGCTCGGAGACAAAAGGTTGCCCGACCGAAAGAGAAAAGTACTTTGAAAGCTCCAAGCTATTATTTGTTTGGTTTTTGCGGATGTTTATTTTATGTCTGATGGCAGATTTTTGTTAAAGGTGAATTCTCCCTTCTGTTCAGCCAGTGGAGCGAAAACAGTCGTGAGGCATTCAGGGAATTGTTAAAACCGGATCCCTTTTCGGTGCTGTGAGGAAGTGGTGATCCTTGAGGTGCGACAGCCCGTGTAGAGTAGAGGGTTCTTTGTGTTTCAAGTACCAAGCCAGGCAGGATGTGTAAATAAACATCGAAACAGAAAGGAAATAATACCTGTGGTAATATTTTTTTCTACAAGCTTAGCTGGGTATGTTCTCCCAGTTGCTGCAGCTGAGCCAAAACCCGTTCCACAGAAGAGATGTGTAAGGAGAAAACCTTCCCCTCTTAACGTGGAAAAAAAAGCCTCTGTTTGGATTTATTCCGTCCTCAGAAACGGTGGGTTTAGGAATTCCTCGTTGAGAAGATATTCCTCATATGACCTTTCTGCATCAGCCCGAGGCCGCCCTTCCCGTCCTTCTCTCGATGCAGAGCCGTGTTTCGGGGACCCGGCAGCGCCCTGGTTTTCTGCGGCGAGAGCTTTTCTCACAAAGATACGAGAGAAAAACAGGGAGTCTTTTTGCTGAACTGCGAAGCGGCGACGCCAAAACATCGGTGAAGGCCTTGAACGTGGCTGCTCTTATCCTGCTGAGCTCGTAGCTTGGCTGACCTTGTGCTGTGAGATACCCTGGCCGCGGCCTCGGCCGCCGTTCCGCGGTTGGAAGCCGTGTTCACGGTCTCTCCAAGGCTCTGGAATGACCTTATTTGGGTTTCCAAGTGGCTGCTGCTTGCTCAAGGTGCCGAGGGCCTGGCCGTGGGCTGCTCCTGCCTCTTCCCAGTAGCGGAGACTTTTAGTTTTCTGCTTATTCCCTTAATGAGCAATTTTTTAGGGTTGAAACTTTGCCTTTCCTCACAGGAGCAGGAATCAGCAGCTTTGCAGCGTCTCGGTGCAATGTGATAATCAAGGTTTAAACGGTGATTAAAATAGATTTTTCTGGCCGGAAAAATCCATCCTTGGAGATGTCTGTGCAGGTCCCTCCTTCAGAGACATCTCAGAAGTTGTGCCCGGCTGAGGGTGGAGTGTGGTCCTCAGCAAAGGTGGTGTTGGCGTCGCTGTGACGGCCGACGCAGGACAGAGACTTTTGAAAATAATGAAGACCTTAAAGTCTTAGCATCTTAGACTCCGGGAGTTTTTGCAGATGGCACCTTCTAACTACCGATCGACGCTTTGCGGTGGGGGGGCCCTGACCCCTTGTGAAGCAGGAGAGACCCGGGAGGGCTCTCAGAGGGGTCGCAGGAGTTCTTTATGGCCCATGTGGGAACCTTCAGGATGTCTGGGCTATTTCGGGAGCGCCGGTCTAAACACCAGCTGGCCTTTGGGTTGCTGGGCTTCGCTTGCGGCTCCACGCGGGGATGCGGGGAGCGTCGTGCTCTTGCGTGGAAAAGTTATGAGGAGCCGGGCGGCGAGTCGGCGCCTTCGGTGTGTTTATCGGAAGAGCGAAGGGCACCGTGGCTTCCTCGCAGGCGGAGGTTTGATACCAACCGGAGGCTTTGAACGCGGCCGAGGAACCAACAGGGAGAGCGATCTTCCTTCTCCCTCTTCCCTCGGTTATCTCGAAGGCATTTCTGACTTCGTGGGAGGGAACGCGGCCAAAGGACTATCGACCTGCCATCGGCACGTACGCTTCACGAGGGAGCACAGCTTAACATTTTTTTGCATTAGTGGGAGGCTGAACTGTGTTGTTTCTGTCCTGTCTGTGCACTGGCGGGAGGTTGGAGGGCGGGATCTCACGTAGGATGGGTTTGAGCAGCACGGAGCACGTTGAGGATATATAATGAAAATTCAACGTAATGATAAAGCTTAAAAGGGAAAAAAAAATGGTTTGAGTTTGTTGTCCCACGGCCACGGCAGCCCTGAGCATGGCTGTGGGAAGGGATGCTCCGAGTTAAGGAAGCGGTCTTTTGACTCTGTCTTCACTTGCTGGAGTTATCTTGGCCGTCAGCTGAGGATGTGAGTCCTGTGATAAGCGCTTTGATCTCTGACACCACCTTTTTATCACGTTAGGGCGACTCTGACACTCTTCCTCCTCTTTAGTTTTGATCGGAGCAGCCTGTAGCTTGTGAAGCCGCCAGGGTTTGGAGTGCTGTTTGGACTGAATAATAAATCGTGTCGTTAGCCCAGCGAGCTGGGCTTTTCTGTAACTGTAAGGACAAACTCAATCGGAAACTTAGGAGTGAAACCAAGCCCTGGCTGTTTGCAGTGTTCTCTCCTGCCGTGGTAGGAGCAGTATATATTTATGTCTGAATATAGCATATTATATATGAGCTCCTGCAAAATGGAAAAGTTTTGTTCTGCTTTAGATACAACGATAATTGTACTTTACAACCTCTCTGCGGAGGCTTCTTTGGGTAGCTTTTTACACTGGGTTCTTGACTTCCTTCTTTCTGGTAAGTGCTCAAACCCTCAGGTGACACGAAAACGTAAACCTTTCATTTTAATGTGGAACATCTTTTCCAAAGATTTCCCAGAGCCCCCGCCTTGTGGTAGCACCACGTGTTACGTTCCAGGAATAACCGTTTCGCTTGCGATCTTAGTCACGCCCCATTTAGGGTCTGTGGAGTTTTTTACTGTTCTTTTACTTCAATATGTTTTCCAGATGATTTAGCTGCAAAGTTTTTACGTTCGTGTGTTTCTTCTGATGTTAACCCAGTCTGAAAAATCGACGGAAGTTTTCTCCAGCGCGCAGCCCCGAGCGCTCAGGAGCGATGTCCCGCCTCGGCGGAGCGCCGGCGGTCAGCGCCGGATACGTCAGCGACAGCTTAATAGTTTTTAAAATCTGGCACACGAGTTCCAGATGTTGAGAAATACTCTTTACCTGGTAAACCTTCAGACTGCTCTAAGCTAAAATCTCTAATGTTATAATAATCCAAAGAGTATGCCCACAGCGCAGGCTTTCCTCTTTCTTTCTCAAGAGATACTGTACCTGAGGAGCAGGTAGAAGCAGATGTTATTTCAGGAGCACAGAAATAAAAAAAATCCCAGCCCTTTGTTTTCAAGCTCTTGTGCCAGGGACTAGTGATTAGACATGAGGCTGCAGAAGCGCTGCTTCGGTCTGACACGTCCCTGGAGCAAAGGAGGCTCAGGGGAGACCTTCTGGCTCTCCACAACTCCCTGACATTCAGGAGCTTGGAGCCAGGGGAGGTCGGACTCCCAGGACAAGAGGAATCGGCCACGAGTTGCCCCAGGGGAGGTTTAGGTTGGAGTTGAGGGACAATTTGTTCCCCTGCAGGGTTGTCCAGGCCTGGCCCAGGCTGCCCAGGATCGATCACACACGTTGCAAAGAGACACTCGATCACTTGGTGTGTGATCTTCCCCTCTCCGTAGAACCTGGTACAGCCAAAGAGGGGTTGTCATCGTTCACATTTCATACATTGGCTCCTCAGCGGCTCTCCTGCTAAACATCGAGTAATTTTTCTTAATTCATGAATCAGGAAGCCAAGGAAAACCTCAAATGAGGTTTAATAAACTGTACTACCAGTATTTATGCAGAAGATGAATCGAGTAATAGGCAGAAATAGAGCTCTGTTCGTGCGTTCCCTTTTTTCTCAGTATCTTGAAAATGAGTTAGGAGCGTGCGGAGCAACGGAGACAGGGCTACAAACAGAAGGATTTATGCTAATTGGCAGCTAATGAATCCAAATAAGGACCGAGAGCAGGCAGTCTTAATTTCATTTAATCATCACGTACAGTAAAAATCTGGGAAGAAATCAATCACAGTTCTGTTCAAATCCAGCACCGGAGCGCAAAAAAACTGGGGAAGTTTGTAGGTTTTTGGTAATTTGATGGGATGGTGCAAGGTGTTTGGGATGGGCAGCGAAGGGTCAGGCCTGTTTCTCGCCAGACCAGCTGAGCTTCTGTCTCTGAAAGTGTAGAATTTGAAGAGTGACTTCCAAGCTCTGTAAGTAGAGTAGTATTTTCATCTTAACCCGGGGATATTAGAGCTGGAAATCCAGCAAAGGTGCAGCCGGTTGTTTAGGGTCACAAGGACCAGATGTGGGCAGAAAGGCTGGGTATGGAAGGAGAAGGCTTTATATCAAAGGGTGGTGTTTAGGGGAGAGTTCTGCAATCTGTTTTCTAGGACGTAATCCAGGAAAAGGGATCTGCTCCTGGGGAAGGAGCTGGGGCTGAACTCAAACTGTCTCGATACCGGGAGCAACTTTAGCAGCTTCTTTGGAGGTTTGAGAAGCCGAGGGAAAGGTTTGTATCTGTCAGATACAAACAGACTGACAGATACAATTCCCTTTGTTGAATTTCTCAGGTGTATTGGTCTTGGATCCCCCCTTTTCTCCCCCTCAGAGCCCGGTGTGTCCGAGCCCATCCCTGCCTCACCTCTGCTCTGCCAGGAGAACGCAGATTTTCTTAACCTTTTAAACCGAGCGGGGCACCTGAACTGGGAGTGTTGTGATGCCGTCTGCCATGTCTAGCTTTGGAAAATCCTTCCTGAGGATGAAATAATTTGGGTTTACTCTTGTGTGTGGCATCTCTCAGCTTCGTTTTCTGCATCCCAGCAACTTAGAGAATTTTGTTCTTCCTTTTATGCTTTGCTCAAACCTAAATCTGGAGTGTAATTTGTCACATCTCAGTCTGATTTGATCTAAGGTGGTTGGTGAGCCCAACACGATTTCTGAAAATGCTCTTTTATTTGCATATTCTCTTCCCTTGACCTGCTGGCTGCCTGCCTTCCAGCTTTCCTCGCCCCTCTCCTCCTCCACCCCAGACCAGTTCTCCTCCACTCGCCGCACCCTCGTGCCCAGCCAAGGCTCACGGCTTGTTATTCCTTCGGCAGCTTTTTATGTTGGATCTGACTCCTTTTGTCTGAGCTACTTTTCGATATCTTAATCCTCATCTGTCTAAATCAATCCAGGTTTTTTTTTTGCTCGCAGAAATTATTATCCCCTGGTTGTCCCTGTTGGATACTCCGCAGGTTTACTTGCATGTCCCTTAAGTAGCTTACGTAGAAAAATGAGGATAATTTTCTAGTCATTTCCTGGGTTACCCAATTAAAATGTAGTTGTTCTAGTAATTCAGAGCAAGGGTTATTTATACCACAAGCCATCGTGGAGTCTCCGAGTAGCCTGGGGTGCTCCACGACACCTGGACGCATTCAGAAGAGCGTGGGCAGCAGGGTGGGGGAGATCCTCCTGCCCCTCTGCTCTGTGCTAGTGAGGCCATCTCTGGGGTGTTGTGTCCAGTGCTGGGCTTCCCAGGTCAAGAGGGACAAGGTGCTACTGGGGAGAG
This sequence comes from Baryphthengus martii, assembly GCA_013396935.1. Classification (NCBI taxonomy): domain Eukaryota; kingdom Metazoa; phylum Chordata; class Aves; order Coraciiformes; family Momotidae; genus Baryphthengus; species Baryphthengus martii. The sequence continues at coordinate 121,855 of VWZK01005830.1, forward strand.
TCCAGAAGAGGCTGGGAAGCTGCTGAGGGGATCTCTCCTTCTCTGGAGAGATTCCAAAGGCGCCTGGACCCTGCGCTGCTGGGCCCCCTGCTCTGGGTGACCCTGCTGGAGCAGGGGGGTGGCACCAGATGAGCTCCAGAGGGACCTTCCAAGCCCCACCAGGCTGGGATTCTGGGATTGTCTGTTCCTAGAGGTGCCTTAACCTGTGTTTTCCTGGTGGAGCACGTGGCAGGGGGTGCTGGGGGTTGCAGGGGGCTGACAGCACGTTGGGAGTTAGGAAGGAGCGGCACAGCCGGGCGAGCCGCTCTCGTTCCCCTTTTGCCAGGAGACCTGGGTGGAAACCAACTTAAACACAGCCTAACGTAAAGAAGCGTGGCTCTGGCCCACAGATGTTTCAAATGAATCACGCTGCTTGTCTTTAATTCTCAGCTGAGGTTAACTCCTGGCCGATGGAAAATAAAAGTGGTCTTTTTCTTGCTTTGGAGGCTGCATTGTTGAGCCGGTGCCACGGATGCTGGGTGATGAATTCTGTAGCACCGAACAGCTGTCTGGGAGAGCAGCACAATGGGGAGGCAGGGCGAGGCGCAGCGTACCCGGCCGCGAGGTGGTGGGATTGAATCCTAAATAGACCCGCAGAGCTTGGTGTCTTCCCTGTCTGTTTTCCAAAGGGGGGGCTTCTCCTGCCCCTGATTTCCAAAAGACAAAAAATTCCAGAAATGAGCAATAGTATAACTGAGGAGCTCAATGCTCTTCCCTGCTAGATTTCTTACCATAAATCCCCATTAATTTCTTGGAATGTAGGAGCATTAGTGACATGTGATGACTCAAAAGCATCAATCCTCATCTTCCTGCTCATTAATTTAGGGTTGGAAAAGCTTAGGAGTCCTAAAACCAGGTAGTTTATTATTATTAATGGGTAGTTCATACAAATTGAATGGATGAGAAGCACCTTAGAAGTGTTTTTAACGTCAGCCAAAGCATCTTAAAAGACACGAAGTTCATCTTAACCTTTCAGTTTCTTAAACTTCCTCAGCGACAAGCCCAAATTTGGGCTTACCGGGGTGAAATGATCCTTGCTGAGAGCCGGTGAGCAGCTCTGCGCTGGAAGGGATCTTGTTCGGTAGTTTTTGGCACCCAGCTGGACAGCAGGGAGTAGCGCAGGTGTTAGGGAAGGTGGGCTGCGGGCGGTTAAGGGCAACTTCAGAAAAATTCGGGATTGAGGACGGTGCAGAAAGAGAGAACGTTTTAAATCCGACGCGGCCTGTCACCGGTGTGAGGCTCTATCTGGTTTGGCCTGTTTGCGCAGCGCTGCCGGAGAATCTTTGCTCCGCGGCGCTCCTTGTTGAACGTGGAAGGTGTTAATCAGGAAAATGGGATGTTCTCGTAAATGAATTTAATTGCAGTTTGGATTTTCTGTGGGAAGAGGGCATAACTAAAGGGATTTCTCTCAAGGACCCGGGCAGACGACTCTTTCTGGTGGCGTTGGGTACGGTGGGAGCCCCCCAGCTCAAAGCGCTTCTTTCCTCTGGTGCTTGCTTCGCCGTGCTTCAGCCATTACCGCTTTGGGACAAAATAATGTCACCCTGATTAGGCCTTATTTCTCCCCTGGCCATCTGTTCCCTGAATCTTCCTCCGCCGTGAGCCCTCCCCTGGCCGCGCTGGGATCCAGGCTCCGGCGCTCGGCCCCTTTTGTAAAGCCAAAGAGACTGAGCTGGCAGAAGCTGATGTGGAGCCTTCCTGCGCCGGACCCGTGAGCAGCTCGCCCCTGCAGAAGGGGCTTTGGATGGACTTAAGAAATGAGTCTATCTGGACAAGAAAAGCCCCCAAAGACGGCCACGACAGCAAGCGAACAAAAGCTCCTGGAGACAATGGCCTGGTTCCCAGCCTCAGACTGCGCGGCTCTGGCTCCCTTTTCTTTTTGTGAAATGCCAGTGTTCTTTGCTCTCCCTCTGCTCCCCTTTGAAACTCCAGGTTTCTCTCCAAAACCTTCCGTTAACTCTCGGAAGGCCGGTGCTTTTCGGACGTCTCCCGCGATATTTATTTTGTTGGGGGGGATGTGCCCTCCAGACGAGTCCGGCGGGTCGGCTTTCCCTCGGCGTGGTGGGAAATCGCTCTGCTGTTGTTGCTTAACAAAGAGGAACGAGAAATCTGGGGAGGTGTCACCTTCCTAATCCGTGGTTTGTGTGACAGCCCCCTGAGCCACGCTCTGGGTGGGGGGGTTGTCTGCCGTGAGATACCGAGGTACAGATCCGTCTTCGGCAGGCTCCCAGGTCTCAGAAATCCCATCTTAGAGGTGAGTGTACCTGCAAACTTCTCGCCTCAGCTTTGAGATGTTTTTAATAACAATAATAAATAGATTTTTTTATGTAGTTGTGTACAGCCCCGAGTCCAGTTCTGCTTCCCAGGGGTGAGTTTGACTGAGAGGCTCCTCCTGTCTTCAAGGAGGTTCTCACAACTTGAAGGCTAACATCAAACTTGCAGGGTTTTGTTGGTTTTTTTCCTTTTTTTATTTTGTAGCAACTTTTCAGTTCCTTTCCTAATCCAAAAGGAAAGAAAAGAAAATCACATTTGAGTCCCAAAAGATGTGCAGATCAGTAGTCGCAGTACCAGCTGGGGTTACCTTTTCTCATGCAGTAGAGCTGAGAGAGGAAGTGTTGATCTGGTGAAGAAACAAAGCGTGAGATAAAGCTTTTTTGACATTGGGTTACAAGACACATTTCTCTCTAGGGATGCTTGTTTTACGGAACACTCGTCCAGTTGAGAAGACAACGGCAGTGCAGGGTGAGAAGGGACGTTCCCGTGCCCAGAACCGAGCAGCTTCCTCTCTGCCTCTGCTGGCACCGTGCCCCGCGCGGTGCTGCTGTGCAGCTTTCCATGGAATCAGAGACCTGTTTTGGTTGGAAGGGACCTTTCAGCTCATGGAGTCCCAGCGCTGCCCAATCCCTGCCAGGGCCCCACTGAGCCCTGTCCCTCAGCACCACAGCTCCACGCCTTGGAAACCCCTCTGGGGATCAGGGGGACTCCAGCCCTGCCCTGGGCAGCCTGGCACAGGCCTGGGCAACCCTGCAGGGGAAGAAATTGTTCCTCAGCTGCAACCTAAACCTCCCCTGGGACAACTTGAGGCCAGTTTCTCTTGTGCTATCCCTTGTTCCTTGGGAGCAGAGACTACCTTCTGCCACGTGCACACCAGAACATTTCCGGCAGTCCCTGCCGCTCCTGGGCTGTTTACCCACCGCCGCACACCAGCACAGCCCCTGTTATCGCGGCTCCTCGGGTGAAATTTGTGGATCGTGACCCAAAAGTCCCTTGTAGCCACGTAGGCTCTGCCTCTCCTCTCCTGGGAAGGGCTCAGCCCGGTGGCCGTGCCAGCCCCGTCACTGTCAAAATTCACATTGCGCGGGGTCGGTGGTGGGGCCGTCTTCCTGCTGCCTTGGTGGCGGGCACCGGCTGGAGCAGCCACCTGCTCTTACCTTGCAGCCAGCTTTGCAATTACCAGCCATCCATTTGGACACATTCCTGGGGGAGGTCCTCACTGGGTTCCCTGGGTCCTGTCCCCGCTGTGGAGGAGAGAAGGTGGGAGGCAAAGGCGGTGGAGCAATCCCAAAGCATAAGGAAACTCCAAAAGATGGAGTTATTTCCAAATTTCAGGAGCAGTAGTGGCATTTGGTGTCAGCAGGTAAGAAACCACTTACCCTAAGGGAGTTACCTCTGCAAATATGTCAGTAATACCAGTTTAGACTGGGCTTAGCGATCCTTTAGCCGGGAATAGTTTTACAGTGGGATGAGCCGTGCTTTGGTCAGTTGGGCCACCGGTTTGTGACCACCAAGGCGTGAGTTAACCCTGCCCAGGGGATCCACAAGCACTTTAGTACCGGTTTTTTTGGCTCTCAGCAATGGGTTGAGGTTGTCCCCTCTCTTTTCCCAGGCTCTTGGAATGTGCTCTCCCGTTTTTTCGGCCGTGCTGGATGGTTGCAGAGCGCAGCGCTTTTTTCCCAACTCTCCTTGTGTATCTTACAAGTGTAGAACTCTAGACTAAGAAGCTTAGGGCTACGTAGGCAAGGTTTCTATTTTCCAGCCATTGCGTAAGAGTTGGGTTTGTGTACATCCCATTTATGATTGATTTCCAGGAAGGATGGAAATTTTGTCCCTGTGGTAGAGTCTCTCGTGCGATCCGTTTCATCCTTCCGATTTTCTGTGTTTTCTTTCCGAGCAGAAAGCAGGCTCCTCAGAAGAGTTCCATTTACATTTCACCCCCCTTCAGTTCTGTGGATATTCACGCTCCGATCCTGGCTTTAGTTAACGTACGGACAACTTCCGTGACGTCGGGAGGCGCTGGGTGCGTGCAGCGCTGTGGCTCTCCAGGCTTTTGTGCGCTGCTTGCGCTCCTCTCGGCTCGCGGAGGCAGCTCTCTGGTGTCTGCCCTTACAAAGAACAGATGCCCCTCGTTTCAGACCCAAATTTATTCCGAGCCCACCCGGCTCTGGTTCGTGTCCCTGCCCTGGTATTGTTGCACACCGTGCGAACGCGCTGGGAGCGGGAGGTCAGGGAACGGGGCGAGGTGTTTAAATTCTGCACTCTCGTAACGTTAACAGTTTCTTGCTTTGCTCTTTCCGCCTTCTTCACTCGGGGTCCTCAGCCTCTGGAGAAAGGTACAGGCTCGGTTCACATTTGTGTGTTTGTATTTGTTGTCATGTATTTAGCGCCGCGGGGTTTGGGCGTTGGGATACACACTGGGCTCTTTCAAATGAAGTGCTTTTAAAAGGAGGGACTAAATTCTGTTCCCTGGCTAGATGCAGGTTGGCGGACTTGGGTTCAGTTTTGGGCCCCTTGCTCCCAGAAGGAGCTGGAGGGGCNTCTTCCAACCAAAACAATTCTATGAATCTCTGAATGACTCTTTAATTGGCATCAGGGTAACACCTTCTGAACTAAGTCTGGCTGGACTAAGCATCAACCCTCCAAAAAAAAAAAAACCCAACACCTTTTTAAAACTCAAATTAAATGATGCTTTGCATCCGAGTTTGTGAGAAGAGCAGAAGAGGCTTCACAGCAGTTGTGACCTTGTTCTTCTTTGATCACCACAAAGCCATCCAAGCTGCTGGGCTCTGTCCTGACTCGACCCTCGCCCGCACGGGCCGTGCCGGATGGCCGCGGTGGGCCTGGGGATTCTTGGCACCTGCGGAAGCTGCTGGCAAAGGCGGCACCGGGCCCGTCTGTCGTGCTGGCGGTGACACGAATGCTCGCAGGCTGCGGTGCTGGGCGCGCCGCGTGCGCCCTCCTGGCAGCCGTCCCTGCTGGCGCGGGGCTCTTCACCTGTCCTGCCACGTTGTGCCCTCGAGACACCTCTCTGCTTTTGCTTCTAGAGGGGAAAGCGGGGCTCCTGGAGAATGCAGCAGCATTCTCCTCTTAGGAGCCGTTGGGTGTTAGGGTGGGTGTAGCTACTTCAGCCGGTCATGGCATCCTGTTAGTGGGAAAAGGACCTGGGAGTGCTGGGGGACGTGTTCACCACACGCCGGCAGAGTGACCCTGTGGCCAAGAAGGCCAAAGGTCTCCTGGAGGCATTCAGAAGACCTTGGGCAGCAGGGCGAGGGAGGTCCTCCTGTGCCTCTGCTCTGTGCTAGTGAGGCCACCTCTGGAGTCCTGGGTCCAGTGCTGGGCTCCCCAGGTCAAGAGGGACAAGGAGCTACTGGGGAGAGTCCAGGGGAGGCTGGGAGACTGCTGAGGGGCCTGGAGCATCTGTGTGGGCAGGAAAGGCTGAGAGCCCTGGGGCTGTTCAGCTGGAGAAGAGCAGCCCCAGAGGGGAGCTGAGCAAGGCTGAGCAAGAGCTCAAGGGCCCCCGGGGGGCAAGAGGCTGGGGCCAGACTCTGCTCAGGGGTGCCCAGCGCCAGGACAAGGGGCACCGGGCACCAACTGGAACCCAGGAGGTTCCCTGGGAGTGGGAGGAGCAACTTCTTTTTTGGGAGGGGTTTGGAGCCTGGCCCGGGCTGCCCAGAGAGCCTGGGGAGTCTCCTTCTCTGGCCTGGGCTGGGGACTGGAGCAAGGCAGAAATCAGCTGTCTCCTTCCCTCCTCCTCTTTCTTCCTGGGATGATTTATAGCTGTGGGTACAAAAACTCCCTGTGGAAGCCTCGTTGAGTTAAGTGAGGTGAGCTTGCCGTGCTTGGACATGAAATAAAACCCTTCCCAAGTTAGCAACTTTCAGCTGAACAAGAGGGTGTTGAAAACACTTTATTCAGAGCCATTTACCAGGCACGCTCGCTAATTACATAGAGTCCAAAGTAAAAATTAAGGATTGGGGCACAGAGATTGTATTAAAAATAAAAAGAAGCCCAGATACTGATGCCAGAGGAGTAACATCTCTCCAGAACCACTTCTCCAGCGTCGCACCGTAACCCCACCGGTGTTTCTGAGGCTGCCGGCGTGTCTGAACAGATCCCCTTGGCATTTTTAGCGCCGGGAGAACTGTCAATACCTGCCCGTCTTCCCGAGACGACCTTGCACAGGAGCTTCTCCCTTCTGTACAATTTGGGCTTGGGTGCCGGACGTGCCTGAACGCGTTCTGGTCCTCGCGTTCCGTGCCCCGGCGCCGAGCCTTGGGAAGGGGGATGTTGTGTGGGGGGCGCTGGGAGAAGCGAAGGGACCCCGGCCGGGGTGGAAATGCAGGCTCTGTGTTGGACTATCTGCTCTGGGAGGAATGTGGTAATACCCTGGCCTCGGACCTTTCAAATGTCTGGAGCATAGGAATTCTATAGATGGGTGTAGGAATAAGTCTCAGCTGTGAAGATGACACAGGCTGAAGCTTCCCTGGTTCCCCTCAACTTCAGAAAAGAGTGTAATATCCCAAAATATTGTCGTGTTGTAAAGTTGTGTTTACAATCGTGTAGTAGTCACAGTGTTATCCTGTTGTAAATTAATGAGAAAAATGCACAGATCCCTTGGAATCGTAGAATCCTTTGGGTTGGAAAAGACCTTTAAGATCACCGAGTAATGAAACTTTCAGAGAGCTGAGGGTGCCCAGAAAAACGTGAGTACAAAATCCCTGCTGAGAAACAAACTCTGGAGCGCAAAAACCCTTTACTAGGGTGAGGTGGGCGCAGTCCTTTCGAAAAACACCAGCTTCTGTGGAGCCACTGGCAGCGAACTAGCTCCGGAATGTTAATTTCTGTGCGGTAGTCATAGGCAAGGGCCATTAGCTGGCGTAATTAGGCAGACTGCACATCCCGACACGCCGGCGAAGAGCAGAAATAATGTCAGCCCCGTTTCACCCGACCAGAACGACGGAGTCAGACCGAAAGCCTTGAAACGGGGCCTCTGCGCCGTGGGCAGCTGGGCTCCCCGGTCGAGGCCCCGCCTGCGTCAGAGCTTCCGTAAGCCAGCGCTAATTCTGGGTTTATTTCCCCGGAATTTACATAATTCTGGGTTTATTCCCCAGAATTGCATAAAAATTCTAGGATCACCTGGAGTAGGATCACCTCCTCTAGGGGATCCTGCTCCAGTAGGGGGGTTGGACGTGATAATCTTTGGAGGTCCCTTCCAGCCCCTACCATTCTGTGATTCTGTGAAAAATGCAGTGAAAGTTGAGGGGAGTGTTTGAAAAGAGGCAGCGAATTCCCGCTCAAACTGCTCTTCAAGAGGGGTTGTTAGAGAATTGCGGGACCTCCAAGGGACTGGAGGAAACTGAATCTGCTCTGAATTCGAGCGGCTCGAAACCGTTGGGTTTTTTGTGCGAATTCTGTTTCTCCAGAGGGTTTTGCATTGCTGGATTTTTGGGTGTTTTTAGATGGCAAGTGCTCCGCTGCGATGCTGAGAAGATGAGCTTTGATGTGGTGACACAGACAGGCTCTCTCGTGCTCGCTTGCAAGAGGAGTTTGATTTCCTCGCAGCTGAAGGGAAGGGAGGAAAGTGAGCCTGCACTTCTTCAACCTCTTATGTTTATCGGCGCCGTGCAGTCAGTTGGGTTGTATTTCCTTTTGGATGTCTGGAAGAAAACATTTCAATGCGTTTCTGGTGCATCACTCCATGTCCCCTTTATGGAGGGGAGCCTGTAGATTAGCTGGCCCGGCAGTGGAGGCGCCAGGAGACGTTGCTTTGGCTCCTGGCAGCGTGTTGCTGGATGCCCACCTTGGTGTGTACCAGCCTCACCTTTTCCCGCCTTCCCTTGGCCGGATCGTCTGAGGGAGGTGGAGTCTGAGGAAGGACTCGTTCCTTTGCTCAGCCTCTCCCTGCAAATCACTGAATCCCGGCATGGCAGGGATTGGAAGGGACCTGTGGAGATCATCGAGTCCGACCCCCTTGCCAGGATCACCTGGAGATGGGGCTTTGCCTGCCGGGGAGCACTGGGAGCTGCCTCCTGCCGCCGGCACGCCCCGTCGTCCCCTCCTCGGGGCTCAGCTGCTGACAGATGCAAAGTGGCCAAAAGAAGATAAGGAAGAGGGAGAAAAGTCCTGAATCTTCTGCATCCCCAAACACTTCCTCTCCACACTCTGGAGATCTCTAGCTTCCAGTCAGGAGTAATTTTCATGCCAGCACCGGGTCCGTGCCAGGAGCCTGCTGATGGACGAGGCGTGAGACCGGAGGCCCTGGGTGGGGAGATGTGGTGGCTGCGCCATAGGGGAGGGAACAGCTGGTCAAGAAAGTGACTTTTCTTTGGTAGAAATCTGACGGTGTTTGGAGGTTGCTGCAGAAAAAAAGGTGCCCCTTGCGGCCTGGAAGGACAATTAGTGAGTGGCTAATTAGCTGGTGTGCGGGTTTCGTTCAGCTCTTCAGTGCAGTCATTTGTCTTTGCAGCTCGTGCTAAGCTGGGCTCCTGAGCTTGGGTGGGTGCCCCAGGGAACGTGGAGTGGGTTTGCAACAGCACACGATAACTGTGGGTCCAAACTCGTCGTTATTCCTTAATTAACTACGTGGCCAGAGAATGTTGGTTACCATTAACGGTGGTGACGTGTGGTGCCTCCCCGGTTGTCTCCTCTTGTCCCTGGGTGAGGTGTCTCTGGGGTTTGCCTTCCCCTGGTCTGAAGGCAGGGCAGAGGATGGCAAAGCAGAAGGTCTTCTCCTGGGACGGGCCAAACAGCCCGTGTGTTGCAGGACCAACCTGTTTCGTTTCCAGCAATGGGATGGACCAAACCTGGGGTTCAGCTGCGATCCTGAGCTCTCTCCAGAGCCGGAATTAACTGTTGGGGCTGCTGGAGCATCTGTAGACCCAGAACTGGCCGTTGGCGTGAGGAAGAGGTGGGAGCGGGAGCCCTGTTGGGTTGCCATGTTGGTGCTCCCCGGAAGCCCTGCAGATCTGCAGCGGGTGCTTCGCTTTAGTGCCGCTGAGACCGTTTTCCTGCACGTCTCCAGGTGAGACGGAGGGAGGGGAAGAGACACAACATGAACTTTCTCCTGCAGATTTTCCATAAGGCTCCAGTGATGCTTTAAAGTTAACCCAGAGCTACAGTCAGTAGGTGGAACTCCAGTGGCTTCAGGAGAACTTCCTGGGGACAGCAGGCAGGGGGATTTCAGGGGGTGACCAAGGGGCACGGGCTCTGTGCGCGTTTCAGAGACGCCCCCGCCCGAAATGTTGGAGCGGCCGAGTACGAAGCGGCAGGAGCACGCCTGGATTTTCTTGTTGTTTTAGAGATTACGTTAAGTGTTACCAAAATGAAAAGGCTTTATTTTCTTACACCCACGTACCTGTTTACTTCCCGGTCGTACCTTCAGCAGTTGAAAGGGCTCTTTCATTAAAAAAAAAATTTAAAAAATTCCCCTGCAAACCTGCGCTTCTGTTGTGGTTTTGTACGGTGATGCTGGAGCCAGGGAGTGTGTGTCTGCCTTCCCAGTCATCGCTCCGTGGGCCCACGAGCTCTTTTCTGTCCTTGTGCCGTTGAGTCCACGTGTGCCGGTGACTCGGTGACGGTTCCTATGGGAACGGGTTCTGGATGAGGAGGGTGGGAGGAAGGAGTGGGCAGAGGGATGAGGGCTTCTGCTGGATTTCAAGGAAATCCAGCCGGGATTTCAAGGAAAACATGACGGCCCGAGGACTTGAGCAAGTGTCTGTGCACCAGTAGCGCCGATTTTAAGTCAGATGAGAGGTGGGGACCTCGAGATGGGGCAGCTCCTTGCCGGCTCCGGCACAGGCTATAAAACCGGGTGAAACCCACCTCGCTCACGGTCAAGTTTTCCAGGAGCAGCGCAGAACGTGGAAACGGCGTGCGGTGTCGGTCGTCAAACCCGTCCTCCTGGGAAGCTGCCCCACGTTCGGGCTGCGTCCAAAATACCTGGTCACGAGCCGACGGCAAGCGCTGCTGTCGCCCGCAGGGCCTCGGCACCTACGGGGCTGCTCGGGCCAAGCTGAAGTCACAACAGTTTGATCCATTCCTTCTTAAGTGCCCGAGGAAACATGGCGACGGCGTCCACCGCAGAGGTGGAGCTGGGGTGGGTTGGTGCTTTGCTGGACCTCCTCGGGCTGCCTCATCGGGGGACACCTCTTGGTGTCTTCATAGGTCATCCTCTGGGCAAGCGGTCCACTTCCATGCGGTTCATTTTTGGCAAATAAGAAAATTGTGACTTTATTATCGGTCCATTTCCATGCAGATGATTTTTGGCGAATGAGAAACTTGTGACTTTGTTATTAAAGATGTCACCCCTCAGAAATACAAGACCCTTCCTGGTAGAACTGGAACGTTTGCTTCTGGATTGTTTCAGAGAAAGTAAAATAAGCTCTGGTCAGTTTGAATGGTGTGCAGTGGAAGGCCTGTGTCTATAAGATTTGCCTCTGGAATTTGTCATTGTGAAAATGCACAAAAAGATCAAAGGCGTAAAGCATGGGTCTGTGCTTGGGTTGCAAGTAAATTATTGCCAAAAAATCAGAGAGAAAGCGGGTTAGTGGTGATGCTGTTGGGTCAGAGCAGCTGGAAAGCTGCCTGGTGGAAAGGACCTGAGGGGGTTGGTCGACAGATGGCTGGAGATGAGTCAGAGAGTGCCCAGGTGACCAAGAAGCCACCAGCATCCTGGCTGGGTCAGCACTGAGGGGGCAGCAGGGACAGGGCAGGGATCGTCCCTGGGCACTGGGGAGGCCACCCCTGGAATCCTGGGGTCAGTTTTGGGAATTCCCCCCCAGCAGGAGCTGGAGGGGCTGGAGTGTGGCCAGAGAAGGGCAGCAGAGCTGGGGAAGGGTCTGGAGCAGGAGTGTGGGGAGGAGCGGCTGAGGGAGCTGGGCTTGTTCAGGCGGTGCTCTGGCAGAGCTGGATTGAGAGTTGAACTTGATGATCTTAAAGGTCTCTTCCAACCTCAACAATTCTACACTTCTAAGCCTAAAATCAGACCATGAGATATTCTTGATCATGAGCAGAGCTGTGCCTTTCTGCTGCTGCTGTGTTGGGTGGTATTGAGGAAAGAATGCCAACAGGGAGGGCTTTTCTAAAACTTATTTTTTTTTCCCTTTTGGCCCATCTGCACATACAGCTTTTGGGGCTTGGTGTTGCTTGTTCCCCTGGAGCTGTGACCTGGTGGTTTCCGCTGCTGCAGAACAAGGCTTGTGTGAAAACCTTCTTTGCAGATGGGCCAGCAAACACATTTCCTTTGAGACACTAAAAATCTGTAGAGGTGACCACCTTTGGAAGATATCTCCAGTGGACAGAAACATTCAGGTTACGTTGCAGGAGTCCCTTTCCCAGAGCGGAGGAGCTTTAACCGACGCAACCTCTCTCGACTCACCGGTCGGATTCACCGGCGGGAGCTCCTTAAACATTCCTCTGAAAGCCCTGGAGTGGCTGGAGGTGCTGGTGGCACATCCCTATCTTCGGCTGGCACCCCGCAGGGCTTGAAGATTGTTAATGATGAGCTGCGTGGCATCGTGCCATGGGGTTTGTTGTGGTTTTTTTCCAGAATCGCTGTCACTCAATGTCAGAAAGCTCTTGCTGAGCGCTCGTAACTTTCTGCAGTAGGTGCAGAGGGAGGTGTTGGTGGCGTGGGGTGGGACAGGGACGCTCCCCGGGGTTCACCTGCTCATCACTCGATACTCCCGTGTACATCACGACCGTGGCTGTGGAACGTGGGCGTGAAGGAGGCCGGCAAGCGAGCTGCAGGTGGCCGGGAGGGCAGAGCGGGAGGTCGCCTGGATGTAAACACCCGAAGAGGGCAAGTGAGCAGCCAGTGTTGGAAAAATGGGCCAGACATTAATGGTGCTGCCATTAAACGTTGCTCGGAGTTCCTCGGGAGAAAATTTCGGCCCAGCGCTTCCACTGCGCGAGCGACTTCTTTGTTCGGCTGCCTCTGTGCCCCCACGGCCTCCTCGGGTCGATTTGTGGAAGGTTTTTTCGATGTCTGCCCGGGCGCCGCTGGGCCCTCGAGGGTATAAGAGAAGAGCAATGGGTTTCCACGTGAGCTGCGCTCCTCTCCTCCTCGCCGGTGAATCGCTGGCGATGCACTTTCGTGCGGATTTTAAGCCTTTGGGAAAAACCGGGAAACAATCGGAGGTCAAGTGAAAAAAAAAAAAAGTGGTTTTGCTGAGGAAGTAGAGAAGGAGGCCGGGATGTAGGTCAGATGCTCACGGCACAGGACTTTTAAGAGCAGTTTTCCTACAGCGAAATTGAACTTCCAGCCTTTTTGAAGTTCCCATCTGGTGAGCAGATTGAAGGTAGGAGCCTCCAGTGTTTGTGTAGCAGTTCCTCTGCTTGCTTCCTCAAAATATGACCTGGAGACCTCCCTTTTGGTGGAAACGCCTAGAATCTCGTTGAGCTCCTCTCCCTCGCACATTGCAGAAGTGACTGGGGAGGCTTCAAGAGTGCAACAGGCAGATGAAGGCCAGCCACCTGCCTCTCGGAGCTTTCAAGTCCAGCTCTGGAGAAGGGACTGGAGAGCCCTCCTGGAGCAACCTTGGAGACCATCAGCGTGTCGGCAGATAGGGGCTTACCTCCCCGTCAGGGCTGTGGGGCAGCCTGGCGAGTCAGGCCGAGGGGCTGGGGTGACGTGGGTGCGGGGAGAGGAGCGGTAGGAGACGGGACGCTTGGGTTGTGCCCCATTCTTCCCTCGCTCCGGTGTCGTTCTCGTGTTTGGTCTCTCTGGAGTCGCTCCAGGCTTGCGTCAGAGTCGGCCCCAGCTCTCCTCTCCTCCGGCAGAAATCTGGAAGAGCTCTGCTTAAGGCAACCGAGCAGCAGAAAAATATTTATAGACAGGAAGGGAATCTGGTCTCCCCCCACCCTTTGGCAGAGTAACTATCAGTTTCCTTAAGATACAGGCTTGGCAGCAGCCAGCCGTAATTCATCCCAGCGAGCGCTCTTCTCCTCCTCAGCCTTCCTTCAGATGTAAAATGTCATGGATTTGTCATGTAATTTAATTTCTTCCATTTGGATATATGTTAGGAATGAAGGCAGCTGAGGAGGTTACAAAAGGAGCATTGATGCTGCCGTCCCCGCAGCAGTTCCGATGGGAGGGGTGAAATGTCAGTCAGCCGGTGGCGGGCGCTGCGGGGACCTCCTGCCTGTCCCCTGCACCCGGGATGGAGAGTTGGACCAAGAGATGTAAGGAACACAAACCGGAACATGGGAAGTTCCATCTCAACGTGAGGAGAAAGTTCTTTGGTGAGAGGGTGTTGGAGCCTGGCCCAGGCTGCCCAGAGAGCTTGGGGAGTCTCCTTCTCGGGAGAGATTCCAAAGGCGCCTGGACCCTGCGCTGCTGGGCCCCCTGCTCTGGGTGACCCTGCTGGAGCAGGGGGGTGGCACCAGATGATCCCCAGAGGCCCCTTCCCACCCCCACCAGGCTGGGATTACTGGAATTCTCTGCAATGTGGACACCCCGAGAAGGTGGGTGCAGCTCCTGCGCTGAGCTCCGTGCGGGCTCTCTCCGGGCAGCCCCTCTCCATCCCACACAGGCATCCCTACTTGGAGCCTGCCAGGGCTGGTTTCAAAGGACGTTAGAAAGAATCAATAAAAGGATCTTTCTGGTTTATTGGGTGGGTTTTGGAAACGGTCACGTTCCTCCCATAAGCAGTTGCTGTAGCTTCATGTTTTGTTCTGCCTTTGCAGTTAAGACAAGACAGGCTGCGACTTGATGGTGCTTCTGTCACCGCTTGTAACATTTGAGGAAAACCCCTGCGTTGTTTCATCACTTTTCATGGGAATATTATTCACTGGGAAGCAGTGGCAATAAACCAGGGATGGGGACTCCAGCCCTGCCCTGAGCAGCCTGGGCCAGGCCTGGACAACCCTGGAGGAGAAGAAATTGTTCCTCAGCACCACACTGGGGGTTGCAAACCAGAGCTCAGCGGGCACTGTGGACTTCCCGATGGCGTGGGGCCATCCTCAAGGAGACGTGGAGGCAGCAGAGGGGAGCTTGTCCCCCACGTTGGTCGCACTTGGCAGGAGCAGCTTTGCAGGACCTCACCCAGGGCTGTGCCACCCATTCCTGGTGCTCCTCCGCTGGGTCTGGCTGCCGCCCCGGCGGTTCCCGTGCCAAGCAAGAGTGAGTCCCTGGGACGCTCTCCGTGGGTGGTGTTCCAAGCCCTCTGCGGCCGGCCGAGCGGCGTGCGGCTTGTTCCTCTGTGCCGGGCGGACGGGCAGCCCGGGCTCGGTCCCGGAGACGTGTGCCAGCCCCAGAGAGACCTGCTGTGCCGTGGGTCAGGAAACGGGATGAGGATGGGTTAAGGTGGACGCGTGAGGATGCGCTGAGTCATAGGAGGAACGAGCTCAATCTCAGGGCGGGATCGACGAGCGCACAGCGTTTTCTGGGGAAAACTCCAAGGAAGTTCTTTGCTTTCTTGACTCACAGGAGAGGGAACAAAAGTTGTGAAAGACGAGGAGCGGTGCTGGCTGAGGCATGGGGCAGCTCGGCAGGCTGCTGGCTGCTGAGCCAGGGACAGATACCTACTTAGTGATTCGGCATTTGGCTTAAACTTGGGGCTTTATGGAAATAGCTTCAGTGGGCTTCATGCAGAGGCAGAACCCACGTCACCATCACAACCTCCTCCGTGCCTGCTTGACCCTCAGCTCACTTATTTTCTGGAGTGGCTGCTCCGTGGAGCCAGGCGTTGGGGGGTTCCAAAGGTGGGAGGGGGCCGCAGAGTAGATCCCCCAGCCTGCGTTGGGTTCGTGAAGGCAAAATAGGAGTTCCTCTTGTGGGGCGGATGGTGTTTGGTGGCGGTCGGCGTGGCTGCGCTCGTTCCAGCGCCCACCGGATGGGGGTCTGGGAAGGACGGTCGCACACCGCCTATCGAATTGGTGTAGCTGTGCAACTGCAACAGTTAATTAGTTATTAGCTTATAACCCCCTTCGAGTCGCTCCGGGGCCCCTGGCTCTCACCCGTCATGTTTCTGCTTCTGCCCTGGGGCTTTTCCTGGTGCTGGGGACCTGTGACCAGCAGCGGGGACGTGTGATCGGGGTCTACTTGTGAGGATACGGTGCTTGAGGTCAGGAAGGGGTGTCAGGAAACATGTACACCACACGAGAACACCCATCAGCGGGAGGCTCACACCAGGAACCTCCGCAGGCTGCCGGTGGAGCCCGTCCCGAGGGAAAATGATTTCAGTGCTGCGGCTCCTGCCAAGTGGATGCGGTCACCGCCGACAACAACGGCGTCAGTCTTCCCCCCGACAAGCTCACGACCTTCAGTCGGAGGCGCCTGTTCTGGTGCTGGTAGGCTGCTTGTGCCTGCGTGCGCCTGTTTGTTTATCCTCTCTTCTTTTCCGAGTTCAAATCCCTAGGGATTTGTGTGGCTGAGAAAGCGAGAGACCGGGAGCGCTGGTGCAGGTGACCTTGTGGAATCCAGGGCTAACCAGTCTGCCCAGTCCCTCTTCCCTCCCCCAGCCCTGCTTTTTCCTGCGTGGCTCCTCTTGGGAAGAGATTTTCATCTGTTCTGTGCCAGAACGCGCAGGGATTTTGTGCTCGGGTTGCATCCCCCACCCTGCTCCCGGGATTAATTTAAGGCTTGTTTTATTAGTGACCTAATCCATATCTGCACCCGTTTCCCTGGCTGGTGGATGCAGCGGCCAGGCCTCCGAGCTCAGCCGTGGCTTCTCCTCCCCACAGCTCCGGGACCGCCGGCCGGCCGGGGCAACCCCTAGGCAGGGGAATACGGACTTTCCGTGGCTCCCCATCTGTCGGACCCAACGAGGAGTTGAGAGGATACTGTGGGAATGGGGATGAGAAGACTCCTCCCCTGCTGCCTGTGGTCGTGTGGCGCGTTGGCCACGGAACGAGTAGTCCTGTACAGCGATGGGCTTCCCCTTGTAGTCCCTTGGCTCTCTCCTTGGGGAATGCGTAATTTCTGAGCGGCGCCGGCCGCTGAGAGCGGCGCTTGCACAATCCTTCCCCGGCAGGGAAAGGTGAGAGCAGGTTTCCTGACGGAGCCCCGCTGCGGGACTTTTATATATTAAATACCTTTTAATTAAAGGTGAGGAAATCGAGATGGGGAGAGATTAAGGACCAGTTTTCTGAAGAGGCTCAGTGATTAGTCAGGACTAGATTTTCAAAAGAGCTCAGCTCCTGTTGAAGAAATAAACGAACAACTGGATTTTCAAAGCATCCGCTCACGCTGGCCGCTGAGCCCTTCCGGCTGGGCTGTAATTGCCGGTGGGAACTGGCCGGCCCGGGCAGAAGGAGGGTGTTTCTCTCCCGCTGTGGTTGGTAATGGAGTTGTTTACATCTGAAGTAGCCCCTTGGAGCGTGGGGAGCAACAGGCACCTGGAGCTGGGAGAGGNTAGGCTGCTTGTGCCTGCGTGCGCCTGTTTGTTTATCCTCTCTTCTTTTCCGAGTTCAAATCCCTAGGGATTTGTGTGGCTGAGAAAGCGAGAGACCGGGAGCGCTGGAGCAGGTGACCTTGTGGAATCCAGGGCTAACCAGTCTGCCCAGTCCCTCTTCCCTCCCCCAGCCCTGCTTTTTCCTGCGTGGCTCCTCTTGGGAAGAGATTTTCATCTGTTCTGTGCCAGAACGCGCAGGGATTTTGTGCTCGGGTTGCATCCCCCACCCTGCTCCCGGGATTAATTTAAGGCTTGTTTTATTAGTGACCTAATCCATATCTGCACCCGTTTCCCTGGCTGGTGGATGCAGCGGCCAGGCCTCCGAGCTCAGCCGTGGCTTCTCCTCCCCACAGCTCCGGGACCGCCGGCCGGCCGGGGCAACCCCTAGGCAGGGGAATACGGACTTTCCGTGGCTCCCCATCTGTCGGACCCAACGAGGAGTTGAGAGGATACTGTGGGAACGGGGATGAGAAGACTCCTCCCCTGCTGCCTGTGGTCGTGTGGCGCGTTGGCCACGGAACGAGTAGTCCTGTGGGTACGGCGATGGGCTTCCCCTTGTAGCCCCTTGGCTCTCTCCTTGGGGAATGCGTAATTTCTGAGCGGCGCCGGCCGCTGAGAGCGGCGCTTGCACAATCCTTCCCCGGCAGGGAAAGGTGAGAGCAGGTTTCCTGACGGAGCCCCGCTGCGGGACTTTTATATATTAAATACCTTTTAATTAAAGGTGAGGAAATCGAGATGGGGAGAGATTAAGGACCAGTTTTCTGAAGAGGCTCAGTGATTAGTCAGGACTAGATTTTCAAAAGAGCTCAGCTCCTGTTGAAGAAATAAACGAACAACTGGATTTTCAAAGCATCCGCTCACGCTGGCCGCTGAGCCCTTCCGGCTGGGCTGTAATTGCCGGTGGGAACTGGCCGGCCCAGGCAGAAGGAGGGTGTTTCTCTCCCGCTGTGGTTGGTAATGGAGTTGTTTACATCTGAAGTAGCCCCTTGGAGCGTGGGGAGCAACAGGCACCTGGAGCTGGGAGAGGTTTCACTGTGCTAGTTTCGCGTGGAGGAGGTGGGTGCCGGACGTGCTCGTTCCTCTGCGTTGGCCGCAAAGGACCGTGACCTGAAAGGTACACGTCTGTCTGGAGAGGCCCTGTCCGTAGGGGAGGTGACCCCCCATCCTTCCTGTTGGACTCTGTCAGCTTCAATGCCTTCTACACTGAAATTCAACTTCATCTGTATTGAAGTTCAACAGCATAGGAGAACCACTCTGCTGGGAGGCCAGGCTGGGAGAGTTGGGCTTGTGCAGCCTGGAGAGGAGAAGGCTCCAGGGAGACCTTCTGGGGGCCTGTCAGGGCTTCCAGGGGCCTGTCAGAAAGAGGTGGACAGACTTTTGAGCAGGGCCTGTTGGGACAGGACAAGGGGGGATGGGTTTAAATTCAAAGAGGGAGATTTAGACTGGAGAGAAGGGAGAAATTGTTGCTGCTGAGGGTGGTGAGAGCCTGGCCCAGGTTGCCTCAAGAGGTGGTCACTGCCCGATCCCTGGCCCCGTTGCAGGGGAGGTTGGATGGGGCTCTGAGCAACCTGCTCGAGTTGCAGATGTCCCTGCTCCCTGCAGGGGAGTTGGACCAGATGCCCTTGAAAGGTCCCTTCCCACCCAAACCAGTCTGTGATTCTATGACCATCTGCGTTGAAGCTTCTAAATGCTTTGTGAGGGAGAGGGCCGTGGGGGCAGGTGTGAGCAGATGTGTAAACCAAGCATCTGTGGCAGACGTTAACGTTCCTGAACACACCGTCACTTAGTGTGCTGCCTTTGCCGAATTAGTGCTGGAAACGTTTTCTGTTTTCCCTGGAAGGCCTGAATTCTGTGGAAAATGAAAGGACATGAAATAGTTGTGAGTGGTATCCTGGATTATTGCCCTTAAAAATATTGACTCTGAGGAGCAGAAAGTGACCGAGACACCGGGAGAGCTTTTCTTCTCCAGCAATTACCTGGGTTTGAGTGGAGACCCCAGAGCGGCCGAGCTGCCCAGGGAAGGAAGGAGGCAGGTGGGGTGTCTTGTCCCGTTATAGTCCAGGAAAGAAATGTATAGGAAACTAAAAAAAAAGTATTTTCCTGCAGAGATGCTTAAACCCTTGCTGCGTGTGCACCACAGGCTGCCACAGGAAGCTCCGCGTCAAAGGCGAGTGACAAATTGGGAAAATTTTGCCGCCGCGCTGAGAACTCGGATCCGTATCCGTCGTGGGTGGCAGGGGGACGTGGCTGTTCCCTCTCTTCCTCCTCTTCATCCGCCAGCGCTCGGGCTGCTGCTCTTCCTGCAGCTCCGGCGTGCGCCGGCCTGGCAGCGGGAACCAAAATTCCCCCGTCTTTGTTCCTGTGGCCCTTTCCCGTGGCTCTGCTGTGGATTCCTCCGACCTCAGCCATCCTGCCCTGAGGGGGCTGCCTGCACGGGCAGCTCTTTTATTAAAGACCACGTGAGAGATGCCCGTGGAAGTTGCTAATTTGCCTCCCTGGCCTTTTCTGCAGTGAAATGAGTGTGATGCAGCTGACACCTCGGCTTGTCGGCCGTGGCACAGGTGCCAGCGCCGGTCCTGCTGCACAGCTCCGGCGCGGGCAGCGCTTTGCAGAAAGTGCTTGTTGATATATTTTTCTTTTTTTTTTTTTTTNGGCCTTTTCTGCAGTGAAATGAATGTGATGCAGCTGACACCTCGGCTTGTCGGCCGTGGCACAGGTGCCAGCGCCGGTCCTGCTGCACAGCGCCGGCGCGGGCAGCGCTTTGCAGAAAGTGCTTGTTTATTTTTTTTTCTTTTTTTTTTTTTTTTAATTTCTTCTTTTTGTCCAACACAAACCATTCCAAGATCTTATGCTTAATTTCTGCTTAAGATCCCTGTAGCCGGAGCGCTATGTCTGGAAAACGCTCAAGAGCGTTGATGGGGAAGGGTGAAAATCCCTTCTCTGATTTAGACGGGTCCCTGGTGCAGGACCAGGAGTTGCCACCTTCCCAGGCACCTTCTGAAGCAGGTAGGCGGCCCCCACAGCCTTGTTAACCCCTCCTCTGGCTGCCGCAGCTGGTGCTGTCCCTGCAGCATCCCCAGGTCTCCCTGCCTGATCTCACCTCCCTCCACCACACCGCGATGCAGAGGGAGCCGCGAGCAGCTCTTCGCTTCTTTAAAAGCCCTTCCCAGCGTGAAATGTTTCCCATTTTCTTGTTCTCCCGGGCTGGACGCCGTGCGCGGTCCTCGCCCGCCCGACGGCTGGAGTTACGGAAAAGGCTCCTTGGGCCGAAGTCGTGACCCGAAGCTCTCGTGGGTGTCGGACAGGCTGGTGTGGGAATTGGAGCGCAGGCGGTGGCGGGCGCCGGCTTCCCGCTTCCAGTGCTTTATTTGTCTCCGCTCTAGAGACAGTCCCTGGCTGAAGGCTCCTGCGCCGCTTTTACGTTGCAGGAGGATTTTGGAAGGTGTTGGTGGTCAGGGGGTGTTTTGGAGGCAGGGCTGAGGCGTCCAAGAGTTAAACAACGCCTGGGGTGGTGCAGCCCGGAGAACTTTCCGTAGATAACGGAGGAGAAGTTGTCGCAAAAAGTAGCTCTTATTAAAAACAGCCACCAAACCAACCGTCAGGGGATTTTGGGGGGTATCTGATAAGGGAAGTAAGAAGATAAAATGTTAGATCCAGGCAGTGAAGTCTGAGCTTAATGTAAGCTAAGAGGGATTTTTGTTGTTTTCTTCTCAATGGTCAGGATTTCAGTTCCTTCCTCAGACTTTCTATAAATTTCCAGGCTCAATTATGATTTAAGGGCCACTTCCCATCTTGCCCGGGACTGATCCGAACTTCCCGCAGCAATTCCTGCGTCCGCGGGAGCCGGCCGGCGTCTCGCAGGAAGAGGTCGTTCGGCAACGAGCGATCCCACGGGAGGGAAAATTCCCGGTGACGTGAAGAGGAAGTAGACGGAGAGCAGGGCAAGCCCGACTCCAACGCAAGAGATTAGACTGGTTTATGTAAATCCCTTCTGATGAGCCACTAGAACACCTAAAAGCAATAAGCTGGGTAATAGTCCTTTCACATTTTGCATTTCTTTGCCTCCTGGGTGACTCTCCGGGGTTTCAGTCATTTGTGTACGAGCCTAAAGTTGCTCCCTTGCTCTCTCCCCGCCTCTTGTCACCTTAGATGGCAGTTTAGTTGGGTCAGGAGCAACATTTTTGTCGTAGCTGGGGGAGCAACGAGCTCCAGCAGCAATAACGAACGAGCCCGATTCATTGCCGATGAATTTGAGTCGGTCGCGGTCATCCTGCCGGTTTGGTCCTGGCGGAGCCCGGCTGATGCGGCTGGATGGGTAAAGCTCCTCACCAACACGGCCCGGTTGAACATCTTCTCCTGGGAAAATACCACAGCACCGGAGAGAGTTCCCGGGCACGAGCAGACGGTGGGCAGAGCTCGGTTTCCTTGTGCAGTATTCTGAGTATTGCCACAACAGGTTTGCTTACAAAAGCTTCTCTTCCCATTTTCGAGTTGCGCTCGGTTTTTGTTTCCGCCGGAGTTTTTTAACCACGGATTTGTATTCCTGCTGCCTGAGCAGCTACAGGAAAAGGGGGCCCAAAGCTTAGCTTAAAGTTGTTGTTCTGATTTCTGTCCAAAAATGGATTGTTTACTCTACCAGTGCAAATAGGTACACATGGCACCGGCAGCCGACTGGCGAGGCTTTGGGGCCGGGTTCTGCTTTCCCTGAACGTGGTGTCGATTCAAAATAGTCCCTTTGTCTGGATTCTCCCCGGGCGAAGGCGCCGAGCCCAGGGCGGGTGTCGTGTGTGTGTGTTCTGGGTGTACACACAACTTCTCTGTCCTAGTAGCTGGTAAACCGGCAAAAGATGGGAAAGGATCCATCCAGAGGGACCTGGACAGGCTGGAGAGGTGGGGCCAGGCCAACCTCAGGAGGTTCCACGGGGCTGAGGGCAGGGTCTGGCACCAGGTATTTTATTAGAATAAATATCAGGTCAGGTATTTTATTAGAAATTAGAACAAAATAAAAGCCCAGTAGCCAGATACAAAAAAACCCCTTTATATTCTCTTTGACCGAAATGCCTGGATCAAACAGTTTGCTCTTTGGGCTGCTGAGAAGGGTCAGAAAGTTGGCAGGATTTATCTAATGGAGCAACTGCGAGCTCAGGAAAAAAATGGGAATACCTGTCTTGGAGCTCAGAGCATCCGGGAGCAGCTCAGCAGAGCCAGCCCGGTGCATTTCACTTTGGAAGCTCTTTTCAGAGCCTTCAGGAGGATTACACTTGGAAGGCAAGAAAAGTCGGGTGGTAATTAGTTCTGCAAATAGAGTTAAGGAGAGGGTCAAACTACGGGGAAGAAAGGGAGAGAAACGGGCGTTCCCCGGGCGGTGCCGGGGCGTGAGGCAGCGTCGCAGGGGTGCGCGTCCTCAGCTTTCAGAGGTTTCGGGGTAAACTGTAGGGCTTTAGGAAGCATCCCACAGAGCTCTGCAGTGACCCTGAATAATTAAAGAACCTTCAAAGGAGCTTCGGCATGTCTCCTCTCGGACACGCTTTGGCAGAAAGCTCCGCTTGGAAAAATAGTCATCAAAAGGTGCGTGATTCACATAGGCTCTGTGGGCCTTAATTGGTGCAGCTTTCTGACGAGCTTTGCTCCCGGAACGAGAGGCGTCCGACAGATGAGCGCGATTTCAAGCGACAGTTCCCCTTTCCCTGGAGGTGCTCCCTCGTTTCGCTGGAATTCGTTTGTATTCTTCATCCCCGAGCGGCGACGGGGAGGATTTTTTTCCGAGTTCGCGGATGCCTCCCGTTGGGTTTGGGCTGAAGGAGCGAGTCTGGAAGAAGCGTGTGCGCTCTCTCCGCAGCGCCTCCACCCCCGGCGGCCGCTCGCCCCGGCTCACCCAGCCTGACGTCCCCCCTCGGCCCCAGCCTGATTGCGCAAGGAGAAAAAGCAGAGTTTGGAGAGCCAGCTGCCGGTTTTCCTAACAAGCACCGAAACACACCCGAGCCAAGTTTACTTTATCGCTCTTGGGATACACCAAAAAAAAAAAAAAAAAAAAGTTGTTTGTACAATACCATGTTTTGGAGGGGTTGGCCGACTCCAGCCTTTCCTTTGCTGCCTCCTCCTTTGTTTTCTGGCTGCATCGGCAGATGTCCGTGAAAGTGCTAAGTCTGCACCCTGCCTGACCCTTCCCACCGAGGAAGGTAAATCACTTCTGGCAGGAGCCTTCCCAGAATATCTCCAGAACGATACTGTTGCTCTTGTAAACAAAGCTAATTAAAGAGGAATCTTGAGAAGGTTTGAGGTTGTTGGGTTTTTTTTGGTGAGGTTGGTTTGTTTTTTTTTCCTTTTCTGCTAATGTCGTAATTAGTAACCTACATCATGGCTCTGCCTGCGTGGGGTTTTGTACTTCGGGGCTTTCTCAAGAGGTGAAAAATTGGCTTAATGACTTGAATTTTAGGAGTTTTGGCAGGTTGTTTCTTGAAAAGACTTTTTTGGGGGGGGGCAGGGAATAACTTAGAGATTATGGCACCGCCGTGGGAAGTAGAACTATGGCTTGGAGCAAGAGGTTTGAAGCCTGCATTTGTGATGGTGATGGTGGTGGTGGACTCCTCTGGGCTCTCCTTGCC
Source organism: Baryphthengus martii (assembly GCA_013396935.1). Taxonomy (NCBI): domain Eukaryota; kingdom Metazoa; phylum Chordata; class Aves; order Coraciiformes; family Momotidae; genus Baryphthengus; species Baryphthengus martii. The sequence goes on from VWZK01005830.1 coordinate 145,169, forward strand.
TGGTCCATGGTGTTTTGAGGCTTAGAGGACCTTTATCTGGAAGGAGGAGAGGATGGGAACAGTTATCCAAGTAACCAGCCTCAAAGCAGTGGGTGTTGAGTCTTGGTCTGGGTGCGTCTCATCAGATGGATCTTCTCCTCTTGCTGTCTGTCCACGGGTCGTTCTCTTGCCGGTCCCGTCACTCTTATTAACAATTTGGCCGCTACTTCATCAGCAATTAGGAAAACTTTCCGGGTTCTAAAGGTAGGCTCCTAGATCTATATGTGATCACCTGAACAAGCATATTCCTTTCCCGGAGGTGTGTCTTTAGGTCCGTAAGGATGGATCTGGTCAGCAGCCAACTTGGAAAGCTGGGCTCAGCCTTCCCTTGAGGACATCCTGGTCCTTGTCCTGGTCCTAGTCCCATCCCTGTCCCTGGAGCACGTTCAAGTGCAAAGTTCCCCTGAGCAGGGGGAGGGAGGAAGCCCCAAATCCTCAGGTCCTGTCTTCTGCAGGTGTGACCCTGGTAGCGGTTGGGTTGATCTCCAGAAGGATTCATCTGGAATATCTTAGGAGTCGAACTTTCCACCGTCTGCGTGAAGGAGGGCTTCTGAAGCGGCTGGCGGCAGAGCGGTTGTTACGTGCGAGGCTGGGGGGTGGTGTTCAGCTCCGTGCTGATGACCAGGCTGGCAAGGACGTCCTGCTGGCTTCCGTGGGAGCCGTTGGCACGCGCCCTTTGCCGGACGGTTCTTGACCCGAAGAAATGTAATCAAATTATTCTATTGGTTTTTATTATTTTTATAAATACAACCGAACCCGCTGCTTTTAACTCCGAGGCTTTGTACTTTGGCTTAAAACAACTTGTCCAGGAAACAGATCCCAACGCCCATTTCAACAGACGGCGTGTGCCAGGAAATCAATAGAATGCATTTCCAAATGAGAGCCGCGTTCTGCTGGAGAGCTGAGTCACGGAGTCGTGACTTGACACCCAGATAGTGTCAGAGCCCTTCAGCAGCCCTTGCCATGGGGCAGAGCAGCGCACTCAGGTACGTGCACGGAGGGTGTTGAAGGTGACGGCCTTCACATTTGGTCCCCACCACCCCTAAATGCTGTGGCACGTCCCTCTCAAAACTGAATTTCATCTCGGAGCTGCCCTTTGTCTCAGCAGTAGCTAGCCTCAGGATTTTGGCCGGCTCTACCAGTGCAGCCACACATTTTCAGGGCTGGGAGCTCCTGCTTTGGGCTCCCATGAAAGAAGCTGCACAGTCCTGTGCGTAACCCCCAAGAATAAAAAGGGTCTCACTGGGTTTTGGGGCTGAAATGGTGTTTTTGGTGTGAGGAGTGTCTGTTCCCCCTCTTTGCTTGTAGATATTCCAACTCCATAGGTACAGGGCTGAGAAAGAAGGGTCTGTAGGCACGTGGGTGCCTTGCATGGCCCTTCTGGCCGTGGAGCTGGGCTGGTGAGCCTGGAGAAGAGCAGCCCCAGAGGGGAGCTGAGCAAGGCTGAGCAAGAGCTCAAGGGCCCCTGGGGGGCAAGAGGCTGGGGCCAGACTCTGCTCAGGGGTGCTCAGCGCCAGGACAAGGGGCACCGGGCACCAACTGGAACCCAGGAGGTTCCCTGGGAGCGGGAGGAGAAAGTTCTTTGGTGGGAGGGGGTTGGAGCCTGGCCCAGGCTGCCCAGAGAGGGTGATAAAGATGCCGGGTGCGGGTGGTGGTTGGGAATTCGGGGTGTGATTGGCGCCGGGGTTTTACTTTGCGGGGGTGGGGTCAGTAAGGGGAGCGCTTCCCGGGCATGTCGAGGCCTCTGCGCGGTTTTGGCTCCAGATCCCCTCTTATGGAGCAGCCGAGACGAGGGAGATACGATCGAGATGCTGCTGGTTTCTTTTTTAGTTGTGAAGGCTGGCCAAGTTTATTAAGATAAATATACATGAAATTTGCATAACTGGCAGGAGATGACTGTTTACTGAGTCCTGAGAAAATTGCCTGTCTCTTTTTTAGTAATGCATTAAAATAACCGAACAGAATCCCAGAATCTCAGCACACTGAGGGTTGGAAGGAACCTCTGGAGCCCATCTGGTGCCACCCCCCTGCTCCAGCAGGGTCACCCAGAGCAGGGGGCCCAGCAGCGCAGGGTCCAGGCGCCTTTGGAATCTCTCCAGACAAGGAGACTCCCCAAGCTCTCTGGGCAGCCTGGGCCAGGCTCCAACCCCCTCCCACCAAAGAAGTTTCTCCTCCTGCTCTGAGGGAACCTCCTGGGTTGCAGCTGGTGCCCAGCCAGAGTTCCCTCTAGATTGCTGTTGGTGTATGGGATGGGTCCCTGGGACATGGTCCTTCTGGTCTCCTCTGGGAATTCTCCTTTACTTCCCATCCTCCAGAGGCTGAGGATCACTGAGCCCAGGGATCAAAGAAACAACCGTGGAGTCCAAATGTGTGATCTTGTGACATTTGCAGGGTGGGAAAGGGGGTTTATTTTCGTAACGGGCAGAATGGTTCTCGTTTTCTGCTCAATGAGATCCCGACAGACCTCAATCGGTGCCGGTATCTCTGCGTTATCTGTAATTCTCCCGTCTTCCTCCCTTCGCAGGCTCTGCCGAGTGCCTGGGTGGGTTGTGGCTACAGAAACCATCTCCCTGCCCGGGCAGCTCTGAGGAACCAGAGAGTTTTTTACATCTCGGAGGGACAAATGGCCACGACAGGGCTGGAAAGCTGCAGGGGAAGAAAATCCTGGGATGAAACAGAGTGAGGAAGTTTTAAACACACCTAGAGAGGGAACTGGGATGACTCGGCCGACAAGGGGCTGTAATTCATTAAACCCTCTTCGACAGGCTTCCTGGGCTTCTGAGGAGAAGACGGAACCTGTAAAGCCTCGAGACGTGTGCGGAGCTTTGTTACTGGCTTGGCCGGGTCGGGTTGGCCGTTTCTGCGGCTATCACGAGGTCCTAATTGGTAAAACATGTTCTGCACAAGCCGCCCTCTGCCCTCGGCGCTTGGCTGGCTGCGGAGCCAACGCTCGTCCGAGGAGGAGACGGGAAACGCAGGAACGCTGAAGTCCCCTCAGGGCTACGCCCGGATCGCGCTGCTGGGAGGTTTCCGCGGGGATGTATCTGCTGTGAGGAGCTGGGGTCCAGCTGGACTCTGGGTCGCCGGCCCCGCCGGCCGCCGCCGCGCGGCTCGCTCCGCTTCGGTTGCAAGCCCCGGGCTGGCTTAGCTAATAAAGCTGCGGAAGCTCCGCTGGGTTTTTCTCCCACTTGCCAAGTCAAGTCCTTCGTGGCCGGGCTGGCAGCGGCGGGAGGGCCCTCCAGGAGGTCCCCGGGAAGGGCAGCGGGGACCAAGGCGGAGGCTGGAGCTGCGGCTACGCCGGGAGCTGCCGCAGAGCTGCCGCGTCCCTCGCACGCCTCGTGACCTCCTCCCTGCCTGGTCCTGCTTGGCTGGCGGAAGCAGCACCTCAGAATAAGCGCTTTCCCTGCTGTAGCAGCACGAGCTGGCGCTTCCTTTGCTTTTCCCTTTTAGATTGCTTTCTTTTTTTTACATTTTTATAGCACATTCTGGAGGTTCTCAGCCTCTTGCCCTTGAGGGATCCCATGATGATGGTGTAGGTGCGGCAGCGGTCGCGCCGGCTGCTGGGGAAGGGAGAACGAGGTCAGGTTTAGGGATTCAAATGCAATTCCCTTGTTTATGTTACTTCTCATAAAAGTGTTTTTTTCTAACGTGGCAGTCGGCTTTATCCTTGCAGACGGGCTAAGTGATCCCACTTTTGGAGAGGTTTGTGTCCCAGTCGGTTCGCGTTTGGTGCAGTTTGGCATAAAGGTGTTTTTCTCTGGGTTTTTCTTTTAACTCGACTTGATGATCTTAAAGGTCTCTCCCAAGCTGAAGATTTTTGGGGGTAGCACAACCCCCCCTGTCAGCTCAGCCCCTGCTTGTTGGCAGGTTATGCTTCACTGGTACAAATCTGTGGAAAACGCGGCGTGAGTCCCACTCCGGGCTCTTCCATTCGTGAGTGCTGGTGATGAAGACGTCCAGCCCTGTCTTCTGCTGCCTATTTACCCTCTCTCTTTTTTTTTTTCTTTAAGGGATTGAGTGATGTTCAGTTTTGGGTGGTTCTGTTTTTCTTCTGACAGACTCTTTTGGACGCAGGCGTGTGTTTCTCAGGGTGGCGGATAACTCGATTGCACAAGCTCGTTAATCACCGACGGCAGCGGGGGCCCTGGGGAGCCGGAGCGGGGCGCGGGGCTGCGCTTTCTGCTGGGCCAGGCGGTCCCCGGTTCCTGCTTTCCAGTTAAAGGGAGCAGGGATCTGGAGCGGTGTCCGAACATGTCTGAAGATGTGTTTCCAGCTCTGATCTGATCGCTTCTTTTCTGATCTCAATAATAAGAATTATTTTTTAACCTGGAAACTGGGAGCACTTGTTAGAAGTGTATTGAGTGAAGCGTTAGAAGAGAGGTGTTTTCACAGAGGTACCAAGAAATACTCGAAAGAACAATATTTTATTGTTCTCCTCCTCCACAGATGGTTATTTTTTTTATCCAGCGTGACCTTTTGTGCCTGATCCTGAGCGTCTTCTGCCATTTCTTTGTCAGTTGAGAGAACGCAGGGTCTTGTAGATGCCCTTCTTCAGCTGCAAGCGCAGTTTTTAGGCTGCCGGGGGAAAGCCTGGAAGGTGCTGTTGTTCCTGGGCACACCGTCTGCGCTTTGCTGTGCTGCTTCTGCTCCAGCAGAAGGAATTTGCAAGTGCAAATGAGCGTAACCACGTCCGTGGTAATATTAAAAATGCCGTCAGAGAACTGGGGACTCCCTGTCATAGAATCATAGAATCACTGAATGGTTTGGGTTGGAAGGGACCTTCTAGACCATCCAGTTCCAACCCCCCTGCCGTGGGCAGGGCCACCTCCCACCAGAGCAGGTTGCTCAGAGCCCCATCCAGCCTGGATTTGAACACATCCAGGGATGGAGCAGCCACAGCTTCCCTGGGCAACCTGGGCTGGTGTCTCATCACCCTTAGAGTGAAGAACTTCTTCCTACTATCTAATCTAAATCTAAAAATGTGTCTGCCTGGAAGAAGCATTAATTAGGATGTTTTGAGTTACGGGCTTTGGGAATCGATCATCATTTCTAGTCCCGTAGCGCTGAAACATGTCTGGCTGCTTTGTGTTTTCCTTGGCAAAGCGTCAGGATGGGCATTGCCCTGCCCGATCCTGCACCGGCTCCTGCTGGGAAGAGTGAAGATGGATCTGGTGTTTGGAGGGCTTCACATTGGCTTTGTAATAGTCTTTTTCTATCTCATTTTAAACCAACAGCCCGTAGTTTTCGCTGGTATTAATTGTGTAGCCGAGCAATAAAACTGCTCATTTTGATGGTGTGAACGGCAGTTAATGGGAAGTACTGGCTGTGAAGTCACGTTTACCTCCAAACGTCGATGTTCCCTTCTCCTAACGACCTGGCTAGTGGGCATTTTGGGCAAAGCACTAGTCAGGAATTCCTCCTGGCCTGGCCAGAGGACAGTCAGGGTTGGCCGGAATGGGAAATGACTCGAAATCGGTGCCCTTGCAGCGTTTGCCTTTGTGGAGGAACTACCGGAGCAGGAGGGGCTCCCGTGTCTCGCTCTTCCCGTCCTCTTTTCTTGGCTTGAAGGAGGACCTGACTCATGGGCCTCTTTTAGAACTTTTTTTATTTAATGTCCTCTAACAGGCAAATCCCAGAAAACCTGTGTTCAGTGTTTTTGGAGTCAAACAAGGTACTTTGTGGCCGGCCTGTGCTCCGGTGGCTCCGAGCTCCTGGCAACCCCATGCACGGTGTCGTGCGTAGGGTGAGCCGGGGCCACCCGGCACCCGGGCACGCTGGGGACAGTCCTGACCAGTGTCAACCCACAGCAACATCAGGCTTCTTTTGGGAACGGGAGTGGTTTTGGAGCCAACTCCCAGCTGAAACATTCCATGGCGAGGAGAAACACAATTTTTTGGAATCTATCAAGGTCCTGCGCGCGTGGGCGAGTGGCCGGCGTGGCAGCCGGTGGCACCGGTCTCCTGGCATCCTCCGCCCGCCCGGGACGCGGTGCCCGAGCGCTGCTGTCACATCTACACGGCCTCCTGCTCCGTGATGGTCCAGAGGAGCCGCGTGTCCATCTGGGGCCGGGGCGTTCCCATCTGCCTCCCAAAGGCTGAGCCGAGCCCCACGCGCTCCAGCCACCCGCCCACCCGCCTCGGAACCCACCCAGCGCGCTTTCCACGCTCCTTTTACTCTCTCCTCGTTTTCCCTTTCTCTCTGTGCTTGTTTTCCTGTCCGTGTTTGGACCGAGAAGCCGGTTCACTCTTCTCTTCTTGCTTTTAACTGGAGTTTGGAGGGTTTGGTTTCAGGGTACGGTACGTGCCGTGCTCCCGTTTATTTGAGTTTCAAGCGAACCTTTAGCAGCAGGTTTCGATTGCCACTTTCTGTGAGAAAAAAATAAATATTTTGAATATTTCTGTTGTTATCAAGCTTTGTAGATATTTATATAACTAACATTTTGGCCTCAGTCTTCCCTGAAACGAAACCTGAAGCAGGGAGCATTCCCCTGGCCCTGGCCCAGAGCGATGCTTGTTTTCCTTCCCGAGGTGCCAGCTGGGGAGGGATCAGGGCAGGGATCGTCCCCCTCAACTGGGCACTGGGGAGGCCGCCTCTCGGATCCTGGGCTCGGTTTTGGGCCCCTCACTCCCCGAAGGACCTGGAAGGGCCGGAGCGCCGGCCCTCCCGCAATACAGACATCACCCTGACAGCGCAGCGCTCGTTTCCCACCCTCATTAGCTTAGCAGAAAAGGAAGCCTAATTAGCCAGCGCCGCGCTCAGCGTGGCTCCTCCGCACGCCGTTCCCAGGAGCGGAGCCAGGCTCCGCTGCCGGCCGGGCCGGGATGGTGGCCGGGCAGGCTGCCCTGAGCTGCCTGTGCTCCCTCTGCTTTGGGGGGGTCCCACGTTCTCCCCCAGCCCCGATCTCACCCCACAGACACAGAGTCCCCTGAGCAGCCACGGAGGCTGGCTGGTGGAGGTCGGAGCCCAGTGCCGTGCAGCACTCGAAGGCTCTCTCTGCGCTTCCGAGTTTCAAGGAGTATCTGATGAGCGTGTGGAAAGGGCTGCGTAGAGGGGTAAGGAAGGGTTCCCATCACGCTTGTCTCCGTGCGGTGCCTCCCTACCCTCCTGTAATGGTAAACAGGCAAAATTGTGAGTGATCTGGTAGGTCCTGCTGCTCCTCCTGAGTACCACGAGTCGCTCCCTGTTATAAAAACACAGTTATTGTTTGGAGCATGGCTGGAACCCTCTGCTGGGAGGCCAGGCTGGGAGAGCTGGGCTTGTGCAGCCTGGAGAAGAGAAGGCTCCGTGGAGACCTTCTGGGGGCCAAGCACACGCTCAGAGGGGGTGTTATTAGGGACCATTGTTTGCAACCTTAGTAATACTGGGATTTACAGCCTTCCAGTGATCTCAGGTGCCCATCGGGGTTGAGAAGACCATCCCGAAGGTGGCTGAAGAATCAAAGCTTTCTGAAAAGTTGTGTCTGGGTGTCTCTGGCCAGAGCTGAGGCCGCTGGTGGCACCTCCTGGAAGCACAACGGCTCCAGAGAGGACATGGCTCCCAGGCGGGAACGTCTCCGTGGCGGGACGGGAGCTTTTGTCGGCGGTGGGACCCATGCCGAGGTTTGGAAAGGGAGCTGAGCCGGCTGCTTTCCAAAACGCCATAGAGAGCGACGATATCTGAACGCATACATGTGTATTTGGCTTGTTTTATTTTATTTTGTTCTGGACATTTCTTCCCTGAGGCGTCGTCAGCCGTGGAAGTGCGTGGCGGGGACCCGGCCGATCGCATCGGGGAGTTTTTGCTGATGAGGATAATGAAGCGCGAGTACGATAAGGGTGTAGGGTTGTTGGGAAGGATGTATTTTTCCTTGCCAACTCCAGCGAAGGGTAAAATGCTGTTTGTGAATCCGGAGCATAAAACTTCCTCTCGGTCAGTCGGTCTGTCTGCCTGTCTGCCTGTCAGAGAACATGCGCTTTGCCGTGGGGTCGGTGCCGCTTCTCCCATCGCCAGCAGATCCCCTCAGTGCTCCCGCTGGTGGTTCGTTCCAGTTGATGATGGGCTGAGGTTGCTCAGAGCTGGGGCACCCACCTGAGGACGGGGAGGCACAACCTCCGTGGGCAGCCTGTGCCCGCGGTGGATCATACTTACCGTGTAAAAGCATCTTATTTGTTTGGGTTTGGGGTTTTTTCATGCTTAAGTGGAATGTGAAGTATTTCGGCCTGCGCCCGTTGCTTCTTGTCCCGACGCCAGGCTGGGGGCTGGTTGTTGCTGTCAGTGCCGGTGCCGCCGCGGGATTGAATCTGCTGTCACCTCGGTCACGTGCCAGCCGAGAGCTTTTGCTCCTACCCAGGCTTATTTTCATTCAGCGTCGCGCTCTGTAACCTAATTACCGTCCCGGGGCCGGCCTGAGCTCCCGGCGTGGGAAGCCGAGGAGAGCCCGAGCTCGTTTTAACAAAGGGCTCTTCCTGAAGAGCTCTGAGTGCGAGGTTAAAAACTCAGCCTTCGCTCGGGCGTGAGGATGCCCTCGCTCGGAGGTGCCCCGTGGGGTGTTGCAGACTGAACGGGTCATAAATAAACGTCCCTCCAGGCGAGGGGGTCACCCAGCCTCCAGCGGGGCCTGAAATAGCCAGGGGACCAGGAGAGTCTCCTTTTAAATAGCCGGTTTCAGCTGTTTCTCTCTTTTTGGTATTTTGAAGCTGAAGTCCATTTGGTTTAGTGGTTTTGCTGACAGCCAGCCCAGCTCCTTCTGCCTGGCATCTGCAAGGTGAGGTCCTGAGTTGTTTCATCAAAGGCTGTGAAGCAAAGTTGATTCTGGCTCCCTCCTCCGTAACCAGCCTGGCTCTCTAACTAACTAAGAGGCAGGTTGTAGTTAGCAGTTAAGGGCAGCAGCTCTGCCTTGAAGGAGCCGAGGAAGAGCAGAGGTGCAGAGGAGGTTTCCCATTTCTGTGCAGTGAGCTGGGGCTGTGCTGAATCGGGGAATCATCGTCCGTTTGGGTGGGAAGGGACCTGTCAAGGTCCTCTGGTGCAACCCCCTGCAGGGAGCAGGGACATCTGCAACTCCAGCAGGTTGCTCAGAGCCCCATCCAACCTCCCCTGCAATGGGGCCAGGGATGGGGCAGCGACCACCTCTCAGGGCAACCTGGGCCAGGCTCTTACCACCGCCAGCATCAAAAATGTCTTCCTTAGACGCATGAGGTGCCACCGAACCCTCCTGCTCAGGCTTCCAGGGGACAGTCCCGTCCCTGCTCCCTGCCAAAACTTCAGCGAAAGCTCCTTTAAGCCCTGGGGTTCTCCAGTCAGTGGCCGGATTCACAGACTGGTGGACAGGAACCCATGAAACCTCCTCATGCGGAGCGCAGCTTCACGGTCACTCATGGAGCACCTGGAGGCTCGTTTGCTGCTGGGTGAGAGCCGGGCTGCTGAACGGCGACAGCTTGGTTGGCTTGAGGTCTCTGCTGGCAGAGCTGCACCAGGGAACTGAATTCAGGGAGGAAGTGCTGGTGTCGTGTTCGAGACAAAGGGAGGAGAAGCATTAGCCTGACTTGTTTGAAGAGTCCTACTGCTGAGTAATGAAGAAGCAGGTGAGGGGGTCTGCTGGAAAAATGGGAAATTGTTCTTGTGTGTTGCATGGGCAGCATGAATCTTGTGTTGCATGGGCAGCATGAATCTTGTGTGGCATTAGGAAGTGGTCACCCCTCTGGGCTGGGCACTGGGGAGGCTACTCCTTGAATCCTGGGGTCACGTTTGGGCCTTTCGCTCCCAGAAGGACCTTGAGGGGCTGGAGCGTGGCCAGAGAAGGGCAACGGAGCTGGGGAAGGGTCTGGAGCAGGAGTGTGGGGAGGAGCGGCTGAGGGAGCTGGGCTTGTTCAGCCTGGAGCAAAGGAGGCTCAGGGGAGACCTTCTGGCTCTCTGCAGTTTTAGCTCTTGGTACGTAGGATGTCGAAAGAACGAAGCCTGTATTTCTGTGTAGATGTGTCCAGGTGTGCGTGGTACAGACGGGAAGTTTCCAGGAATGTGTTCTTCATCTTCTTACAGAGACTAAAAATAGCATCCCCAATTGCCTCATCTTTTTCCAGCCTACACATGAGCAACGCCTCGTTCGGTTCAGGTTGGTGAGCGTGGCGTTAGGGACCGTGCGGCGCAGACGACTCGTCGAGTTGCCGTGAATTTATTTAGTTTCTTAGAAGTGAATTAGAAGCCGTGCGAGGAAAGCCAAGGTCTGTGAAGTGTCAGTGCCTCTGGCCACGCTGGAAACTTCAGGCTGGTCGTAAGCAGGAGCCCGGAACACGCCGTTAGGGCTTTATTTGGAAAAAATAACCTAGTAGAGGCTTTTATGGGAGAGTTCAAACATTTCTTGGTCTAGCACCTACCTTTAGGAATGGTTTTGGGATGGCCGCGGTAAAAGCGCTTAAGGAATGACCAAAGTGAGTTTCCCAAAGTGGAGCTTTTCCGAGGAGGGTTTTGTCCCACGCCTGGGAGCTCAGCAGAGTTTCTGTGAGGCTGTGACCCTCACAATATTACACGGCCCGACTGGGGGTCTTTGGTCCCAGGTTTCATGGAGGAGAACAAATGAAGGACCGTTGGATGAGGGAGGTGAGCTCTGTCCACACTGGTCCTTAACGCTGTGTCTGTTGAGAAAAGCACCCTGAGGCTTCAGGGTAAAAACTCCTGTGGGATGAGTGAGGAAAATTAACACTTGTAAAAATTCATTTACTTAAACAAGGAGCTGGTGGCTTTGTAGCATCTTGGGTCACTGTGACCTCTCCTTACTGGCTTTGGGAGCTAAGCCCCAGTTAACAGGTACACTGGTCTTCAGTAGAACACAAAGTCCTGGAGCATGTCCAATGAGCAATGAAGCTGGGGAAGGGTCTAGATGACAAGTGAGGAGCAGCTGGGGGAACTGGGCTTGTTCATCCTGAAGAAAAGGAGGCTCAGGGGAGACCTTCTGGCTCTCCACAACTCCCTGAAATTCAGGAGCTTGGAGCCAGGAGGGGTCGGGCTCTGCTCCCAAGGAACAAGAGGAACAGGATAGGAGGAAGATGCCTCAAGTTGCCCCAGGGGAGTTTTAGGTTGGAGCTGAGGGACAATTTCTTGCCCTTTGGGATTGTCCAGGCCTGTGCCAGGCTGCCCAGGGCAGGGCTGGAGTCCCCCTGATCCCTGGAGGGGTTTCCAAGGCGTGGAGATGTGGTGCTGAGGGACAGGGCTCAGGGGTGCCCTGGCAGGGATGGGGCAATGCTGGGACTCCATCATCTGAAAGGTCTTCTCCAACCAAAACAGTTCTGTGATTCTGTTGGAGTGACAATTAAATACTTGCAGAAACCACGATGGAGACCAACACAACGCACATGCCTGAATTCCCAACGCACCTTCTGCCGGTTTAGTACAAAACGCCGTGTTCTGTGACCGGGTCAGAAGAGTGAATCCAGGTTCTGCACAAGGCAGGGCTGTGTTCCTGCAGCCCCCGCGCTGCCGGGGTTGTGTTGAGGAGCCCGTTGCTGTGCCCTGGCACCAGGAGCCGGTTCCTCAAACCTGCGCTCGGCGCCCGGGGCCATTTCCCCGCGTGCAGCGACTCTTCATTTATATTTCACGCGGCGTTGTCTGGCGGGGCGTGCGCTACGTAAACACCAACGTGGTGTCTGGTTTGACATCTGCAGTGCTGCAAAATGTCCGTCTCGAGCAGGGAGGGTGAGGAGGAGGGAGCAGGAGCTCTCTGGTGAGGACTGCCCAGGAGAGACACGTGGGTGTGATCGAGGTGAGGGCACAGCAAGGGCAGCCAGTGCCCAGCAAGGACAGACTTTCTAGGAATCTCAGAATCCCAGCCTGGTGGGGGTGGGAAGGTCCCTCTGGAGCTCCTCTGGTGCCACCCCCCTGCTCCAGCAGGGTCACCCAGAGCAGGGGGCCCAGCAGCGCAGGGTCCAGGCGCCTTTGGAATCTCTCCAGAGAAGGAGACTCCCCAAGCTCTCTGGGCAGCCTGGGCCAGGCTCCAACACCCTCCCACCAAAGAACTTTCTCCTCCTGCTCCCAGGGAACCTCCTGGGTTCCAGGTGGTGCCCGGTGCCCCTTGTCCTGGCGCTGGGCACCCCTGAGCAGAGTCTGGCCCCAGCCTCTTGCCCCCCGGGGGCCCTTGAGCTCTTGCTCAGCCTTGCTCAGCTCCCCTCTGGGGCTGCTCTTCTGCAGCTGAACAGCCCCAGGGCTCTCAGCCTTTCCTGGCCACACAGATGGTCCAGGTCCCTCAGCAGCTTCACAGCCTCCCCTGGACTCTCTCCAGTAGCTCCTTGCCTCTCTTGAACTGGGGAGCCCAGCAGTGGACTCAGAACTCCAGAGTCCCGGAGGAGAGCAGTGGGGGAGCAGCCCCTCCCTCGCCCTGCTGCCCACGCTCTTCTGAATGCCCCCCAGGAGACCCTTGGCCTTCCTGGTCACGAGGACGGGAACAAAGACAGAGGTGTTTGCTCAGTGGCCATGTGTGATTTCTCAGTCACATCCAGATGCCTCAGACTTGGCAAATACTTGGAGCTTAACACTTGAACTCTGAAAGCCAGTCACCAAAAAAATACTTCAAGAAGGTTCCATGAAGATTTTCGTGGTAAAACACCCAACATCAGGGCTGGTGGGTTGAAAGTGCCTAATTTTTATAGGCACTTAAAATTCTTCCTCTGATGTTCGTGTGCCTGTGCGGGTGCTTGTGTCATATGTTTTTACTGACTTTTATTGTCAGCCCAGGCAGACGGAATATCCGGGAGCTTTGGGGGTCACTTGTAACGGAGTGAGAGCCAAAGCGTCTCGCTGGATGAGATATTTCTCCTTACGGCGAGAAAATCACACCTTTGGGGTTTATTTGGCGTCAGTGCACCTCTTCTCTTGGGCTGTGGTGGTGCCTGCCAGGGGTTAGACCTGTAAATATTTCCAGTATAAACCAAAGTTTATACCTTACCTTGAAAAATTCCCCTGGGATTGAAAGTTGGGACGTGAGAGCCGCTGCTGGTGTTCACCTCTCTCCGTGTTACGAGCTTTCAGATAAATTCCTGGCGCCGTTTGGCGGGTACTTGAGCGTGAAAAAGAGAAATGGGAATAATTGGTGAATTTTAAACAGTGCTTATCTCTTATCTGCACCCTTCTGGGCGGCGTGAAGCAGAGACCTGGGCTCGTATGGGACCGTCCGGCGGAGGAGAGAGCTCAGCTCCGCACAGGGAAGATTAAAACCAGGCCACTTTTGCTGGAGCGAAGCCCGAGCACCTGAGCAGCGCATTCCCATCTGCTGCCCGAGCAGAGGAGTCTTGTCCGAGACGTGGCTTTGCTCGCGCTGACATCCGCCGGAGACACAAAACCCGAGGCCGGGCCGGGGGCCAAACTTTCTATCCCTGAGTTCATTTATTTTTCTTGGTTTATTCAGCCCTTAGTATGATTCAAGTGCAGATTTGGTTTCTAGACCAACATAAAGCAGGGAAGCTGCCAGCCTGCCCCGGTTCCTCGGTGTCCCAGGACCGAAACACGGTGGCCAGGTGGGAAAGGGACCTGAGGGTCCTGGTGGGCAGCAGGGTGGCCACGAGCCAGCAACGGGCCCCCAAGGCCGAGAAGGCCAAGGGCATCCTGGGGTGGATTAGAAGGGGTGTGATGAGAAGATCAAGAGAAGTTTTTCTCCCTCTCTGCTCTGCCCTGGTGAGGCCACATCTGGAGTACTGTGTCCAGTTCTGGGCCCCTCCGTTCCAGAAGGACAGGGAACTGCTGTTTTCATAAGGGCTTCCAGCTTTTCCCCAGGAAGCTCAGGTGGGATGGGGCTCTGAACAGCCTGCTCTAGTGGGAGGTGTCCCTGCCCATGGCAGGGGGATTGGAACCGGATGATCTTTAAGATCCCTTCCAGCCCAAACCCTTACGTTTCTCTCCTCCTCTTGCAATCAAGGGGCTGTTGGGCAGCACCGCTTTATTTCACAGGTGAGATTTACACCTTTGGAAAGAACGTGGCCTTTGAACCAACTGTTCTTCACAGCTGCTTTTCGGGCTGAGCTGCTGCAGCCGTCTCGTGCGCAGATGGCAGATGGGCTCGGGCAGCCGCCGACAGGAGCTGCCGGCCGTAATTTTAATTTTTCTTTTCAGCGGCGATTGATGAACAGCAGTTGGGTTACACGCACAGCTCTGTGACATTTGCTCTTATTTCCAGAGGGTTTGTAGTGAACAATGTCACGGGGGGATGAGAGCCTCTGATTTATAGTAAAGCTGGGGTTTTTTTTTGTGTCAGTGAGATTTGGATAGAAGTTTAAGAAAACAGCCAAAACCCATCGGGAGATTTGGGGTAACTGTTGAGATGCTCTGATTCTAGGGTTCTAGGACTGTCTGTAGTGCTGTGTGCCAGAGCGGGGCCAGCAAACACGCAGAAATCGCCGGAACCCCTCATTTCTGTGTCTTTTCACCACCTCCCTGTCCTGCAGCGTGGTCAGCTGCCCCGAGCAGCAAGGATCATGACCACGGTCTGTCTGTACAGGTCCAAGCACAGCCTGTGGCGTTTGTGTTTTGCTTCTTTGGGAGACACTTTCTCAGACATTTCACTAAAGAGGCTTTAAGTTTGGATTTTGTGGTTTCCCTTATCAGTTGCCAGTGCCTGGGGAAGAGTTAGTAAAGCCACGGGGCTCTGCTTGGAGCAATCTTCCAGGCCGGGTGAGTCAGCCACGAGTTGGGCTTTGAAGTTTTTGTAGCATGAAACTGTTTTTCAGTGGTGAATTAATGAGGTTTCAGCTTTTCCGAAACGCGAAACGCGTTCGGCTGGATCTTTGAAGGGAGCAAACAGCTCGGTGGTAGCAGCAGTCGGCCCTGGCCACCGGCAAGGACATTCCCAGATGAAGGTTCAGCAGCGGTGGCAGAGCCCTTGTGACAAGCCAATGAGACCCCCTGTTGCCCCGGGCAGAGGCACAGGTCGTTTTGAGCCAGGAGACGAGCTGGAGCTGCAGCTCCACAGGGTCGAGCCCGGGGTGGCGATGGGGAGATGCCGAGAGTCCCGCTCGCACCTCCAGCTTCGCGTGCAGCAGAGTTCTTAACGGCTCCGTGTCGGTGCTTTCGTCTGTACGACCCCCCCGTGCTTGGCGGGGATTTGGACCAGATGATCTCCAGAGGTTCCTTCCAACCCTCCCCATCCTGTGATGCTGTGACTGTGTGATTCTGTGCTGGTGTTTGTGGTGCGGGGATTAACCTCCGGGAGGAGCTTTGAAGTGAAATGCTGGTTCATTAGAAATCTGCAAATGATAATGCTGATAAAACAAAGCAGAGGAGCAAAGGAAACTGCAACAGCAAGCGTCCAGTGCTGGACTGCCCAGGTCAAGAGGGACAAGGAGCTACTGGGGAGAGTCCAGGGGAGGCTGAGAAGCTGCTGAGGGGCCTGGAGCTTCTGTGTGGCCAGGAAAGGCTGAGAGCCCTGGGGCTGTTCAGCTGGAGAAGAGCAGCCCCAGAGGGGAGCTGAGCAAGGCTGAGCAAGAGCTCAAGGGCCCTCGGGGGGCAAGAGGCTGGGGCCAGACTCTGCTCAGTGGTGCCCAGCGCCAGGACAAGGGGCACCGGGCACCAACTGCAACCCAGGAGGTTCCCTGGGAGCGGGAGGAGAAAGTTCTTTGGTGGGAGGGGGTTGGAGCCTGGCCCAGGCTGCCCAGAGAGCTTGGGGAGTCTCCTTCTCTGGAGAGATTCCAAAGGTGCCTGGACCCTGCGCTGCTGGTCCCCCTGCTCTGGGTGACCCTGCTGGAGCAGGGGGGTGGCACCAGAGGAGCTCCAGAGGTTCCTTCCCACCCCCACCAGGCTGGGATTCTGTGAAAGCTCAGAGGGGTGATCAATGCAGCCAGAGAGGGAGGGGCTCAGGGACAACCTGGAGAACACGGTGAAGAAACAAGTCATTGAACCAAGGCTGTTGGCCTCTGAGCGTCAGCCTTGCACACGGACGGCATCCACCACCAGCGCGTGGGGCAGGGCCCTCGCTCTGCTGCTCGGAACATCTCCGGGCCGTGCTCCATCAGGCCTCAGGGCTGATGTGCTGCCAGGAGAACTGCTGCTGGCGGGACTGTTTGTCTGTAAACACCCAGGAGGTGACTGACCTCCCAAGAAGTATTTACCCTTCCCTGCTGCTGGAATTCTGGACCATTTAGTCCTTCCTTGTCTGCTGGAGAGCTGCAGGTACTCACAGCAGTTTTCTGGATCCCAACTGTCCCCTTCCACGAGCAGACGGTGCTGGATGACCTGGAGCCCTGCGGAGATGTACATGGGGAATCATGGATCTGGAATGAAACAATTTGCTTTGTTTTTTTTTCCAGTCATGATTCTGAGGGTGAGCTCCATACGAGTGTCCCCAGGGCAGCCCCGGACCATGGTGACCCCCCAAGTGCCGTGTCCTCGGAGCGGGGACGCTGCCAACCCCCCTGTGCTGGCCAATCTGACCCTGCTCTCTGCAGCGCTCTGCCTCGGAGCCAGGGCGTGTTCAGCGGGAGGAAGGGCCCTTGCAAGGAGAGCATTGGTATTTTTAGATCAAAGATGAGTTTCATAACAAAAAAAGTCATAACAGAAAAGAAGGAGGAGGATTAGAACAATAAGGACATTTAATTTTAGCTGAGCTTGGATTCCTGATAAAGTCAACGAACTCTGAGATTGCTTCACTCGCCTCTGCCTTTCCTAAATAAACACACCGTGGCAGGACTGAGGAGTTAAGTAGCACAGAAAATCACAAAAAGTTAAATTTTAATATTGTAGAAGAATATTAAGGGCTTGTTTTATGGGCCAGGTCCTGGAATTAAATTTTAATACTGTACCGAGATACGGAGAGTTGTTTTAGGCGGCAGCTACTGAAGGTCGCAATGGACTTTTCTCTTCCTTTCCCTTGCGGAAAGCGGCAGAGTTAGGGGCAGGGTGAGGATGGGATGAGGAAGTCTCCTCCTGGGCAGTGCGGTGTGGCAGAGCTGCGAGCTGATCTTCTCCAGCGTTGGCAAGTGAGGAGAGTTTGGGGCCAAGATCTTTCTTTTCACGCCACCTCAATTTCGAAAACAGGCAGGGACGTTTGCAGACCCGCAAATGGTACCCGGCTGAGCCCCACGGCTGACAAGGTCCGTGTCTTCGTGATTATACCTGACCAGATCCCAATGACACGTTGCGTTGCTTTCCTTTCTCTTTTTATTGTTTTTGGAATTTAATTCCTTTTGGGTCCTGGTTTCTGGGTAGCCGAGGGCACCTCACGGCGCCAAGAAGTAAACCTGGCTCCTCTGAGGAGCTGCTGTTCCATCCTCAGGCTTCCTCCAGCCAGGGAAAGGGGCTGGTCTTTCTCAGTTTCATGAAGGTGGGAGGTAGGGATTTGACTTACGAACCAGTTTTGGATCTACTTTGTACGAACTCACTAGATGTTAATAAAAATTTAAAATAGTTCAGGCTGTGCCTTAAAACAGCCCTGAGTGTAATACAGAAGAAACGAGGATTGCAGCTTGTTTGGTGGGGACAGCGGAGATAAAACCGGGAGAGCCGGAGGCAAAACGCACTAGGCACGGCTGCTGGGAAACTCGGCGAGGAATTGAGAGGTGTAAGTGCTGAGCTGGAGAATAAGCTCCAGTTGGGAAGTTCCAGGTGAGGACAAGGGGGGTCCCTGGAGCCTGCCGGTGCCGGAGGAGCGAGCGGAGCTTTGTTGTCGGCAGGTAAATCCCAATCCAATTCACGAGGGCCGAGAGCGTTGTTTGAAATGTCTTCAAGCCCTGAGCTTTTTCATCAACGCTGTTGCGAAGCCAAAGACTCCTGAGGTTTGTTTCTCCGTCTCTCTGATTAGTGGTGCAAGTCGGGAGTAATCCCAGTCAGAGGGCGGCTGGGAGGAGAAATCGAGCTGGGAATTAGGTCTCGGGAATCTGAGCTACTCTCCCACAACTTCCAGGGGAGTGGGAGTCAACCTGCCGCCTTCCCGCTCTGGAGGAGCTGTAGTTGCGCAGAAGGTTTTCTTGGGATACCTTGATTTCTTTTAAATTATGGAATGGGCGAGTTTAACCCTTTGCTGAAACCGGTTTTAGATGGGAAGTTCTCAGCGTTCACTGGCCTCACCTCACTAGGCTGAGCTTTGCTGCCCATCCGGCACCTGAAGCGACGCAGGGCTGGTTTCTCCGTCACCATCCGTTGGGTAGGAGCAGGCTGGTGGAAACATCTCCTGTTTTCAGGGGGCTGGAGTTGTCTTCCTGATGCGCGTGGGGCTGTTCTTGGGAATAAATGGATCAGGAGGACTCTGTTGGGTTTGCTGCTGGCACCTTAATGTCCTGATTCATAAGTGAAAGGGCTTTAGATGTAAGGATGATGAGAACATTAAGAAAGAGCAACAGCCCGATGCTATTAATGAGCGATGCTGGTGCTTTTTGAGTCAGCTGAGTTGCTGCTACGCTCGTTTTCCAAAACATTGAGCCTTTTACTTCTCAGTAAAACGAGGAGCGAGTTAGAAAAAGAATCCAGCTCAGTCATC
Organism: Baryphthengus martii; assembly: GCA_013396935.1. Lineage (NCBI taxonomy): Eukaryota > Metazoa > Chordata > Aves > Coraciiformes > Momotidae > Baryphthengus > Baryphthengus martii. The sequence goes on from VWZK01005830.1 coordinate 163,632, forward strand.
GCACCACCAGCATCTGGCACGCGGTGTGACCTGGTGGGGAGTTCCAACTTGTAGGTTGAACGCACTGGTCCCTCCCTCAGCGAAACGACGGCGCTGCTGAATATTCCGATATTTCTGTAACGGGAAGAAGCGCAGCCGGTCGGGCGCTTTATCCCCGGGCGACGCGGGGTCTGAGCTTTAGCGTTTGCTCTGGATAATGGTGGTTTGAATTTAAACCCATCCCCTCTTGTTCTGTCCCACCAGGCCCTGCTCAGAAGTCTGTCCTCATCTTTCCTACAGGCCCTGGCCCCCAAAAGTCTCCCCATTTAAGTGCCAAAAAGCAGAAGCGGAGGCTACACAGTTTCAGTGATAAATTCAGATGCTGTGTCGACTCAAACCCTAATTTGAAACTGCTTATTTACGGAGACTTCAGGATGTAGGAAGGTTACAGGTGTCAAGTCAGCACAAAATGTGGTCAGTTTTGAACAGCACAACCCACCACGTTTACCTCGTGTGGCAGAAGAGTTCGATTCCCAGACACAAATCTTTGTTTCCAGTCACTCCCTTTTTCCGAGGTGGCAGGTGAAGCACAAACCTGCAGTGCCTTCACTAGTGCCCAGCTTTCCTCCACCTGCTCCCCACCAACAGGTAACATTGCTGGGCCACCCCTCTCTCCATCACACCGAGACGGGTGGAATCATCTCCTCGGGATGAGGCTGGATCTCCACGCGTCCCGGCACGGGTGCCGTTCCCGACTCGTCTCTCCCCAGGCTTCAGAGACGCTGTCGGGGCTGCCGGTTTGGCCGGAGCTGGGCCTTGTTTCATAGGTTAAAAATACATCTCATTTCCTCAGTGCGACATTGGTTTTATTTTTAACTCTTGAGCAATTTAATATTTTGTAGGTCCGCTCGTATTTCCCCCAGTTTTCCATCTGCTACTGTGATTAAGTTTTAGCTTTCTAATGCCAGCCCGGAGCTAACGGAATGGAAACCTTACCTATGCTGTTTGGCACGTAGCAGCAGACATGAATAACTTTGGAATTTGTGGGGAAAAGAGAGAAGTTATGTGTTTGTGGAGCCAAAGTAGGGTTGGAAACGGGCCCTTGCAGCCAGCACGATGCTGTGTAGGACCGAGCTGAGGTGACTTCTTGAGTGTGGTGCTCCGGACTGGGGTCTGTAGGTGTTTCTGAGGAGTCGGAAGCCTCACTCGGAGGCTGTAAAGCAGTGGTGGGCACTAGTCTCATAGTGCCTCGCAGATACGCCGGCAGCGACGTGCCAGAGGTTGGCCGCCTTTTCTCTTCAGTCCTAGAAGTGATGTCATGGAAAGCAGGAGAAGGGTCTGGAGCGCAAGTCTTGGAAGGAGAGGCTGAGGGAGCCGGGCTTGTTCAGCCTGAAGAAAAGGAGGCTCAGGGGAGACCTTCTGGCTCTCCACAACTCCCTGAAATTCAGGAGCTTGGAGCCAGGGGAGGTCGGGCTCTGCTCCCAAGAAACAAGAGGAACAGGATAGGAGGAAGATGCCTCAAGTTGCCCCAGGGGAGGTTTAGGTTGGAGATGAGGGACAATTTCTTGCCCTTTGGGGTTGTCCAGGCCTGTGCCAGGCTGCCCAGGGCAGGGCTGGAGTCCCCCTGATCCCTGGAGGGGTTTCCAAGGCGTGGAGATGTGGTGCTGAGGGACAGGGGTTAACAGTGGACATGTAGAGTATTGTTAATGCTTGGGCTTGATAAGGTCTAAACAATTCTCTGATTGTAAGTGCTGGTGGTGACACAAGGGTCAGGAAGGGCTGGCCTGGTTGGGGTCACAGTCAGGAGAAGAGAGAGTGGAGCCATCCCTTCTGACAGCAGCGGGGATTTAGATTGTGTCAGGAGTGCAAGAGTTGCGCTACCAAAAGCCTTCAAAGCGCCATCTCTAATGAGAGATGGAAAGAGAAAGCCCAGGTCAGGACCTGTCGTTATCTAAAAGATGCTGGGGTGTGTGAAGCCCAGAAGTCCTGGGAGCTGGAACCGGCCAGGAGACTTTTGTGAGTCATTTCGCTGTTCCGCAGAATTCCTGGCTGCTAACCCGTCAGGTTCTGACTCGAGTCAGAACTATTGCACCCAGGAAGATCAAGCCGAGCCAAGTCAGGAGCCTTTTTTGCCACAGCTTTTTGTCCAGGTTTTAGAGAAGGTGTGACCTACACCCGTGTGATTTTGTACCGAGAATCACGGGTTATTTGGCACAGCCGCTGACAGCCCTGCAGAGGTGCACACCGAGCGGGGTCGGGGTGCTGGGACACAGGTCTGGGGGCTGCAGGAGAGCTGAGCCAAAGGACAGGGAGCTCCGAGGGATCAGGAGATCTGATTCTTCAGGAGTCTCCTGGATGGGGAGAAGGGAATAAACCCGTATGACAAGTGGAGAGCTTTGAGTCGTGAGAACATCTTGTGACAGCTTCCAGTAATCGAGTGCGGTTTGAGCCGGTTGCTGAGGCCTGGTGCTGAGGGACGTGGTGTAGCAGTGGGCTACGGGAGTCAGGCTGATGGTTGGACTCCATGGTCATGAAGGTCTTTTCCAACCCAAACGATTCCATGAATCCGTGACCTGCAGTGAATTGGGGTGACTGTTGCCACACCCGCGCCGGTTGTGTGGGGCAAAACAACGTCGAGCAGAGGAGCTCCCCTTTTGGGATGAGCTCAGTTGTAATTCATTTCGGAATGAGATCACTGGAACCTGCTGCCTGGGTCTTGTTTTCCCTGTTTCAGGCTTTCATCTGTGCCGAACTCTTGCCGTGCCTGAATCCTGCAAAGGGTTCCAGGCGGGTTTCTCGTCCCCGCGCCAGCCTGCTTGGCTAAGCTGATTAGCTCTAAGAAGATCAGGGTTTGACAAGGAGGGGTGCGCTGCAGGTAAACAGCGAATCTCCTCCTGCAGCTGAGATCTAGCGTAGCTATGGAGCGTGTTTCCATCCTCAGAGGTAAGGGATGGGGCTTGAAAAAGCCCCGGGGAAAAATACCAAGCAGTGCATTAAAGCGGTGAGTGGAACTGATAAGGTGCACGATGAGAGACTGAGGAGGAGAAGTGAGCACAGATACCATCGCTGCCTGTAAATACTGTCAACATGACAGCAGAGATGAGCAAAAGGAAGAGTATTTGTTATCTGACGAAAACAAGCTTTCGGAAGAGCAACCATCCCGGCAGCGGGGCGGTGCGGGGGATCCCCGGGAGCAGGCGTCGCTCCTCAGCCGGGGTGGAGGACGATAAGGTCTGGCGGGACGACAGCAAATCCATCTGCGACGCGCAGACGGCGCGAGCGGCCGGGAACTCGCGCCGTCCTCGCCTCCCTCGGTCGTCCCGCGTGGAGAGGGAGGCACGAGGGCAGTAGAGGGGTCCTTTGGGGAGCCCTCGGGGTTCCCAGCGAGGAGAGCCGTCCGCCGGCACGCCGAAGATGTGGAAGGACGGCGTTCGGGGCGCGCACCGCCCTCCCTGCCGGCGCTCCCGTGCTTGCTGAGAAGGTGCTGGTTGAACGCGGTGCCGAGACTGGAGGTGGTGGCCACCCAGGGATGTCCTCGGGCCGGGGGGATCCCCATGCCGAGCCTCAGCCTGGCTGCTCCCTGCGGGCACGGGAAGGCAGGTGGGCGCAGCAGGCTCCGCTCCTCCGCCCCGTCTCCTCGCAGCTCTCGCTGCCCGCGGGCGGGAATGGCCCATCTGCTCCTGCCCCATGCCCGAGCCCTCCTACTTTCCGGCTGCACCGGTAAACCCTAGGAGAGGGAGTTCTGGAACCAAAGCTTTGAGGAGACTGGGTCGGGAGCAACCCCAGCCCCACTCCTGCCTCCCCCCAGGGCAGGGCTGGGCTGGGAGCAGGCCAACAGCCTGGCCCCTGAGCTAGCAAGGCAGGCAAGGCGGGAAAGCCCTGGGAAGGTGTCGGGGAAGGTGGTCCTGTGTCCTACCCAAGTGCTGGAATACAAGGAGGGAAAGCTTTATCTTACAGCTCAGCCAGGCAGAAACGGTGCTGGAAAGCTCTGCTGGGGCTGCCCGGCTGCTGCCAGTCTGCTTCGTACAATCAGGGAATGGTTTGGGCGGGAAGGGACCTTTCGTCTGGTGCAACCCCCGTGCAGGGAGCAGGGACATCTGCAACTAGAGCAGGTTGCTCAGAGCCCCATCCAACCTCCCCTGGAATGGTTCCAGGGATGGGGCAGCGACCACCTCTCGAGGCAGCCTGGGCCAGGCTCTCACCATTCTCAGCGGCAACAATTTCTTCCCTTCTGGGCGCTTCCCTCCCATCCCAGCAGTGCTCCTGGATGGACCCACAGAGGCTTGTGGTCTTGAAGGGTTAATTGGGGATAATGTGGTCTGGGAACATGAGGTGGAGACTGAGAAGTATTGGAGAGCAAGAGGTGCTGGAAACTGAGAGGTGCTTAGTGGGATTTTTCTTGAGCCACTTGACCTCGGTGCGCGCTGCTGGGCTGATGGGAAGGCTCTCCAGGCTCGGTGCTCGTGAAGCTCTCGAGGTGTTCCTGGCTTCTCCAGGAGCGTAAGCACGACAGTTATGCTGCTCCTTTTGCTCTGGCTCTGAGGAGAGCGGCCGTGGGAGCGAGTAGCCAGCCTGTGCCGCTCTACCCTGGCCAGCCGCCCGTGGAAAGGTATCTCAACTGACATCAAAGGAGCCAGCGACCGATAGGCATCAGCTCATTGCTGCCTCTCCCCTGCCTTCCGACTCCCTGCTGCAGGTTGTCATGCACCGTCTCGGGATCGTTATCTCGGAGCGGACGTCAGGGTGGGCAGGAGCAACCCTACCGCCGGCATCTGTGTCATCCAGATAAGGTCACACTCGGTGACACTTAGAAAACTGACTAACATCCTGCTCTTGAAATAAAATGAAATGGCCTTTCAAGATCTTGTTGTGGGGAGGAGTGGCCTCCTGCAGCCCCCAGCCTGCGGCCGGAGCCTGCGCTTCCCCCAGGAGTGTGCTCGGGCGGGGGCAGGAGAAGGGAAGGGGGATGTGGTGCACCGCAGGGACCCATCTGGGCTGGAAGGTGGCCCCGGTGCCGTGGCAGCGTGGTGGGGCCCATCCTCTCCTCCAGATGGAGATGGCTGGTCGCTCCTGCATCCCAGCCCCGAGCCCTGCTCTTCGACGCCTTGTGATTCACTGGGGCTTCTGGGGCCAAAGGCGACGTTTAGAGGGAATGTTTCTGGATAACCCCATCATCAGGAGTTCGCGTCAGAGAACTCGAGCGACGGCAGCCGCGTCACCTCGCTTTGCTCCTGTTGGACTCGGCCGGAGCCCGAGCCCGCTCTGACCCCTCACGTTTTGCTTTCTCTTTCTCCACAGAATGCGATGAACTTGCCGCCTGACAAAGCCCGGCTTCTGCGGCAGTACGACAACGAGAAGAAGTGGGAGCTCATCTGTGACCAGGTAAGGGAGCTCCCGAGGGGTTTTGGTGGAGAGCAGCGGTGGGGTTTTGTCAGCAGCATCCCTGGGCTTCGAAAGGGACCTTGCAGAGGCCAAGTACTTGGGGAGGTTCAGACTCTCCTTTCTTTGACTTTCTGCTCCCTTGTCGGTAACGACTCGCAGAAGCCTTGTGGTGGTACTTTTTGGCACAAACCGGTAGTTCCTTCCTCTCTGAGGTCACCATCCCCTTGTGCCTGTTTTCCCTGGGTGGGGGCTGCTGCTTGTCGTGCCTGGCACAGAGCGGAGGAGGCTGACCTCTCAGCCAGACCTTTGGGTCCGTGTGATGGGAACGAACGGTCTCGATCCCGTGTTTAGTTTTCCACGTGACGAGCCGTTGTCGCAGCCGGTGGTGGCTGTCACCTTCAGGGAGAGGCGGGTGGTGCTGCAGCCTGAACTCCTCTTCACCTCCAGAGGCTGAACAACAGCCTGGGATTAAGCAGCACCATATGCTGCGGCAGCTCTCGCGGGAGCTGCGTGCGGACTTGGCGGCGACGGGGGAACAATTAACAGGTTGGCTCTGCTGTGCCAAACGAACTGAAACGGTGTTACTTCGAGACAGCTAAAGGTGCCAAAGGTAGGATGTGGATTTGTGAGCCAACAGCAAAAGCGAGGTCTGCCCTAAACTTCGGAAGTGATCGCTAACGACAAGGATTGATCCCAGACTGGGCAACTGGGGTTTTTCCTTGAAATGTAAAGGCAGCGGTAGCAGGATGAGAGCTTGGCAGAAGGTGCAGTCGTGCTGTGAGGGCAGGAACATTTTAATAAATAGGTTTGTGGGACATTTCCTATTTAGCCATTGCAGTGGTGGAACCACTGATCAAATCCAGTTACCTTGAAGTAAAGCTGAATAAAGAATGACTTGCTTTAAAGTTATTTTACTTTACTGCTTTGCTCTGAGGGTGTTGGAGCCTGGCCCAGGCTGCCCAGAGAGCTTGGGGAGTCTCCTTCTCTGGAGAGATTCCAAAGGCTCCTGGACCCTGCGCTGCTGGGCCCCCTGCTCTGGGTGACCCTGCTGGAGCAGGGGGGTGGCACCAGAGGAGCTCCAGAGGTTCCTTCCCACCCCCACGGCGCTGGGATTCTGCAGCATGTTTTCTGTATGGAGAATGTAGAGCGTTGAGCGGTTTAAAGTTTCCCTTTAGTGAGACCCCGAAGAAACGGCTTCATCTCCTGCGAGTGGTTTGTTCCAGGGGCGTTTGCTTGGAGCACGCGCACTCGGAGCGTGCACGTCGGAGCGTCGGCTTCGTGCCGGAGCCTTTGCCCCGAGAGCGGTGAGATCCCCAGCCCCAGGCCGGAGGGACGAGCCGACGGAAACGCGGTGAAGTTCAACTTGCAGTCTGGAGTCATCGCCTCTCTTAATCACTCCAACCCCGAGTCCACCCCCGGGCTAGGATGAGGCCGCTTCCCGTCGCTCAGTGAGGGTGGGCGGGAAAGCAGCGTGGGGCTGTTGGATCCCGAAGGGACTGAGGGTGACGATGTGCCAGCGTCCGGCCGACCGAGGGGGCTGCGGATCCATCCGGAACTCCCTGCCGGCCGCTGGAGAGCAGCGTGAAGCCAGTGTCTGTAAAAGCACCGAAACGCAACAGACGGGGTATGAAATATTGATGTCCGTCTGCGTAACTGCCGCGCATCGCTCCGGGTACATCCGGGAACAGATTTTGTGCAGAACGTGGGGTTTTGGTGGAGGTGGGAGTTTCAGCTGCTCTCCCATTGTGGCCTTTTCACCCCTTGTTGCTGAGTGAAGGACTGAGGATGTAAATTAATCTGATGACTCGAGGAAATGAACCCCCTTACACTCCTGTGCTGGTTTTCCATTCACGTCTGAAAGGAAAAAGTGTCCAGAGGTGGCTCTTAAATGGTATTTTTAAAGTAGTCTTTAAGGCAGAGGCTGCCCATGGGTCTGTGAAATATTTTGAGAATATCAGAGGACAGAGTTTGTCCCCGCAAGAGGAGCTGTCCTTTTTGCAGAAGTGAGCTTAAGAAAAGTGAGGAGCTACCTTCTCGTGATGATGATGGTAATAATCATAATGACAATAATAATAATAATGATAACGATAGTAATTATCTGTCATGAGTAGAGTTGTGCACACTGTAGTGAATCATGGTAAATGTTGCTGGGCTGGTTGTGGAGGACTCATCCCACGTGGTATTTTCAGTTCCTTTGTTTCTAAACCTTGCAAGTCATCTAAGCCTTGCTGCTGGTGTCCAGAAACCTTCCTCCTGACCTCTGAGGAGAAGAAGAGCAAAGCCAGTAAAGCCGGTGCCCGTCTTGGAGACAACCAAATGGTGGTCAGCTGGGGGTCGAACGTTGGGAAGGATCCAGGTATCCTCATCCTTGCCATTTCCTGGCATGATGAGCTGCCCTTTTGGCTTCCTGGAGAGCTGCCTTTGGTGGTCCTCTGGAGCTCTTTATCCAGCTGGGTGTAAGGTGGTGTCCCAGAAGAGGTTGGGGACATCTTACGAAGTTCTTCATTGCCCTCTAATGGCAAATTGTGGCAGGGGCATCACCGTGTCCTCACCTTTGGAGACACTGGAGGCGGGGGTGTATGTGGAACAGCAAATTAGGAGACCTAAGATGAAAGTTTTGTGGTTTACATCCAGAATAACTTCACTAGGGGATTTGTAGATCTCTTTCCCCATCCATCCTTCTCCGCAGAGCTGCTTCCCAGCAGGTCCCCCCTCCCTTGTACTTGTCCAGGGGGTTACTCCTCCCCAGGTGCAGGACCCTGCACTTGCCCTTGGTGAGCTTCACGAGTTTCCAACTCTCTAGCCTGAATATACCAGTGAATCTTCCATGTTGTGGGTGTAGAATGTCCCGTGGTTTATCGCTCTCACAAGCGGTGGGACCATAGAGACACTCGCAGCTTCATTTCTCTGGCTTGCTGACCCTGAGAGAGGTGGCTACTGAAAGTCAGACGGTCAGTGGTGGACACGAGGTGTCCAAGGCTCAGTGATGGGGTCAGGCAGGGGCTGACCGAGCTGAATCTGCCCTGTGCTTACCTAAAATATATAAGTCCTAAGAATGAACCAAGTTAGTGAGGGTAATAATAATCATCATCATCAGAATAATAACAATAACATGTGTCACTAATGCAGAAAATGTCCTGAATGTTTTCGGAAGCAAAAGATCTCTGGAAAAGCCACAATTTCCTGGTTACTGAATTAATACCTTTTCCAGCTTTGAGCGACCGAGAGGCGCATCAAGTTCTTTGTCGGATCCCATGGAAGAGGAAACGTAGAAATCCAGCAGTTCCTCTTTGCTCCTGAATTAAAGCCCCTCCCAGCCCCCTGGTTTTTGGTATCTCTCAGAAAAGAAAGTGCTAATTCTGGAGATGGCTGGTAAAAGCAGCGCAGAAGTAGGGTTGTGCTCTCCCATCCAAGCCTTTTCCCTGAATTCTCAGAATTTATTACCCTAAAGAGAGAGGTGCTGAGGAGCAGGGCCGGTGCCGCTGGCTCCTTGCACGCTTTTCTAGGTGCTCGTGTGTCGTTCTGCCTCATAGAATCCTAGAATCACTATGGTTGGAAAGGACCTCCAGGATTATCTAGTCCAACCTTCATCCCAGCATCCCTAACCACTAGACCAGAGCCTCAAGTGCTCGATCTACTTGTTTTTTAAACACCTCCAGGGATGGTGACTCCACTTCCTCCCTGGGCAGCCTGTTCCAGTGCCTAACCACTCTCTCAGGNCGCACCGTTCTCCCGTCAGGGCTGTAGATAGCGTGGGTGATTCCGTGAGTCATGCAGCCCAGATTGAACAGGTTTCACCGGGGTTTGTTAACTTTGTTGTGTCTGAATGGCCCCGTCCTGGGGCAACTGGGAGGGGAAGCCACCGGAGGCCCGGTCGTGATGTCACCCACTGGCTTACGCTTTTTGCTCGACGAGGTTTGGAGACTGAAATGGGGATTGTAAACTTTATGTGTGTGTGGTAAAAATCCCCAACCTCCTCGTTCAACTAGCGTTAAACCCTTGGCTGTGTAAATTCTTGCTTTGAACGCAGCTTTGGCCAGTGAGCGATTCCCAGTTGCCAAGAGGGAAGAGGAGGAGCAGACAGGAAAAAGCAACAGTTTTTAACTCATTATTTATGGTATTGAAGGCACGTGGGCTCCATGTGAACAGCAGAGCCTCAGTGTTAGCCTGGAATCGTGAGAAGGACCTGCGGGCTGGAACCCTCTGCTGGGAGGCCAGGCTGGCAGAGTTGGGCTTGTGCAGCCTGGAGAGAAGGCTCCAGGGAGACCTTCTGGGGGCCTGTCAGGGCTTCCAGGGGCCTGTCAGAAAGATGGGGACAGACTTTGGAGCAGGGCCTGTTCGGACAGGACAAGGGGGGATGGTTTAAACTTAAAGAGGGAGATTTAGACTGGAGAAAAGGAGAATATTGTTGCTGCTGAGGGTGGTGAGAGCCTGGCCCAGGCTGCCCTGAGAGGTGGTCACTGCCCCATCCCTGGCCCCATTTCAGGGGAGGTTGGATGGGGCTCTGAGCAACCTGCTCTAGTTGCAGATGTCCCTGCTCCCTGCTGGGGGGTTGGACGAGATGGCCTTTAAATGTCCCTTCCCACCCAAACCACTCTGTGATTCTATGGCCAGAAGGACCTTGAGAAGAACCCCAGGCTGGACAACCTGCACCGTCACTTCCAGCCTTCATGGCAAGTGAAATACCAGACTAGAATCACGCTGGTCTGTCCAGCACCAAACCATCGACCCCCTGTGAGCTCTGGCAGAGCATCAGTTTTTGGGAGGACAGTGGCTGCAAGCAGACGTCCAGGGTGTCCCAGGGACATCGGGGAGCCTGGGGCTGCCCTCACTACACCGGGCCCCGCGTCTTGCAGCTTGTGATGTATCAACCTCTAAGATAAAACAGTCAAAGCTGGATAAACCGAGACAGTTGTCGTAGCCAGGAAAGGGCAATTTTACAGCCTAATCCCTCGTGGCTTTCCGAAGCAGAAAAAAAACACTTAAAGGGGCTATAAAAATGTTTCCAGGTCTGTTAGATGTTTACCACAAGCGGTTCTTGGTCACTAGTCAGAGAAGAGCACTGCTGGTATCTGCTGTTTGTGGATAATGTCTTTAAAATCCCAATAATTCCACTGTACAGTAACGAGCAGCATCTTTTTTAATGAAGTCGCTGTCGAGACGATGCCATAAATACATAATCACAGCTAGTTTGGAAGAAAACAAACAAAACCGTGTAGTATCTGTTTCACAGAGTACTCAGTGTGCTTGTTGAGTGTCTTTAAGCATTTCATTTTGAAGACTCCAGTTATTGAAACTGGCAGTTAGGGAAAGCTCCTGTCACTTTAGCAGATGACGACTGATTAGTTAGTAAGAGGAATAAATCCTGTAAGAGGAAAATAGCTTCTGTGGAGGGTTAGACAACACACAGCCGAGCTCCATGGCCGTGAGATGAGCCCCAAGAAGGCTGCTCTGCTCCTCTGCTGTCAGGAGGAGCCGGATCCTGCCGTGCCAGCTCCTCACTGATGCCCTGACGCCGCCCACCGCTCTTCAAGAGCGGCCCCTGGGCTTCCCTCCATCCCTTGCAGGTGCAAAGAATGATATTTGGACGTGGGTATCAAGCGGCGCCGTGAAAACACTTCTACCTTTGTGTCCGGTCGTAGAGCAGGACGTGGGTATTCACGGGCTGTAAGGTCTCTGGAGCCAGCCTAGAACTGGTGAGGGGGGAAATGAGAAACGGGGGTGGTCTGCAAGGCCCAGACACCTCTATTAACTCTTTACTGGTCTGAACTGGGCCAAATTCTCATTTACAGCAAAGTGCTTTTTTTGTCTGTCTGCCAGCATGAAGAAGTTTTAAAATGGGTTAATGGTTGGAAGTTGCTTCTGAATAACTTCTCTTTCGGCCTAGTAACTTCTCTTTAGGCCACAGTATCCTGAGGGGGCTCGGAGTCTGGCTGAGAAACGGGCCTAACAGGGGACTGTAAAAGGTGCCAATGTTAAGCTGGTGATTGTGATACTTAGGCAGTTGGAGATGATTGTTTCCAAACCCATCTGTAACTCTGTGTGTCTGTGTGTCCCAACACACCAGCAGCGGCAAGTTTAACTGGAAGGGTGTGAAAGGGACTGTCTGACCCACAGGGGCCAGGAAAGAAAAAAAATCTGTGCCTGCAGAGCCAAGAGGAAGCCATGGTGGTGAGGATGGAGCAGGACACACACCCTTGGTGTCACTGTGACCAGATCCGAGCTGGCAACCAAGAGCTTTGTATTTCTTGAACTGGTTTTTTTTTGGATAAAAAGGAAATGCCAAATTCCAGGGCTGTCTTTGGCCTGTAAGTGTGAAGGTGCAAGGAAAACAAATCCAGTTGAGAAAGAGGCCAGAAATGTCTGGTGCCTGTCTGAGAGCTCCCGCCTGGGGTTGGGGCACCACAGGGCTCCTCTTTGAGCTCATTTTTTCCCTGCTGACCGTGATGAATTACGTTTTTTACAGCAAGCAGCAAGATAATAAGAGGAACAGCTTTTGGTGTTCTGGTAACTGGGCAGCAGTGTCCTGTTCGTTAGGAAATAACTTTCAGATACTGTCACCAAAATTGCCTCCTGAGCAAAGAAAGGGAGGTTTCGGGTATCGGTTATAAAACACGAAATCAAAGGAAAGGGCAGAATAGTTAGAAATTCTTCCAAGATACAAATAGTATCAGAACTTTGGGTAATGCTCTTAACAGGTTTGGACACGGCCTGCTCCAACCGGTGTCTCACAGCAGCTTTCGCAGGCTGCGTTTCAAGCAGGCCCCGCGACAGGGAAAGCCAGCAAAAATCTGGCAGCTCTCGGCACCCAGGCTTTGCAGACCTCGTGTTTGCCGTCAGAACCTTTAGTTCTGTTCTGCACGTGGCCGATGGTGGATTGCAGGCCCCCTGTAAGGCCGGGTGTTGGGAAGCCTTTGGTGAGAAACGGGTCAGGGAGGCGGGTGGGACTTTCTTGGCGCTGGCGTCGCAGCCAGAGAGTGAGATGGGGAAGGGAGATCGGGCTCACTACTGGTGGGAGGGCAGGCATGGGTCGTGAGATGTTTTACGTGGGTAAAGCCCATGATGACAGGAACCTGCCTTCCTCTGTGTCCTGAGCTTGGTGACGCTCCGACCTTGGTGGGGAAGAGAGACGCGTGGTGCTCCTCAGGCTTTCCCAGTGGGATGGGGATGGGTGTCTGGTCCATCACTGCCCCGGTTAGTGTAGTGATGGCCTTGGCAGCACTTACTGGCTGGTTTCCCAGCACACTGGAGATCCCTCAGCTCAGCCCTCGTGTGACACGAGTGCTGAAGGGAACCCTCCGTACCCTGCAAATGGGCGGGAGCTGTGGGTGGCTGGGATGAGCTCCACCACCAGTGCTCTCCTCGTGCAAGAGGCCCAGGGAGCTCATCCCAGGGCACGAGGAGCGTCTCGGTGCTCAAGCATTTCAGGCTTGTTCCAAGTGGGAAAAAAAAGGCGTCTCGGCTTTTGTGGTGATGGCTTTAAACCAAAGATGGACATGCGTCCACGCTCCTAACGCTTCTTATCCCTCTGAATCCTCCTGGCTCCCATCTTATTTCAGATGTACGTGTTTGTGTGCGTAGCTGAAATTCAGACTCGTCGTTGAATATGTAAATTTGTATGCATCCTATGTTAATAACCAAATTTCAGAATAAGATAATCCAAACAGATTTTATTTGCATCCAGATTGTATATGCATAAATTACTTATGAATGTAAGGTGTGTACATATAAAACTATATTCTAAATGTATGCATTTAAATATATATATATGTGTGTGTACATACATTTATTATACTGAGTAAGTAAATATGGAAGGTGTTATAAATGGCTGATGTTTCTTCTCATGTCTTTTGCAGGAAAGATTTCAGGTGAAGAATCCTCCTCATACGTACATCCAGAAGTTGAAGGGCTATCTGGACCCGGCCGTAACCAGGAAGGTGAGGAGCGTCCTGTTTCCTCTCACTTATCCCTCATTCCTCAGCGAGGATGGTCCTGGGGTTGGGTTCCTTCCTGCTTTTGTGTAAAAGGCCCCCTAAAAGTCTCTGAGAAAAGTCTTGGAGATGGAACAAACTACAGAGAGAAGCAAAGAGAAGCTGGAAAGACGCTGTGGTTTTCGCAGCTCGGAAAGGAGAACAGATGTTGTAAAGACAAGGAACATCTGACACGTGAAACAACTTGTCCTAATAACTTCAGCTTCAATAAATAGTCTGGCAAGTTGTCAGCCAGCTGTGCTCTAAGTCTGACCTTCCACGTGGGCAGCGCTGGTGGGGAATAACACCTCTGCCCGATGGCACTTTCCTCACCCCTGTGACAGGGGGTCTTGAGGTTTAGAGTCCTTTTCTCTGAGCATTTTGCGTGGCAGACTTATAGAATCGTTCTGGTTGGAGGAGACCTTTAAGTTCATCGTGTCCAAGCGTTGCCCCATCCCTGCCAGGGCGCCACTGACCCCCGTCCCTCAGCACCACATCTCCACCGCTTTTAAGTTCGGTACAGCTGGCCCAGTTGCAGGCTCACCTGAGGGTTCAGATGCGTGAAGTAAAGACATAACTGGGGGAGTGTTTACATGGCAGAACCTCACCCATCCTTTTACATACTATTTTGTCCCAAATAATACCTCATGAAAGGCTCAGGAGCTTCTCTCGGCCTTTCACGTGAACATCGTGCAGCGCTGAACGCGACTTCTTTACCGGGATGTATCTGTGACAAGTTCTGACGTTCCTGCACCGCTCCGACGGGCTTAGCAATAGTCTGCAGGATTTCAGAAGAGCAGCAAACCTCCGTCTCGTGCGGAGGACCGTGGCTGAACCTTTGGTATTTAACTGCCGCTCATAACCCATCTCGATAGTTCTGATAGCCCTTCAAAAACCCACCGAAAAAAGAGGCAGCGAGAGCAGGGCAGCTCCTGCCGTCGACTGGCTGTGCCTCGTCCTCCACAATCGCCGCCTTGTGTTGCCGTACAATTAGCTGAGGTCGGTGCCCTGCGGTCAAAGACGGCTCCTGACACGGGGCTTCCAGGCTCCGGCCGCGGCGGAGGTTCACCTCCGTCCCCGCTGCCGACGTGCCGGCGCTCGCTCGGGTCTTCAAGGCGTCGGTAATGTCTCCTGACAGTGCTCCTCTTGTTGGAGGCTCTGACAAGGAGGAGGAAACCGTTTAGTAGGAAACCTTTAAATTTGCCTGGAGCCGATTAGAGTTGTGTGTTGGTTTTCGGTGGTTTTTTTCTAAAAAAAAAAAAAAAGAAGGAGTGAACGGAGGTCTTTGTGTTTTGCTCCTGCAGGGCTTTTGAAATGCGTTTAGCGCTTGGCTTTGCTCGGTGGTTGCTCCGTGGGCACACATTGAAGCCTTTCTTACCCTAATGCCGCTCTAAGAGTCCCATGACAAATGACAAAACCGAAGGGGCCTAAAAATAACTCCGTTGAGTTCCTCTCTTTTGTTGCTTTATTCCGTATCACCGGCAGCCTTTCCTCAGCCGGCGGAAAGATTTACAAATGGGCTTCTGGAGGGGCTGGAGGTGTTGTGGGGAGAGCTCCTCTTAGCGGGATTGTTGCTGTAGTTGAGGTGGCCTCAGCATTTCTGCTGCTGGCCCCAGCCTGGCCAAGAGAAGGGGGCTCCAAACCCTGCTGCAAAATGTGCGTTTTGCCTTGAAATTGGGGTCAGAACGGCGCTTCTGGGGAAAACAGTTGCTTTTTGTCTCAGCTGAATTTGGAGAGAGGAAAACGAAAGCGTTGAAATGACCCGTTTGTTAAAGAAATTGCAGTTTGGTGGCTCCTGGAGCTCAGTAAAAGCTCTGCCGTGGTTGCAAAGAGCATCTTTGGCCTCGCTGGGGGATGACGGTCCCCCATGGGGCACGTGCTGCCTGTTTCTGGTGTGCCCTTCCCACATCGGTCTCCTATCTGCCTCTGGCTACGTCAGTAATTTACCTTTACTTCTAGAGAGGTGAGGTTTTGTATCGGATGAACCCTCTCGAGAGGCAAGGCGCTGTGGTTTTGGACTCTGAGCTGATTAACGGGGCTCCGGAGAAACCGTCTGTCTGAGCTCAACCAGCTCCTTCAAAGTTTAAATTCATAGTGCCTCGTGTCTTTCCAGCGACTTTCCAGCAAGGCATCGATTTCAGCCTGCCAGGGGATTTCTGAGCTGGGATTTAGTCTTACCTCGAGTAAGCTGGTGGTGCTAACTAGCGAGAGATAAAATGCCACTGAGAAGGGCAGCTGGTAATTTTGACGGAGGGCAGCAAGGGAAGGTAGAGTCACAGAATCATTTTGGTTGGAAAAGACCTTCAAGATCCTCAAGTCCGACTGTTGCCCCATCCCTGCCAGGGCCCCACTGAGCCCTGTCCCTCAGCACCACAGCTCCACGCCTTGGAAACCCCTCCAGGGATCAGGGGGACTCCAGCCCTGCCCTGGGCAGCCTGGGCCAGGCCTGGACAACCCTGCAGGGGAACAAATTGTTCCTCAGCTCCAACCTCAACCTCTCCTGGGGCAGCTTGAGGTTGTTTCCTCTTGTGCTGTCCTTTCATCATCTAGGTAAATCCTGTCCTTTCGTCATCTTCACCTCATTAAAGGAACTCATGTGAATTATTAACTACTGAGTAATCCCCTTGATTTTATTGTGGGCTTATCGTGGTGCGCTGAGAACAACTCCTTTTTTCCCCTGATTCTCAGAGCATAGTCCTTCTTGCAGCAGCATCATTTGCATCCTGAGCATTCATAAACCTTTTCCAGACACACCAACCTGCGTGTGTGGGAACTGATGCCCAGCTTGGTTGTTAAGTGCTGCAATCCCGAGGTGATGATCGTTATCCATCCACTTCTGCTCTCATTTATCCTGCTCACAAGTGAGAATTTACCCAGCCAGAATCATTTATCTGGCTGGTTTAGTCCTTTTCCATGGGTAGGCAGCACCAGGCGGGAGAGTAGAGGACGGTCTTCCTCCCGCTAGGAGAGGAGGAGACGCCGCTGGCTTGCTCCTGGTACGCCTCCGTTCTGCCGAGGGTGGAGAGGAGCCGCTCGAGTGGACTTGAGACGAGTCCGTGTGCATGTCGAGGTCTTCCGCCGTGACCGGTGCCTGCTTCGAGTCGGGAAGTGGGGCTCTCCCTGCATCCCAGTCAGGTCTTGCCAGCTCACCCTTTCTCACACCCGCAAACTGGGGGCTGACCCAGAAAGCAGGGCAGGTTTGTGGGTGTGGGTGCAAAGCTACCCAAGCAGGGTGGAAGCGCCAGGCCGAGAGCGAAGCCCCAGTGCTGCCGTTCTCAGCAGAGAGCTTGATACCCAAACAAAGCTTGTCTTGTCAAGAAATGTTTGTTTCTCTACCGGCTTTTCATTTTCTTAATCCTGGAAACTCAAAAATATGCCTGGGAACAGAAGTTATTTTCCTGAGTGTGTTTTTGTTGACTGCCGGAGTGGTGTTGTTGCGTTCCTCAGGATTTAGAGGGGTTCTCGGTTCACCTTCATCTTTTCTTTACTTATTCTGCGCTGGGCGAAATGTTGATATTTTTAATAGCGTCACCTGAGTCTCATTGTTATTTTTGCCTGCTCCCTTGATTACAGAAATTCAGGAGACGGGTCCAAGAGTCGACTCAAGTGCTCCGAGAACTGGAGATTTCTCTAAGAACAAATCACATCGGGTAAGAATTTTTGATATCCTCTGGTTTAAGGTTGGTTTGTTGTCTGCTTTTTTTTACATCTACTGACGGATGCCTTTGAGAAAATCTCTCTTCGTGTCAAGCAGTGATACCACTTGACTGATGGGTTAAAGCCTGAAGGGAGAGTTGGGCATCTCTGGAGAATAATTCAGCTTTAATCCTTTCATGATCGGGTTCATCCCCGTCGCTGCCAAGGCTGCAAAAAAGCTTCCAGTCAACTTCTGCTCGCCCTCAGTCAGTCAGAGCAGCAGTCAGCGTGGTTGTGTCTAGAATAGTAATAGTATTCCAGCTATAAATATATATATATTTATATATAAAAAACCTGTCATGCTGTTTTATAGCTTTAACATGATGCAGTTCATGAAGCCTGGCTGGGATTTATAGTGCCAGGATTTTACTTCCACAAAGCAGAGAATTCCTCTCAAATAGCAAAAGAATGGCCAGAGGGGTTGTTTTGTGTCGGACGTGTCCGCGTTGCCACCGGTCTCACCTCTCTGCTTTGGGTCTGGGGACGGGTTCAGCACCAGGACATCAGCCAGGCAGATTTCTTCAAGGTTTTGTTTCCTGATCACACACTGTGTCCAGCTCAATTACATCGATTTTACAGGATGCTGCTCTTATTTTGAGGAAAGGAGGGTGTTTTTGTCCGTGGAAGGAAGAGCTGCTCTCTCCGTGTGGCAGTGGGGGACCCTTCGGCAAGCTGCACCCTCTCAAATATCTACAGCAAACTTCTCCCACCCCCTTGATCTAGCTTCTGCAAAGTTCCCCCTCCTTTTCCAACACAAAGTATTCCCCACCAGAGACTTAGGGTGCCCGAAGAGGGACATTCTGCAGATTTCTGGCGGCTCAGGGGTGGGCAGAAGGAACCTCAGTGGTGCAGCAGATCAATAAAAGAGCCTGACAAGAGCGGCGTTTATTTATTTGCTTCACTTGGCTGAAAGCTGCGTTTCCAGCTACGCTTTATAAAAATGGCAGCTTGTTTATTTTAGCAGGTAAACAGTGAAAGATTTAAAGCCTGAAGACTAGAATAGCTCAGAGGTCCTGAATTCCCACTCTGCTGAGAGCAGGGGGATCCATCACAGCAAGGCCCTGGAGGCAGAGCGAGCCCGGGGCACCAGTTCCCCCCCTGCCTCCCCACTCATTCCAGTAGCACCAAACCCACTCCCAGTGGAATTCCGGCCGCCCTGGTTGGGGTTTGGGGGAGAGCTGAGCTGAGGCTATGCTGAGGTTCCATGCCCACCTGGATGAATGGATGGATTTTCAAACTTGACATTTTTGAGTTTTTGAAAGCTTTGCAAGATAAGGGACTTTTCTGCAGGGCGGTTTGCGCAGCGGCGTGTGCCAGAGAGGAGATGAAACAGGGTCTGGGGCGAAGCCGGGTGGCAGCCGGGCCTCCCACAGCACCCATGACCCTCTTGCAGCCATGGGAGGGGCAAAACCCAAGTCCAGAGCTGATTCCTCTAAAGAGCCAGTGTCTGGTTCCTCAGCAATGCAGAGCGTGCACAGAGGGACGATGAGTTTTTGTTTTCTGGCGGAACGGTTTTCCCATCATAGTGCTGCAAAAAAGCCCGTTTCAGTACAGTTGTGAAGCCCTCTAAAGGACTGATTGAAAGTCCTGTAAATAATACAGGGTGTTTTTAAAAATTCCTCGTTTCCTGAGTGAGGAAGCAAAGTTTTGCTGAGCGGCGCGGCCTCTCCTGCTGCGGAGCTGCCTCCAGCTTATCCGACCAGAGCGCGTGCGGGAAACTCTCTGATGTCTAATGATTTTTTTTTTAACAGATGGGTCAGGGAGTTCCTGAATGAAGAGAACAAAGGCCTGGACGTCCTGGTGGAGTACTTGTCGTTCGCACAGTACGCGGTCACGTAAGTGAGACAAGCCTGGGGCTCGCTGGGCTCCCGGGAGAAGTGAGAATCCTGCCAGGGCAGCTGGGCGGCAGTTGGAACAGGGCAAGGGGGGTGGGTTTAAACTCAAAGAGGGAGATTTAGACTGGAGAGAAGGAGAAAATTGTTGGTGCTGAGGGTGGTGAGAGCCTGGCCCAGGTTGCCCCGAGAGGTGGTCGCTGCCCCATCCCTGGTCCCATCCCAGGGGAGGTTGGATGGGGCTCTGAGCAACCTGCTCGAGTTGCAGATGTCCCTGCTCCCTGCAGGGGGGTTGGACTGGGTGACCTTGGAAGGTCCCTTCCAACCCCAACAACTCTCTGATTCTCTGATGGCATTTTGCTGAGGGGAGAAAAAAAGCCAAAGTTTAAGCCTTGAGCTTATTTATCTCTCAAACTGTACTAACATATTTTTTAGCTTTGGCCTCTGACCATCTGAAGGGTACAAAGCAAAAAGCTCTCAGCAACTGTGCAGGGACGTTCGGCTGTATCTATATATATCATCGCACAGAGAAGAGATTTTTGGTGCGGTTGCAATAAAATTAATGAGGGAAAATTATATGTTTTGAAAGATTATCGCTGGAAAAAAACTGTGTGCAGCAAAAAAAAAAAAAAAGAAGGGTTTTTATAAAGACTTTTCTTCCTAAAATTATAGAAATGTAGACGAGTCAGCTTGCTGGGTTTTTCCCCTCTCTGCCATGGTAAACATGAGTAATAACCCCAAAAGCCGTAAGGGGAACAAGCAATTTTGGCTTGAAATAGCAGGGTAATGGACACCGAGTCAGAAACCCAAGAAAATCTGTAACGATCAGGGTAATATCTTGCATGTGCTGGGAGATTGGCGAGGGCCAGCAAGGCGCTGGAAGGTCTCGCTCACGTCTTGATGGAGGGACCTGAAGGCACAGGATTTGCCCAAATGAAATGGAAACAGCTTTAAGTGTTCCCCTCTTTCCTTCAAATGAAGGCTGTGGGTCAGCAGAGCAGCCAGTGCTGGATTTATTTTACACCAAAGTCCAGCAATCTGTAGCTGTTTGGTCCTTCTCAAATTGCACGTTCTTGTGCTCAGCTGCTCCCGTTGTCGAGGCCTAAATTGCCGCCCCGGGCACGTGGAGCTCACGCTGGATCGCAGCCGGAGGGAAGTTGACCCTCATTGTTTTCTTCCTTTCTTTTGGTCCCCTTTTGGGACCTCCCTGAATCCGTAGACGCGGAGCGGGAAGGAAAACTCGGCCCACGTCTTTCGCCGTCTAACCCGCCGTTGGAATTTCTCTTTCCTTTCAGGTTTGACTTCGAAAGTTTGGAGAACAATGTGGAAAACTCGATGGACAAGTCCAAACCTTGGAGCCGATCCATCGAGGACCTGCACAGAGGCAGTAACTTACCCTCACCGGTTGGCAACAGCATCTCCCGCTCCGGCAGGCACTCGACTTTACGGTAAGAGCTTTAATCGGGCCACGGGTCACCTCAAACAACCAGCCAGTGCCCGAGAAGGGTCAGTGTGGATTTTTTTCCAATTAAAATATTTGTCATATAGAGGCTCAATGTCTATAGGACAGTTTTGAGGTGGAAAGAAGTGCTCAGCTAGGAACACGGGGCAGCTTTACCCGACAAACTTCCTCAACGAGGAAGTGACAAGAATAACTTTGCGTCCCTTTCCAGCGGCGGAGTGATCTAAGGATGCACGAGACGTTCCCATCAGGTGCAGCGTGACGTGCCCAGAGCAAGCAATTCCTCTTCAAAATTTAGCTCAAGATTTCCACAGACCCAGCCAGTACAGGGCTCCGAGTTGATGTCTGGGCCAAAAAGGTCTCTTCTGGCAGCACGTTCCTTCCATGCTGCTCTGAACAAGATTTTATTTACTTTTTTGAACGGCCACTTCCATCCTTCAAACCTGCTCTGAATTCTGGGACTACCCTGGGCTTTACTAGGAAATCTCTCTTTCCAGATACTGTTGTTTCATTTTTTTTTTCAGTTTGTGGAAAAGGCAGGATCGCTTCCCAGGACCAAATGACAATCCAAGTTGTTACCTTCTTCTGATACTTCACTATTAAACCCCAGTTTTAGAGCATCAGTGGTTACCTGAGGGCACAGCTCAGAGTGCTCAGTGCTTTTGGACTTTTTTCTGGTGTTTTTAGAGTTTTGTCACATCATACTGTAAGCATAGGGGAGTCCAAAAAAGATGGAACCAGTGAGGACTTGCAATTTTTTCCTACATCTTTCTCTCACAGAATTATTTTGGTTGGAGGAGCCCTTTCAGATCGTGGAGTCCCAGCGCTGCCCCATCCCTGCCAGGGCCCCACTGAGCCCTGTCCCTCAGCACCACATCTCCACACCCTGGAAACCCCTCCAGGGATCAGGGGGACTCCACCTCTCTGCTCCCTGTCTTTGGGGGCCATGCTTGTGATTAGTGACGCTAGAAATGCCTACCTCAGATATGTGACATGTCTCTTACATTTTTTCTCTTCATTTCCTTCCATCCTTTCTCCTTTTTCACACTCCCCTTTATTCCTTACCTTCTTGATTTTCCATTTCACTGTCGCCTTCCTCGAATCCTTCATTCCCTTCCCTCTTTCCAACGCTCTTCTCCGCTTCTCTCTCTCATGCACATCCTTCCCTCCTCTGCCCTTCTCCGCCTTTCACCTGCCATCAGATTGGTTTCTCTGCCCGACCAACTTCAGTTCAAAGGCTGCCAGAGCTGCTTTTCAGCCGACTGCCTCTGGAGCGGCTTCACTTGGCACTCTGCCGATGAGGCTTCGAGACGGAAGACCTCGTAAGTGCCAGGCGCGAGCTTCCCCCCAGGATGGGCTCCGCAGGGCATGGTGGCCGCGTGGCGAGTGCCGCTCCCCGCGCGTTATCGTCCGATAACCCTCCGTCTCGGTCAAGCCACCAGCCTGAGCATCGAGGTGGGGGGGAGTTTTCCGTCTCCGAGACGTGTGGTTATCGCATTAGAACTTCAAAGTGCAGTTGGCTTCCGTAGAGCGGGGTTTTCTACCGGAGCGTCAAACGTGGGTTCCTTTGACACAGGATTCTCCTCTTCTTTGTCACCTTGCAAATGGTGTTTGTTAGTTTCACACCTCAGATATAGGGCCCTTAGTTGCTGCCCGTGGTATTCCATCGTTTTTCTTGCTGATAGAGACTTTGTTCATACCCAGAACTGGCCCAGGATGGTGTGTTTCAGCCAAGGGCCTCCTCCTACCTCCAGAGCTGGGCTATCAATGTGGAATTAGAATCTTTGGATCATGTTTTCTAAAAAAAAAAAAAAATCTGTGTTTTGAAATGTCTGTCTTTTCAGTAGCTGGGGACTATGAGTATTAAAAAAAGGAAAAGGTAAAAGTTTGTAAGAAGAGTTTTTCCCTGCAATTAGTAGGTATTGGTTAACTAAAGCAGAACCAGAGCGTCATGGGATGATTTGAGTTGGAAGGGACCTTAAATATCATCCAGTTCCAACCCCCCTGCCGTGGACAGGGACACCTCCCTCTAGAGCAGGTTGCTCAGAGCCTGGAGCACCCACAGCTTCCCTGGGCAACCTGTTCCAGCTCCTGGTCAAAACCAGGAGGTTCCTGTCGCTGAGTAGACAACGTGTCTGGGACTTTGGAGACCCAGATCAGTGGGTTCTTTTGCGTGGAAGCTCCTCTTCTGTCTTTGTTATGGAAACCATTAAAATGGAGAGCATGGTAGAAGCGGTTCTCCCTCTTGGATGGAAAAGGAGATGTCTTAGCAGAGTCGTTTAAAATCCAGGAGCTGGACTCATCCCTGCAATGCCACAGCAGGGTGAAAAATGCAAACAGCTTTGGCCTGGATTGCTTTTTCTTAAAACAACAAGAAAGTTTGGGGGGATGGTGTTTTGTAGCAGCTTCAACACCGTTTTCTCTCGTTTTTGGTGCCCGTTGGGCAGCGTCGCGGTGCCGGCTCTCCTGCTCCTCGGGCTTCAACAGCAGGAAACCTGCCGCAGCCCTCAGAGCCCGCAGGGTCCCAGCTGATGTGCGCTGGACACGTCAAGTGACAGCAAAGGGAAGAGGAGATGAGCACAGAGCAACCCTGGGAAGTACTGGCGGGGTCGTTACCCTTTTGTGTGCCTGCAAACGCCGCGGCTCCGTCGTAGCGAGCGGTTCGCTTGCAGCGGGGCTCTCCGGCCGCTCGCTTGCGTGGCCGAGGGTATCCGTGGCTTATTGCGACTCCAGCCGCCTTCCTGTAGCTCTTTTTAGTGCTGCTAAACCCTGCCAATTCCCTGCTCTCTGGGTTTCCTTGGCAACTGTGGTGGTGGGTTTTTTTCGTAAGAGGAGGCGCAGGGATTTGGGAAGCGAGCACCAAAATGAGGGCAGAAGGATGAAAACGGGGATGAACCTCTGGGGATTCTCTTGATGCTTTTTGGGCGGAGAAGGAGCGTTACTTTCACGTGAGAGTCATGCTCTTGTGTCAGATAAATATTAATGCAGACTTTGTAATGTCCCAGCCCATTAGAAATTCCCTTTCTTCCGAGTCAAACACTTCACTTTTTATGTGGATTGAACTGAGAAACTTCATTTTTTTCCTCAAAGTCTGGGGAGTCCGTAATGATCCAGGCAAACATATCTTAATCCATCCATGGGCTTTGAACAGATTCAGTAATTCGGTAACTGGACTCAAATTCGATATTGCTTTATAAGCTCCAATGATTTAATCTGGGCTCTGCCGTTAACACTTTCACTGCTCAGGGACCAGCTGACGTTTTCATCATCGTTTTGGTCAGATCCTCCCTAATTCAGTAGGGTGAATTTCTGAGCAACCACTTGTCGGTCTTGTGATTCTTCTGGTGTCTCTACCTGAAGAGATTTCTTGTGGGCTTGGGACAGGAGTTGGTCAGGCAGTGGTGTGTAGCGTTTTCTAGGTCTTGGTTGTACAAAGTGCTGGATGAGTCTGAGACACACTGGAGATTTCCAGCAGTTCTAGCTGATTAAAGTAACATGGACACAGAGGCAGGAGGAGTTTAGTCAAATTCGTTCTTCTGGGCTGGGCTGAATGGTCCTTTTCACCTCCCTGTAGGAGGCCGGTGGGTAAAAGTGCAGCGTGGTCTCCAGAGACATTGTGGCAGCGCTTTTACAAGAACCAAATTAGCTCAATTGTTAACAAATTGAGTAAAAATGATGAATGAGTTCTTGTCGAACCGCAGCGTACCTCTGGTCTGTCTCGGCGAGCAAATGAACCTTAAGCTGTGGATTTCGGCGCAAGTTCAGCCTCACTTGTTTTTTTTCCATGATGGAATCATCAGATCCTGCGTCCTTCCCCCCAGCCCCCAGGGAACGAAGCCGCGGAGCAGCTCCCTCCCGACGCCTGCCGTCCCGCGCCCCACGCCGGTGGCTGGCAGGAGGAGGGCGTTGCGGGCGACGGGAGCTCGCACGTGGGCCAGGTTCGCTGTTTCTGCTGTTTTTCAGAAGTCAGGTTTTCTAGTTCTTTAAAGGAGGGGCGAAGGAAATAAAAAGAGGAACCATCTGAATCGAATTACCAGGATAAATATACTCTTGGTGACATAATCTTTGACCTGCAGCAGACAGGAAATCACAAGCAACGATTCGTCCAGATGCTGGGCTCGGCCGAACATTTAGTAACAAGAAATGAAATGAAAGCAAAAGGAGATCATCCCACCCTGGCTTGGCTCCCGGGGCGCAAAGGGAGGCGTTGGAGCTACCGCCAGCCCTGCCCTGCCTGTAGGAAGGAGACAAATAACATCAGGGGTCGTGGCAATCGCTGCTCATATGGAGGGAGCTTCTCGAGACCCACTTGGTCGTAGAAGAGTTTCTGCACAAAAAAAAAACAACCCTCATTAATTCTTGGCATTCGTGTCTGCACGAAGAAATTTGCATCTGCTGAAGGGAAGCGGTGGAAATGTAGGGCAGAATCCCATCTGTGTCGGAGAGCTTTCCTCGGCGGTGCAGCTCGAGGTTGCGTGTTCTCTGCCCGTTGTTCAGCCTCATCGTAGATGAAGAGGAGTGGAAGCTCTGGAGCTCCAGAAGGGTGTGGGCCCAAAACCCTGGCCAACCTCACTTGGAATGGTTCCAGGGATGGGGCAGCCACCATCTCCCGGGGCAACCTGGGCCAGGCTCTCACCACTCTCGGCATAAAAAAAATCGCTTCCTTTTCTCTGGTCTAAATCTCCCTTGGAGTTTCAACCCATCCCCTGTTGTCCTGTCCCAACAGGCCCTGCTCCAAAGTCTGTCCCCATCTTTCTGCCAGGCCCCTGGAAGCCCTGACAGGCCCCCAGAAGGTCTCCCTGGAGCCTTCTCCTCTCCAGGCCGCACAAGCCCAACTCTGCCAGCCTGGCCTCCCAGCAGAGGGTTCCAGCCCTCCCAGCATTGCTGGGGCTCCTCTGGCCCCGCTCCAACAGCTCCCTGTCTCTGCTGGGCTGGTCCCAAGCTGAGGTCCCAGGGAGGTGGGACTCAGCACCCTCCAGTGTCCTGCTGCATTGCAGGGTGTCCTTGCTCCCTGATTCTATTTCTCCTCACTCCCCAAGCAGCTGGAAATGTCAAAATCTGGCTCTGTGCTCATTTTTTATTTAAACTAATAAAAAAGGAGACTTGCTCCCATTTGTTCCAGATGACAAAACTCTGTCAGACATCTCCAGGCATTCTGGAATTTAAGAGGTTCATACACTAGGCACCGAGGACGACTTTTTTTTCTTCTCTCAGTGGCACGATAAAGATCTAATTATTGTGCTTATTTAAAATGTAAAGGGAAATAATGTCTGCAGCCTTCAGTAGTTTAAAACGGAGATAAGTCGTTGTGGGGACCGTCTCTGTGCCACTGGAAATGACTCTTGGATGTTTTCACTGCAGTGCTTTTTGTAGGGAGTGAGATGAGCTCGTGGAAGTGTGCCAGTGCGGACTGGTTACGCATCCTCCAGCCAGCACTGGTGGCGTTCCCACACTTCCCAGTTCAGACTCAAAGTAAGGCTCCCAGTTAAAGGTCAGGCTGCTCCTCTTTTGTCTCAAGAAGGGAGGTTTGGAAGACGACTGAGCTCCCGAGCACAGGGTCTGTGTGTGGGCAGTCGCCCCGTCCGTGGGGACGCAGGCGGGACGGCCCCAGCTGAGGCTTCTTGGCCATCCCATTGGCACCAGGAGCAGATGAAGTGTCCCAAAGTGCTCGTGGTGGCTCAGGGCCAGGAGCAGCCTAATCCTTCCCTGCTCCTCTGAGCCTGAGCCCCTCCATGGGGTCCGGTCCCCAAAACCCAGCTCCTGTGCTTTAACCGCTCGCTCTTCCCAGGCAAAACTAGGTCGTGTTTGCCCCAAACCTGGGATCTGTCAGGAGTGCCCTGAGCTGGTTGCTGCATTCATACTAAAAAAAAAAAAAAAAGCAGTTTGACTGAATTCTGCTTTGAATTTTGGGGTTTCTTTCATCTCAGTGCTCCTGGAAAATGAAAGCAAAGGGAAGGAATTGCCGAAGGCGGAGAGTTGCCGGCTCTCCGTGGTGAGCAGGGAGGTTGGGAGCTCGCTTCTCATCCCACACCGGAGCTGGGCATGGAGGAGGGTCCTACAGACATGGGGATGGAGGCAGTGAAGGTGCTGCTGAGCTCTGATCACTGCCCAGCACACAGTGAGACCCGGGTCTGGCAGGAGCTACCTCGTTGCTTCTGTACGTTTGAAGTGAGAACATCTGTGAGGACATTCTTCGTGTCAGGGTGTGAGCCAGTGAGTCGGAATGAACCCCGTCTGTCATTGCTTGGGTGTGGATTTATTAGTAATCTTTGCTATTAATAATGTTAAGCACTGATTTTAAAAGTTACACCTGTTTTTTGAACACAATGAATAGCAAGGATTACAGAAGTAACCGCACAGTAGCATCAGTGTTCTGGGTTTCCCCAGGTCAAGAGAGACAAGGAGCTGCTGGAGGGAGTCCGGCAGAGCTACTGAGGGGCCTGGAGCATCTGTGTGGCCAGGAAAGGCTGAGAGCCCTGGGGCTGTTCAGCTGCAGAAGAGCAGCCCCAGAGGGGAGCTGAGCAAGGCTGGGCAAGAGCTCAAGGGCCCCCGGGGGGCAAGAGGCTGGGGCCAGACTCTGCTCAGGGGTGCCCAGCGCCAGGACGAGGGGCACCGGGCACCAAACGGAACGCAGGAGGTTCCCTGGGAGTGGGAGGAGAAACTTGTTCTTTTACTTAGTTTTCCCTGAGCGCTCTACACAAGTATGAGTGGCGTGGAGAGAGTCAACAGAGAACCATCTGACATGCTTTCTCATGCCACAGGAACTATGTGGCATCCCATATAATGATCAGGTGGCAGGATCAAAGCCAACCTGGTAATTTTTGAGGCACTGCTGCACACAGCCCACAACTTGGCATGGGCTCCGGAAGCATTTAGACCAATTCACGGAGGGAAAAAAAAAATCCATCGAGAACTACCGAACGCAAGACGCCATCCGTAGATCAGGACGCTTCCAGCTAGAGTCTGCTGGAAGCAGGAGTGTGTACCAGGAGAACCAACCCTTGGGATCTGCCTTGCTTGTGCCAAGCAAGGGCTCTCAGCATCTCCTGCACCAAGGCTCCGCTCCTGGGCAGCAGCAGGGAGGATATCAGACACGGCTTTGGTGTTATCGCTCCACACTCTTTTCCTCTTTCTTGCCTCTGCATTTTTGGAGTGCTCTTGGGGGCTTGCCCTGTTTATTGCTGATCACAGTGCAAAAGATTAAAGAAAACAAACAGCGTCTCAGGAAGAGCCAAAGTGCCGTTTTCGTTTACGAGATCGAAAGGTTTTCCTTTGCCTTTAATTCCGTGTAGTTATTTAATTGAATTCAAGGTTGATTTACCACTTACGGGTTACAATTAAAATAATTAATGCCTCTGTTCTGAGGAAAGTTCCCGAGGGCTGTATTTTCCTCAGATCCTTTGGAGGGCTTTCAGAAAGCTCAGCTGCAGAGCAAAAGAGAAGCACCATTCTTAGGCGAAGCGGGGCGGGAATTCATCCGCTTGCTGACGCCCGCAAATGTTTGGTCCCATTAAAAGTCTGGGCGAAGCTCGTGATGGGTAAAGCAGATGGAAAAAAATCCACAAGAGCTATTCTGGTGGGTGGGTTGTTCTCTCCCCGTTGCATGTCACCAGAGATGGAGGTACCTGGTGTTGGATGAGTCGCTGGTGGCATCGTCTGCGCCAGGTGGAAGAGCTGGGACCAGCAGCTCGTGGTCTGTGGTGACCCCGGGCTGGGCAGTGGTGGCCAGCAGGCAATTGTGGGGTCATCCGGGCATCTGGGGCTTCCTACAGAGCCGGTGTCAACAGCCCGTGACCCTTTTTGTGCTGCGTTTGCCTGTGTATTGTCCGGTGGTTGTGTCCTCTGCGGAACGGAAAGATCTCTGCGCTGTCACTCTGGGGAGGAGTATCTCCCTTCCTTTCTCCTCACCACCCAACGGGAGTCTCGTGACTGACGTGAGCTGTCTTTGTTTGCAGGTATAACACCTTGCCCAGCCGAAGAACGCTAAAAAATTCCAGACTAGTGAGTAAAAAAGATGATGTTCACGTCTGCATCATGTGTTTGCGGGCCATAATGAATTACCAGGTATTTCCCTTTTTTGTTCTTTTGAATCCCAGAGTTGTTTTGTTGTTGGGAGTGGGGAGGAAAAGGTTAGTGGTGAAATGTTACAGTAAAACTGATGCAAAGGTTCAAATTCTTGCTGATTCTTAGGCAGCCTAGCTGGGAAGTGCTCTGGGGAGACCCCCCCTGCAGGGCTGGGCCCAGCTCTGGAGTCCTCAGCCCAGCAGAGACAGGGAGCTGTTGGAGCGGGGCCAGAGGAGCCCCAGCAATGCTGGGAGGGCTGGAACCCTCTGCTGGGAGGCCAGGCTGGGAGAGTTGGGCTTGTGCGGCCTGGAGAAGAGAAGGCTCCAGAGACACCTTCTGGGGGCCTGTCAGGGCTTCCAGGGGCCTGTCAGACATTTTGTTTGTCTTACAGCTCTGTGAAAGTTGTAATGATCTGGTCAGAGATGCATAATCCGTTGGATTTTAAGAATAATAATTTGAGTTTTAGAACTCAAACCAATGTTTTCCCCTTCTCTTTCCAGTATGGATTCAATATGGTCATGTCACATCCGCACGCCGTTAACGAAATTGCACTGAGCTTGAACAACAAGAACCCCAGGTAGGCCGCTCCTGCTTTTAGAGGGTTTAAGAAGTAGGTAAGTAAAGAGCACATGGAGAGGGATTTGCAGGGCTGTGGTTGTGCACAAACCTGTAGCAGAAATCAGGCTTCGTTCTGAACCAGATTAAATCTGGTTTATGGTACAAATAGATGAGCAAATAATTCCGTTGGTTTCAGGAGCTGTGGGCTCCTCAGCCAGCAATTTGCTGCTTAAGCACCGCAGCTCAATCACAGTGCAGAGAAGACCCTGATGATAACGAGCGGCTTCACGTGGGTTTTCCCAGGAAAATTTTTGTCTGAGGGGTCCTTAGGTTTGAATTTCTTGGTGAGAGGGTCTCGTTCTTGCAGTAACGTTGGCCTTGCCCAGCGGAGGTGGTGGCTGCGAGGCCATGTCCCCTCCTCTCCCTGCACACACTTGTGACCCCAGCAACTGCTTCCAGCAAAACCTGGAGCTCTTGCACGTCTAAAGAAACCAAATCTGATGTGCTGATGTTGATAAGGAAGGGTAGGACCAGGGGATGAGACAGAACTAAACAGCACTGCATATATATATATATATATATATACACGTTTGGTTAGGCTGTCTGCTCACCTTTCAGTGCACTGCTTGAGATTTTATCCCAGTGGCCACAGGGGCATCCTTCCTTTATTTGTTTGGCCCTAAGTCAGCAAGCCTAGCACAGGATAAATGGGAAGAATATGAGAAATCTGTTGTTTTTATCATTTTTGGTGTCCTGTGCCTGGAAATCAGGTGATGAAGAGAGAACCCAGGTTTTCATTTCTGAAAGAAGTGGATTCTTTAGATTTTTTTATTAAAAAAAGGTTTCAAATTAGTGATCTGAAGACAAAGCTTAATGTCAGTGCTGTGCAACACCTAAATTGTTTTATTCCCCTGGTGATTTTTGAAGAAACCGGAGATTTGAGTGTGTAGGGCTGGCTGAGGTGTGGAAAAAGGGATGCAACAGCTCGAAGTGATGCTGCGGAGCTGATCCCATCCCCTGCATCCCCAGATCGTGCACATCCTGGAGCTAAAAGTGCCACGGGAGCCGGCAGGCCAGGTCGAGGAGGGCTGTAGGGACTCCTTCTCCTCTGGCTGTGCCCAGATGGATGCCACCAGTTCAGCTTTAACTGTCCTCCCTCCATCCCAGCTCTGGGAAGGCTCGGAGGGCTGGGCATCCTCCGGGCTCTCTGCTCCCAGAGATCTCCCTCCGCTCTCCCCGCACACGGCTCACAACCCGCCCTTGGAGGGGACATTGCTGAAGATCTGTAGTAAGAAACCCCCCCTCTCTCTTTGATCCTGCCTGAAATCAGAGTTGGGATTTTGTTCTCGTGGCAGGGAAACAATAATCGATGAGTAAGAACTGAAAATGATACATTTAAAATTTCCTAGGAAAGTGAACATTTTATCTGGTTCCCAAAGATAGCCTTGACACTTTGAAAGCCAAAAGGTATATCTCTTTGTTCTGTAACATCTGGTTTGAGGCAATGCTTTAGCATGAGACTAATTTCAGGCGTGTCTGCATGATTTTCCTATCTGCTCAAGAGCTCATCTGGGCCGTAAAGCCCGGTGGGTGCTTTTGCCTTATGTGAACCCTCTAAGAAAGTTCTGGGGATTCTTTCTCCCGGCGTTCCAGCCAGTCTGTTGCATGCTTTTCTTGCCTTAATCTCTTGTCTTCTCTCATTAATACGCCTGTGTTGGCACCACTGCCAATCAGCTGCCCACATTTCTGATTCGAGAGGGCAAAGACGTGCTGAGGCATCCGAGACTTACTGTGGCGAACCACGTCTGGTTTGGTTTTTTTTTTTAATTTGTGGCTATGAATAATACGAATTATCATAGAAAATAATTCAGATTTGTATCAGGAAAAAACTACAGATTTGAATTATTAGCCCAGGCTCAGAGGAAATGGGCTGAGTTGCGGTGAAGACAGCCGGTAATGGTTGGTGTGCAGTGATCTTGACTGGTGTAGAACTGTCTCCTCTGCAGCTCTGGGCAGGGGAACCCTCCGGGAGCACCGGCTGTCGAAGGCCGACCTGCTCTGCCTTGACCAGGGTGACACAACTGCCTTTGGTTTGCTTGAATTTCCACAAGTGGAGGTTGTGATTTACATTCTGTGCATGCTTTAAGCAGCGTTCAGAACTGCATGATCCTGGGAGAGTCCAGAGGCCCTGGATCAGACGATGCTCAGCGCTACGCATCCCGCGGCTTTACTCCTTTCAAGGGATTAAAAAGACTCGGGGTGCAAACCACGTCTCCCGGTGTCTGCACAAAGAGGTGGGAAGAAGGTGGATGGCCCAGAGTGGTCGCTGACTGTGGCGGTTTCTTTTCTTTTCAGGACAAAGGCCCTCGTCTTGGAACTTTTGGCAGCTGTTTGCCTCGTCAGAGGAGGGCACGAAATCATTTTATCGGCGTTCGATAACTTTAAGGAGGTACGTTACTCGGCGTTATTAGAATTCGATGCGCACAGCCGTCGTTCTCTCCTAGGACATAGGCTTGAGGTTTCTCACTGGGCTAAATTTCCTACCTTTCCATAAACTGCAGATATTCCACAAGTCACTTGGAGCTGCAGAGAAGCAGAGAGTGGTGTAGATGCCATCACTTTGTGCTCGTGTGCCTTTAGAGCCGTAATCCCAGCGAGGTGAATCCAGGCTGTGAATCGCTTTCCCTTTTGCACAGTCAAGCTGTGTCCCTGGAGTGGGAAACTAATGGAGATCTCGAGAGCTTTTCTCCAGTTCTTCTGTCTCTGAACGTTTTTGTATGTTCTTAGATGAAACAACCAGGAACGATGTATTAGATCTCCCATCTTCAGAGCCATTTACCCAGCCCTTGAAACTCAAACCTCCTGGTTTTACTGGAAATTGTTTGTGAAGGGATTTCAAAACCAGGTCTCTGTGGTGGAACACTGATGCTGGAATGAATACAGGTTTTGGCCCAAGTGGGGCAAACCAGTGTCATTCCTGGGTGTACACCTTCAAGTGTATCGACTGTTTGCATACAGTGCTGAGTGGGGTTGGGGAACATTATGTGAGGGTTCAGAAGCACAAGTGTGGGAATCAAGTCCTAGGCAGCTGCTGTTCTAGTTTATTTTGAATATTTGATGGACGTGTGGATTTATTATCAAAGGAAAAATGGATCTAGACCTACCAGCTCAAAATTTCTTAGACTTGATGAGTCCCAACCAGGCTGTGTGTAAACAGGGAGCATGTTTTTCCTTCACGCTGCTGTTTTTATCAGTGGGTTAAATGCAGGTGATCAACAAGCCCAGTTACTAGTTTTTTTACTTTCTGTGTTTTGGGAATTACTTCTGGTGAGGAGATACCGATCTCTGATTTACATCCCGCGTAAATATTTGCATGTCGTAGACAAATGATTGTGTTTCCGAGGTGCTCATTGTTATATGGAGCCAGAGCAGAAGGTTTGAAGGAATCTCCAGCGTTGTAGGAACCTCGGCTTCGCAAGACCGGACCCGTCCTAGGTGTGAGCCCTGTTGGGTGCACAGAGTTACCTGAGGACAGAGGCGAGCTTGTCCCAGATCCCAGGAGGAAGCTGGAAGTATTGCGTGACCACGGAGCAAGCCTTGCTCCTGGGTTACACTAGGAGGGATGGTCAGGGTATGGAATTCAGACTCTGCTTCCAGCTGGTAGAAGGTCTGCAGCCCTTTGATGCAGGATTGGAAGGTGTAGTTTGGTTCTTCCATTGATTCCTCCGTGGCCCTGGGCAGGCTGCCGGCGTCCGGGTTTTTCTTTGCACCTTTGTGCAGTGAGGGGATCACAGAAGCAAATGCAGATGAGGTTGTTCTGAAGGACAATTAGGTAACAGGAGAGAAGCACTTTAGATAGGAGAAGCCCTGTGAAGAAGCACCTGCAATGTTACTATCCCAGGCTTCAATTCTTCTGGCTTATGAGGACTCTGTTAAGAGAAGAAACTTGACTGACTAGGGAGGACGATGTGAGGAATTCCAGATAACTTGGGCAAATGGCTGCAGCCGAAATACCACTGGTGGGGATGGTCTGTCAGGCTCATTAAACAAGCCCTTTGCATCTCCCAGGGAAGGATGGACCAAGTGCCATTGGCTTTCTCACCTTCCTGGCATCTTTAGCCAAGGTTTTACTCCATCATTTTCTTCCAAGTGCTCTGTCATCTCTCTTTTCTCCGGCTGACGTTCAAAACTTCCCAGGTAACCCGCTCCCTTTGTCAGCCATCGCTGACTTAGTCCATTCCCGTTTGCGTTTGACGGAGCCGTTGGCTGTAGCGGAGCTGTCGGGTGTTGCAGGCGAAGGGAGCGTGCAAGGAGGGGCTTTTCCCTTTCTCAACTCTGCCTTTAGCTGATTTTCTTTTTTTTCGCCAGTTGTGCTGCTTCTTTCTCGCTCTGCGCCGTTGTTTTCCAGTTTCCTCCTGGGCAAATTTTCAGCAATGCTTTTAAGTTTTCACATTTATAACTCATTCCACCAGTGTATTAAAAACCTCTTGAGCTGCTGACACGTGAAGTACCGCGGGTCAGGTTTCTAGCAGTACACTTCCAATTTCAGTTGCTCTGAGAGCTCAGTCATTAATATTTGCGTGGCTTCTGCGTTGCAGGGCTGTGGCCACGGCTTCTCTGCCGTTCTTTCATCAGACACCGGGTGAATATTTAGGAGAGATGAGACTCGTCGAACTAGATTTTTCCCCTCTACCTCCTTGCCATAAAAGAACTTCAAAAGAAACCCAAACTCCTGCCTAACACTCGCCCTGTAATGAAGTCAGTAGGGAAAACAGGATATTTTGGACCAAATTCTGCTCTCATTTACATCGGGGTGAACATCAAATATTTCATGAGGCTTTGAGCTTTGCTCTGATGTAAACGAGAGCAGAATTTGGTTCTCAGGGTCCGACTTGAGCTGGAAAACCACAGTTGATCTCAATCTTGTGAAGAATTCTTTTTGAAAAGGAGTTTTCATTTTAAAATGATTTTACAAACCGTCCTTTTTTCTGGCTGGGCTCAGGATGTTCAAATGGAGGATGATTCATTGTGTTAAGATGTCTCTTGAAAATCACTCTTGTCTTGTTCTTTGCATGTTGAGTACAAGCAGGGGATGGTTTAGGTCAGTCTCCCATGGTACATGTGCTTGCTGCAGCCTACTCTGCATTTTGGGAACTATTCAGCACTGGCAGGACGGCCACTTCCAGCTCTAAGAAAGAGAAATGCCCCAAATATACACACACCTCCTGGCTTTGGACGTTCCTTCCAGGCCAGTGCGGACATTGAGTGAATTGTCCCAAATTTCCAGCCTAAATTCAGCTCATCCATTTCCTGGAGGTGTCAGTCTGGGTTAAAGAGGAAACAAACCCATCCCTCCTTGTCCTGTCCCAACAGGCCCTGCTCCAAAGTCTGTCCCCATCTTTCTCACAGGCCCCTTGAAGCCCTGAAAGGCCCCCAGAAGGTCTCCCTGGAGCCTTCTCTTGTCCAGGCTGCACAAGCCCAACTCTGCCAGCCTGGCCTCCCAGCAGAGGGTTCCAGCCCTCCCAGCATTGCTGGGGCTCCTCTGGCCCCGCTCCAACAGCTCCCTGTCTCTGCTGGGCTGAGGACTCCAGAGCTGGGCCCAGCCCTGCAGGGGGGGTCTCCCCAGAGCCCTGGGAGCAGAGGGGCAGGATCCCCCCCTGGCCCTGCTGCCTTGGCTGGGCAAGCTCTTCGGCACGGCCGCGACCTCTGCCTTTGCCCCTCGCCAGTGGGCTCCCTTAGCAGCGTTCCCAGCCCTTTGTGCTCGTTTCCATGGATTTGTGAGAACGGCTACGTGGTTTTATCCGAGTTGCCCGGGCTCGGTGTCGCAGAACGAGCCAGTGAGCTCCAGCAGAATGCCGGGGGAAGGAAAGGAGAGCGGAGTTAGCGACAGGGTGGCTCTGGGGAGCTCCGAGGGTCACAGAGCAGATGCTAAGGGCTTGTGTCCCATGTAAACTGAAACAGGCTGAGTGCACTGCTGGAAAACAAGGTATATTTTCCTGGTGCTGATTCAGAGTAGTTAATCCATTTCCATGGTGTGGTTGCAAGGTTGGCTATGCAGAGAGTTAAGGTGCCATCTTTATCTACTGACAATAAAACTTTATTTTGCTGTTATTTCCTTGCTTACTCCCCTCACCGGTCCCTGGAAATGCCCTTTTGAATTCACAAAGGTGCGTTGTGCCGGAGCTTGGCTGTGTCGGGGTCCTGCTGAATCAGCCCGTGGCCATTCTGAGCCAGCCCGGTGCGAACGTGCGGCTTCTCACACACGTCTGCTCGCTTCATGTAGACAGGGCGTGGAGACGGTGTGCTGAAAGCACGGCAGAGGTGGTCTTAAAGGTCTCTTCCAACCAAAATGTTTCTATGATTCTATGGCCACGCAGTGGGAACTTGCTCAGGACCAAAATGAGCATCTGCCAAAGCCGCCCTTGCTCTCGTATCATTTTTCTGACTCTCATCATCTTTAAAAATCCCTGCCAACCCAAGGCACTCTACGATTCGATGATCTTTCCGTAATCAGAATGCTTTCCTTCGTCGCTGCCTTGTCAAGGAAGGATGTTTTTGTGTTGATAAGATGCCACAGATTGAGAAGGTGTTTCGGTCATCACGTACCTGTCTGTATATAATTATACACCTTTGACTCCTGGGGTCGTGTTAAGGAAGTTTCGGTCAGAGCCAGGGTCTCTCGGCCCATTTCTCTTTAGTCACAGAAAATATCACTGACAGAGCCTGGAGGCAAAGGTTTTAGTGCACCATATATCCCCAGAAATACCTGAATTAGCCTCATTAGCATCTCTGGGGAACAGGCAACGAGACCTCCCGCTGTAGCACCATCCAAAATAAAGCCCTTCCCCAGCTCAGCGTTACCAAACCTCCCTGGGTAATTCCTTGGAGCTAAGGCACAGAAACGCCGTGAGCTGGGGGGCAGGATTAGGAACTCTGGGGAGAACACCCAGAAATAGAGGCGACGCAAAAGTCCGAGGGAATTGAAGCCTGTTGAGGCTGGGAGTGCAGAAAGCTGTTTTCCCACTCGCTTCTGGCCTTGCTCCAAAACAGAGAGTTTCTGCGGCGTTTCTAGTTAGCCGGTTTATTTACATGGCTTACGTGTTCTGCGGAGCAGCCACTGAAGGAAGAGCGTCCGCCGGTGTCCAGATACACCAAAAAAAAAAATCACAACCCGACGGCGCTGATGTGGTTGCGTAATAAAAACACTCGCAGAGAAATTGTGGGATTTTCTGCAAATATTAATTTCCTCAGCTTCAGCGGAGCTCTGAAAACGACCGGTTTTGAACATACTTCAGAGCACTGGGAACTTAAGGAGCACAGCCTTAGAACCGTACGCAGCTTTTCCTTAATCTCTCTTTTAAACGTGGGAGAATTTAGTTTAATATCAGCTAAACATTTCTGGGAAAAGGCTGGAGCGTTGTACCAGTCCTTTTTTTTTTGGTGTGTCGGTTTGGTTTTTTTTAACGAGCACAATAGTAGTTTTAAAACGGATCCAAACCGAGGAGGCAGAAGAATTGACTGGGATCTGTAGTGAGACAGAAAGCCAGCCAGAAATAATCCTGGCTCTCTGCAGGGAACAGTTCCTGCCCTTGGCTCTCGCCCAGCAAAGCAGTTAATTTGCTTAATATACAAGTGTACACCAGAATAATTGAATTCAGTGAGCTTAGTGTCTGCTGGTGAGCTTCTCCATGTGGGAAATCATTTCAGTGTTTCAAAACAAAAAGAGGCTTGAGGTGCTTTTTCCAAAGATGACCCATACCTTGCGAGAAACCGCCTTGTTTCGCTCTGAGACGAGAAGAAATGCCAAAAAATTGAATTGGAATTCAGATAGCCCGGCAGACTTTTGGGAAGGTCATTGCCTGGTGGTTATTCCAGCATCTGAACTTCCCCCCGAGCTGGGGAGAGAAGAGCCGGCCTCACGTCGTGGAGACCAGGGGATGAGAGCGGAGTAGGGTCCCACACCCTGGTGATCCCTCTTGTTTTAATAGCACTTGAACTGATTTATGGGTTGGCTGCTCGAAACTCTTGACGGGTGAGAAGAATCCCAGTGCCCTCCCACATCGCCTGGCTATGGCTGTTTACCCTGAGCTTACAGGGGCTGGGGCTGGTCTCAATCCTGGATCCAGTTGTGGGTCCCTCACTCCAAGAAGGATGTTGAGATGCTGGATGGTAAGATTCAGACAGAAATTCGCTGTGTCCGTGACTGCAGCCCGTGCTGGGCGGGGTGTTACAAGCAGCCTGATGTATAAGGCAACCCTAAACTTCACGGCACCCTCCGTGACCCTTTCCTCCTGCCTGCGGCCCTTTGTCCGGCGGCACAATGCCGGCTTTTCTCTCCCCCACAACAGCCCACTGTCATCAGCAGATCCCACCACCGGCGAGCAGCTCGCCACAGGAGCACTTTGTTTGAACTGACATTTTTTGCAGTTTGCCGAAGAACAACAAAAAAAAAAATCAGTTTTCCCCTAAGTTGTTGGTTAAGTAAACAGTTATTTAAGACTTAACTAGGTTAAAATACCTCCTAGTCCTCTACCAGCGGGGTTAAGGCTCTCCCCAAACACTGCTGCGGGGCAAAGGACAAGAAGCACATTTACATTCTCCAGCTCTTACAAACGGTTGCTTCTACTACTGGGTTATTCTAACTCGAAAGTGCTGTGTTCAGCCTGGCCATTCATTATTCCAACAGAGGAATCAGCTCTGAATTGAGCTTTGTGGAAATCGAGGGCTGAACAATATTGTCTCACTTGGCCAGAGTGAAAACTGATGGAGGTGAAGAACAAGGTTCATTTGCTGTGCCCCCGCCTTTCTGCTCCCTGCCTGGTCACAGAATTGGAATCGTAGAATCCTTTGGGTTGGGAGAGCCCTTTCAGCTCCTGGAGTCCCAGCACTGCCCCATCCCTGCCAGGGCCCCACTGAGCCCTGTCCCTCAGCACCACAGCTCCACGCCTTGGAAACCCCTCCAGGGAGCAGGGGGACTCCAGCCCTGCCCTGGGCAGCCTGGCACAGGCCTGGACAACCCTGCAGGGGAACAAATTCTTCCTCAGCTCCAACATAAACCTCCCCTGGGGCAACTTGAGGCTGGTTCCTCTTGTCATGGTGCTTGTTCCTTGGGGGCAGAGCAGAGCCCCCCCAGCTCCAATCTCCTGGATTTCAGGGAGTTGTGGAGAGCCAGAAGGTCTCCCCTGAGCCTCCTTTGCTCCAGGCTGAACAAGCCCAGCTCCCTCAGCCGCTCCTCATCAGACCTGTCCGTGTAAAGGCTAACATCTCCACAAGCACATGTTGCTAGCTCAGCGCTCTCATTCTCTCCCGCCCTTCGCTGACAGACCGATGCTCGTGTCGAGGCAGTTGCCGTGTCAGGATGGGACTCTGCATCTCGAGCTGAGGAGCAGCAGTCCTCCAGATGTGGAGGACATAGCGGTCTGGCGGCTGCGTCTCACAGCGTGCACTCTCTACCCTTGGCCAACGAGCTGCAGCTCCAAAGCTTGAAGTCCTGCCTGTGTCCGCTGCCATCTCCCTGGGGAGCACCCTCTCTTTTCTGTGCTGAGGTTTAGTTATGAGCTCCGCTCTCCATTAGAGTGAGGCGGTGCTTTGTGTCGGTGGATAACCGTCTGAGATAGGAGGACGATGGATGTGCTTGGACCAGCCTGGGTTTTCACTTTCTGCCTGACACTGCCCGTGAAAAGATCTTCCATAATTCCAGGATTTCCATAATTCCGTTATTTCCATAATACCCTTGTTGCCTTTTGCTGTCTGTCCGGGGGCCTGTCTGGAGCACCTTACAGTGATCTGGCCACGTGAGCAGGAGCAACACAAGGCTTCTCAGAGTTGAACTTTGCTCTTGGGTGGTCTGGATGTGAAGCGTGTGACCTGAGAGTGTCGCCGGGTGGATATGGGTATAACCGTCACTACATTTTTCATAATGAATCCTTTTGCTTCTTCCTTCTAGGCTCGGCCGGTACCTCGGTAATAGATCAGCGATGCCTTGGCTTCGGTAGCACCCGAAGCCTTTCCCGAGGAGGGGCTCGGGGTGGGTGGTTTTCCATAAAGCCACATTGTTCTTCTAGAATGACGTGGGCTTAATGCAACCTAAAAAGTTTTGGATTTTTTGTTTTCTTTTTTTTTCACTGCCTAAGTAGAGAGAGAGGTTTTTTATAGCTGCGGCAACTCGTTTAATCTTGCTCCTTACACAGAATAATGCTAATAAAAGAAAGCTCAGCCTTTCTTAGCCCCAGCCGTGCTTTCAAATGACAGACCCTGGAAATTTATTCAAACTTAAATGGCAACATATGGTTTTCTGCGGTGGGATTTGATTTCAGCGTTCGGCTTGGATTTTGGCCAATCTTCAGGCTGGAGGCTTCATCTACGGTTTCCCTCCCTTTAATCTTCCTGGATAAATGATACCGTTCCGTGAAAGGCAGTTAGCCGTCTCTTGAAGCGCACACGTTCCCGGCGCTGACTCATCTGACGATAGCGTGAAATAGCTGCGAGCGGCCACCGAAAGCCGCGCGTCCTCGGCGCTTTTCCTCTTTGCCATCAGCTGCCGCGTCCCAGCCGGCCCGGGGCCGCTCGCGTCCCCGCCTCGGCGCTTCTCCGCCGGGGCCGCCTCACTTTGGGTCGCTCCCTGATTTCGTTAGTCGGCCACAAATGGCTCCCGGTTGTTTCTGTCAGCTTTTCTCAGCCGTGGGCAACGGTTTACGTGAGATTTCCCCGAAATCGCTCCTGCCGGTGGCCGTGCGCGCCGTGCTTACCGTTGGTTCCACAACGTGTGGTTTTTTACAGGCCAGCTCCCTTTTCTTTTCTCTGAAGCGGGTACAAGAGGCACGCGATTGTTTAGAGCTCAAAGTTGAGAAGAACCTGTTTTTTTCTTTTGTCATGTTGACTCTCAACCATTTGGTGGGAGGGTACGGAGAGCGCTGGAAAAATTTGCGGTTGGTTAAACTGAAAGACCAGCCCGTTTACTGTAGTAGGGAAAAAAATGGTTTGGGATAATAAGGCAGGGACGGGAGCATCTAAGCAGCCCGTGGTGCAAGTCGAGCAGAGGTTTCCTTGGGCTTGCTTGGAGTAGAAGTTGGATCAGGCCCAGCCTACGCCTCCGAAATCAAATTACATCGGCAGGCAGCTGCTGCCTTTGATCCTTACAGTTCCAGTAGGTTCCTGAAACTCGGCCAGATTCCGGTTTTCTCTCTTCCCGACAGAGCTCGGCCTCTTCACAGCGTTTCATCTCCTTTCCTCCTGAAGAGCGTGTTGCTCCTGCATGGAAATGTACGTGCTCCTGGTGCTTCAGGACGTGGTTTATTGGTCATGATAATGGTAGCTAGACAGTTGGGCTTGTCTTGGAGGTCTTTTCCAAGCTTAATGATCCTGTAATTCTGTGGCTCCTGGCCATTTTGGGATTGATTTTTGCCATTTGGTGGCTTTCCGGAGCCTGAGACTCTTCACCGGTGACACCAGTTCTCAGGCCACCTGCTGCAAAGCCAACGTGCCGGGAGGTTGGGGCAGGAGCTTGCTTGTTCTCTGTCAGTTTTCGTTTGAGCTGCACTAACCATCAGCGATCTGTGTGCAGTGTTTGCTCTTTGATCTCCCAGTGAGGCAATTCCTGATGCTGTAGGGAAGCTTTACGAGGATTAGTCCTGAAGAAGAGCCTGAGATTAGGCTGAAGATTTACAGCCTGAAGCCAAATGGCAGTGGCTCTCCAAACCTCCCCACCTTCTGTGTGTCCTGGAGACTCTGCTTTGCTAAGCAGAGAGACAGGTCGTACACGCTTCACCCCTTGGGCAGCTGCAGGCCTGGAAACACCAGGGAGACTTCTAGAATCATAGAAGAGAATTGTAGAATTGTTTTACTGGGAAAAAAACTTCAAGATCATCAAGTCCAACCATTGCCCCAGCCCTGCCAGGTCCCCACTGAGCCCTGTCCCTCAGCACCACAGCTCCAAGCCTTGGAAACCCCTCCAGGGATCAGGGGGACTCCAACCCTGCCCTGGGCAGCCTGACACAGGCCTGGACAACCCTGGAGGGGAAGAAATTGTTCCTCAGCTCCAACCTAAACCTCCCCTGGGGCAACTTGAGACCGCTTCCTCTTGTCCTGCTGCTTGTTCCTTGGGAGCAGAGCCCAACACCCCTGGCTCCAAGCTCCTGAGCCCAAAACTTGCTCCATCCAAGCGCAGATCTGTCTCAGCTCTGGTTTACTCTTAGACCTTAATGTGTGTTTTATGGACCTGGTGCAGCTGCCCATGTAAAAGTGTTGAATGCTTCAAACCGCTTCCATGGCATAGGCTATAGAGAGATCTGAGTCCTTGGGGTTTAAGATCACGATAACTCACTCAATGTACGAATGCAAGCTGTTTTTCAGCTGTGTGCACGTTGGTGTTTAAGTGTGTTTATTCTGGCTCGTGAGTCTTCAGCTGGAATCGCTGAGATGCAACTTTAGCAAGTGTGTGTGTGGACTGCAGCGCCCTGGCCGTGTGAGTCAGGCCTGCTCAGAGCCCATGAGTTGCAGCTTTGTGGCATTGTGGCCGTGAATATCGACGGTCGTGTTATCGAATAGTTCATCATAAGCAGCATCCCCATCCTCTCGCAGAGACCCAGCGGCAGAATTCCCATTGACGTCAGGTACCGACCACAGGTATCTGAGTAATAAGCCAGTGGTGGCAGTTCTGCTGAGGAGTGACGGAAGATGTATCACACACACCGCAAGTATGTTGTATTCAGCCAAAAGAGACAGCAGAAAGCGTGGCCAGAGGTCACCCAGCAGGCCACTGCGCTCAGCGCTTTGCAGATCTCGTGGTCACCTTGGGTTAGGTCCCACTAGACTCGGGGTGACTTCGGTGAGGTCTGCGCCGTGCCTTAATCTTTCAGTAGATGGTGTAAGATAGACGCAGAGAGAAGAAGGTGAGATGGGGCTTTTGAGAAACCTGCTCTAGTGGGAGGTGCCCCTGCCCATGGCAAGATGACCTTTAAGGTTTCTTCCAACCCAAACCTTTCTATGATTCCATGATATGGGAATAGTGATAACAACACCAACTTTGTCAAGAACTTACTTTTGGGGCGTATCTTGAAAACCCCACGTGGGGATTTGGTCTCCTTGTGGGAGACACATAGAAATAGGTACAAAGAACCAACCCCTGCCCCAGAGAGGTTAATTGTAAAGAAGCAGCCGGTGCTCCCACCAATCCTTAATTACCATTCGCTGGCAAATGTCACAGAACTGCTGTGCCAGGAGCTGATGTCTGAGGGGTGTGCTGCTCTGAAGCTGGTGGACCCTAAGTGGACAATTCTGTCACAAAATCCCAGAATCTCAGCACAATAGGGGTTGGAAGGGTCCTCTGGAGATCACCAATGCGTATTTCTCTAGATGGTTTGCTGGGAAAAGCAGGACTGAGCTGGAGGAGCCACTAGGAAGTCATAAGATCTAAAGGATATCCTGCAACCTGCTTTATCTTAGATCTTATTTCTCCCTCAGGTTGCTTGTGTTTCCTGCCACCACCCCTGTGCTACAGCTCTGGCACTCTGACCAGCTGATAGTTAGGCTGATGTTTTTCACTCCTCGTTCTGCCGGTGATAATTTACTCTTTTTCCTCCCTGTAATTTGTGCCTCTTCCTAATTATGTTATATTAACAGCGGAAAGGCAATTCCGAGCCGTGAAAAGAGGCCAAATCTTCCTGTGGCTTATCCTGGTGCAACCCTGTTGCTTACCTTCCTACCATCCGTGGGTATAATTAATTCTTTAGGGGGAAAAGAGGTCCAAAGAGTTATGCAGTAATTGTACCTGACCCCTCAGACTTGTAGCGCGGGTGTTCACCTCTGATTCCTTCGCTGGATTTGTCGTGAAGAAGAGAGGAAACTGGACGGAGGGGTTTTGAACGAGCAGATGAGCTGCTCTTTGGATGTTTCTCCTGCTCTCTCTCACGAGCTGCGGTTTAACAAACCCCGTGGTGATTCTTTTGTAGGTGTGTGGCGAGAAGCAGCGCTTTGAGAAGCTGATGGAGCACTTCCGAAACGAGGACAACAACATCGACTTCATGGTGAGTGCTCTTTGTTAGTGGTCACCTTTGCTTTCAGGGTTTACTGCGTCTGCTCCAGATTTAGCTGACATTACCACCAGATCATTTTTTTATTTTATATATTCCAACCTACAAAACATGCATTTTGTTTTTAGCTTCTATTTGGTTCAGTTCTCTCCAAGAACCGCCTCGCCCCGTAGCGAAGGTAAGAGGCGAGCGGCCTTTTGGTCGCCAAAGCGGCAGCTTCTGCCGTATCGAGCTGCCTTTTCTGTCCCTGTGCCAACCTCCTCGGAATCCCAGACAGGGAAGTCGGGGAGAGACTCGCTGCAGCTGCTGTCTGGCCTTATCTGCTGAGATAAATATAGCAGTAGTTTG
This sequence comes from Baryphthengus martii, assembly GCA_013396935.1. Taxonomy (NCBI): domain Eukaryota; kingdom Metazoa; phylum Chordata; class Aves; order Coraciiformes; family Momotidae; genus Baryphthengus; species Baryphthengus martii. The sequence continues at coordinate 206,953 of VWZK01005830.1, forward strand.
CACCGCTTTTGGTTCCTCAGTGCATGATTATTCACCAAATCCACTTCCCCTGGAGCACAAGGGGGACTGGCGAGGGAGGGAGGACGCTCTGGCTGGCACCCGCAGACACCAGCGCCAGCTTGCACCCTGGCAGCACGTGAAGGGCACGGCTCCCCTGTCAAAAATCCCCTCTTGTCTGTTTCTTTCAAGTCTGTGGTGAGCGCTCGTGTCAGGAGTGTAAGAAATTGAAGTCCTGTTTTTCATTAGAAAGCAACCGCTGGCGTGGTCAGCACGCTCGTGCCTCGGGCCTGAGGTGGTCCTCTTTTGAGGTGAGAGCAGAGCAGGAGGATTTCCCACCTGGCCACGCTGACCGGTCTGTGACACTTTATACTGGTTTAGTGCTGAACTTTGTGTTAAAAACCTCCTTCTGCCAGGAGTCAGGTGTAAAAGCACCCGGTGTGGTGCTCCCTACAGGCTTTGGACTCTCTGGTGTCAGTGGCTCAGAGCCCTGATGGCCAGGGCAGGTTCACACCCCTGGGGGGACAGCAGAACAAAATGGAGGTGGTGTGAGCGAGATAGGACGGCCTCTTTCGTATATTTTAAACAAGAATAATAAAGTTCCAGTGATGCCTGCAATTTTACTCAAGTTGGGAAGCTGCTCTCAGAAGCTCCCTGAGGTGACACAGCTGGTTTTGTTCCTTATTACCCAGTAAGGCAGTCACAGCGCACATTAAGTATTCTCAAATGGACATACAATTCAGTCTGTATATTTAACAGAAAGTTTTCTCAGTCCTCAACACCCGACTCTTCATCATTTTTCCTGTGCTCACCACGAGGGGCAGTCGGATTTTGGGGAGTAGTACAGCTCAGGCCTTCAGCCTGGGAACCAGATGGCGGCTTGGAGCCGCCTTGCTGGGAGCTACGGGGTTTGTCCACTCTTTCTAAACACAAAAATCATCCCTCATCTTTATTTAAGACACAAAAAGGTGAATTGTAAGGGAGTATGCTGTGAGTGTGTGTCCTTCAAGCCCGCTGGGAACGTTCAGCATCCGCCTGGATGGCCTGTAAGAAAATTCTCTGGTCCTTGCAGGCCGCAGGTTGAAGGCAGTGGTGAAATTTGCTTGAAAACTTCAAGTTCTAATCAAATCTGCATCTTTGGGTCGCTTCCAACTAGGGGCTTGACTCTATGACAAGTCTGAGCTAGAGGGGAGAGCTCCTGACAGGCGACACGTTCTTGTCACCATCTGGCAGCCATCGCTCCCTACCGCGGGGCGAGATGAAAGGAGCTCCGGGACAACATGGTAAAGCTCGGAGTAATTCAAGGAGTTGCAACGACTGAGCGTAAACAAAGAGCTGTTCCTCCAGGAACGCTCTGCCCTAAATGGAGGGCTGTCTGGGGAGCTGCAGCTGGAAGGGCTGCGGTTCGTTGTGCGGGTCGTCAAAGAGCAACAAAAAGGCAGAAGTGTTTGAGAGAAGATTCCTGTTGTTGACACCGACTTACTTCACTTTAAAAAGCAACTTTCTTAGATCAGCTTTCTCTGACTTGATAAATTCCTTCGTTGTGTATGTAAGGAGCTAAGGAAGGAAATGAGAATTTGGCCCTAACGTTGTGAGAGCCAAAGCAAGTATAACAAAAGTGCTTTTGGAATGGAGGGATTTGGCTCTAGGTGAGATGACCAGCAGGGTTCAGCTGGCAAAGGCCAGTACCAGCTCTGGGAGGAACCAGAGTTGGCTACAGGAGCTGGAAAGGGTCCTGCAAAGACTTGAAACCTGAAGTTCAATTTCTCAGAAACCCAGAATCCCAGCATTGCAGAGGTTGGTGGAGGTTGGAAAGGCCCTCATGGAGCTCCTCTGGTGCCACCCCCCTGCTCCAGCAGGGTCACCCAGAGCAGGGGGCCCAGCAGCGCAGGGTCCAGGTGCTTTTGGAATCTCTCCCGAGAAGGAGACTCCCCAAGCTCTCTGGGCAGCCTGGGCCAGGCTCCAACCCCCTCCCACCAAAGAAGTTGCTCCTCCCGCTCCCAGGGAACCTCCTGGGTTCCAGTTGGTGCCCGGTGCCCCTTGTCCTGGCGCTGGGCACCCCTGAGCAGAGTCTGGCCTTGTTTTGGAAGCAGAGTAGTTAAAGCTGGTCAAGGGAAAACGTGACTGAAAGGTTTAAACTGACCTTTGTTTAACCATCTTGGCTTGTTGTGTCCCTGTGGTCCCAGCTCCAAAGCCGGGCAGTACTGGACAGTTCAGCCAGGAAAGTTTTTATGGCAGCTCCGTGGCTGCTGGGAGCTCTGGCTGGGAGGAACAACCTGGGGGCATCCTGGCTGGACCTGTAGTCAAAGGCCACCATGCAGCAGATGCCTGCCCTCCAGTTTATCCTTGGGGCCCCGCAGCAGATGGTAGAGCACTGGCCGATTTCCTGGAGCAAACTGCTAATCCAGAGAGTCACCTTCAGTTCTGTCTTCCCACAGAATGACCCAGAGATGTGGGGTCTCCTGGGGGCTTGTCCTGCAGGTAAAATCAAGTTGCTTTGATTTATCTTCTCTGAGGTTCGTTGTAGAACTCCCGAGATACTTCCCAGCTGGCTTGGGAAGCTTGGCCTTACCCCTGCTGTGGCCTCGCTGGCAGGACGAGGTTGTACCCTTGAAAAAAACCAGCAAGAACAGGACAAACCCTCTCTTAAAGCAGCTCCGAGGACGACGGATGTGGTCATCCGGGAGCTGATGAGGGCTGGGAGTGCTTAGCACAGCAGGATTTGGCCGTGCCTGACGTTCAAGTGAAGGGCAGACATTTTGGGGCTTTTCGCCCGGTTCCCGCCGCTCTGCAGGAGGTTTCCCCCGCGGCTCCTTCGGCTCACGACCCGCTGCGCTCGACGGATTTTTTTTTCCCCTGTCCTTCGGATGCCAGCTCCTATGATCTCGTCCCTCGTTCCGCTCCCAAACCACAGCTTTGGAAACAGGCCCTCTGCGAATAACAAAAGCGGCCTTCGGTGAAAGTCCTGGTTCCTCAGCTGAGGGTTCCCAGTTGCAAAATTAATCTGACTTTTTGAGGCCGTTGTTTTCTTTAGTGCCCGTGCGTTCGTCCGACGCTCGGCCGCGCGAGCTGGCGCAGAAAGCCTTCGCTGACACGCGCCGAAGGTGCGCTCGGCAGACATGACTTAATTTCTGGAACCCGCCTTTCCCTTGATCGCGGCAGACAGACACCCTCCTAAGCCTGAATCCAGGAAAAAAAAGCTGCAGAATATTGGATCACAGTTTCCCCTGGTAGTCACCGCGGGGAAACGCGGTCGCTCGCTGTGTTGGACCCTGCGCCGGGGCTTTCGGGGGGCAGCCGGGGCCGTCACCTCCTCTCACGTGTGATGGTTCTCCTTGTAGGTGGCCTGCATGCAGTTCATCAACATCGTGGTCCACTCGGTGGAGGACATGAACTTCAGAGTCCACCTGCAGTACGAGTTTACGAAGCTGGGCCTGGATGAGTACTTGGACGTGAGTATGAGCTGGGTCTCCGCCTCCTCAGCTCCCCACCAGCAGCCACGGTGGGTCCACACCGCATCTCCCAGCTCTTCCGCTGCTCGGTATAAGCTTTAAACCTCCTGAAACCTCCTTAAACCTCCTCACCCAGGAGCTTTTGGGTTGTCCCATAGGCTCTGCTGAAACTGCCGGGCCTTGGCTGCTGCCTGGGGGCTGTGGCCTGGAGAAGAAAACTGGGCTGCAAGGAGCTGCAATTACAGGGCGGGAGCTAAATCTGGAGCTTCGCCTTATAACAAAGGGAGGATGAACCGCAGCTGTCCTCGCCCGTGCCACGTCCCCACCTCCAGCCACGGGCTGGCTGCAGGGCTCCTGCTGGCCCTGGCTCAGGTGCCACCAGGGCACTCTTCATCTCCATGTGAATAAACCCTCCTTTGAGCTTTCTTCTGACAGCCAAGCATTTTCTAGCGTCCTGTGGGAAGTGCTCGCTCTCAGAAGAAAGCTGCTTTTGTATTTCCCTTTTGTATTTTTCTCTCTTTCCCTGTCCCTGACCTTTGGAGCTCACACAGTGCTCACTCGGAACAGGGCTCATGTTGATGAGGGGTTCACAGAATCATTTTGGTTGGAAGAGCCCTTTCAGCTCATGGAGTCCCAGCGTTGCCCCATCCCTGCCAGGGCCCCACTGAGCCCNCCCTGGTCACCAACCCAGGACCTTTCCCACCGGGTACTTTCCAGCTGCTCGGCCCCAGCCTGGAGTGGTGCTGGGGGTTGGTGTGATCCAAGAGTAGGACCCAGCCCTTGGCCCGGTTGAACCTCACACCAGGGATTGACTTTTCCCTGCTGACTTTTGCTCAGGAGAGAGGTTTCTTGCTGTCTGCAAAAATCCAAGCCCCTCTCACTGCAAAGGGCTGCCAGTGCCGAGTGACACCTTTGTCTTCTTGGATTTGCAGAAACTGAAGCACACGGAGAGCGACAAGCTGCAGGTGCAAATTCAAGCTTACCTGGATAACGTTTTTGATGTGGGAGCTCTACTGGAGGATGCTGAAACCAAGAATGCAGCCCTGGAAAGAGTTGAAGAACTGGAAGAAAATATTTCCCATGTTAGTACCACCCTCTGTCATCTTTCTCCCTGAAGCGGTTCAGAGTCCGCTCCGCGTGTGGGCTTTGCTCTGGCCCATTTTGGGAGCTGGAAGCACAGATGCTGTTGGACTATCACCTTGGGCTTGAGGCTCACTCAGAAAAAGCCTTAGGACTAATTTGCTTCTGTGTTGGGGGAATAAGCAGGTGTTTGGTACATGGAGGAGTTTGGGATATCTCAGGCCGGTAAACTTCTTGGGTGCTTTCATGCTGTATTTTCAACCTCATTGAATCAGAGCGTGGTTTGGGTGGGAAGGGACCTTCCAAGGTCAGCTGGTGCAACCCCCCAGCAGGGAGCAGGGACATCTGCAACTAGAGCAGGTTGCTCAGAGCCCCATCCAACCTCCCCTGGGATGGGGCCAGGGATGGGGCAGCCACCACCTCTCGGGGCAACCTGGGCCAGGCTCTCACCACCCTCAGCAGCAAAAATTTCTTCAACTGGTGCCACCTGACCACCCCTGCAGCCTCACCTCAGTCAGCGTGGTTGGTGGTGATGGAAAAAGCCAACAAGAACAGTGAGGCTTTCAGATCCTGGCTTTTGGCATAAAAATACAAATAAATCAAAAGACAATGCAGGAAAAAAGCAAATAAACTCTTTGATTCATTACTAATCAAATTGGCCTCATTCTGAAAGGTGATATTTATGGGTTCCACCATTTCAACACCAGTGCTGTTGAGGTGTTGTGGGGGGGGTTGAAAAACCTACTGCTATCCACTTAGATTAGTTTGTTTGTGTTTGGGATGACAGTTATCTGAAAAGCTCCAAGATACGGAGAACGAAGCCATGGCGAAGATTGTGGAACTGGAAAAACAACTTATGCAAAGGAACAAAGAACTGGATGTGATTCGGGTGAGTGGGATGGGGGAGCTCTGGCCGGGCGCCACGTTTCAGGGGAGCCCTCTCCTGAAGTGTGCTTGGTGTGATGGCTCTGGGACAAGTGTAAGAAATGAGGGGGCATCGTGAAAAAAGAAATTCTGCACCCCTGGGTGTTGGTGCCCACAGGGGAGATCTCTCCTGGGACTCAGCAACTGGGGTAAAAGATAAAGTGAATTCTTCCTCACCCATAAAGGTGTTTGGTTTGCATCAGAGCTCCTTGTTAGGTGGAGCCTGGTGCAGTGACCGGCCCGTCTCAGGGTGTCCTGTGCCTGGCACTGATGGTCTCTTTTGTGAGCACAAGTGCAAATCCCTTCTTTCTGGGGCATTCTCAGGAGATCTACAAAGATGCAAATACCCAGGTTCACACCTTGAGGAAAATGGTGAAGGAGAAAGAAGAAGCCATCCAGCGACAGTCAACGCTGGAGAAAAAGATCCATGAACTGGAGAAGCAGGGAACCATAAAGATCCAGAAGAAAGGCGATGGTGACATCTCTATCCTCCCTGTCGCTCTGGCCTCCGGGATGGTGCCGGCAGGGTCGGAGGCTGTGGCTGGCACGTGTGTCGCGCCTGTGGCTGGAGCTGCATCTTCAGTACCGTTGCCGCCACCTCCACCACCGTTACCTGCCTTGGCAGCGGCATCTGAGGCGGGTAAGAAGCGTTTTGCCCCCGAGACGTGGGCCGGCCGGGAGCTGGAGGTGGAGTTTGTTGTGCTGGGGTCAGTCAGGGCGGCCTCACACTGACAAAGCCACCTCCAGCCTGCAGATTGGGCCACCTTGCAGCAGTCGAGGGCACTGAGGTCCCAGCTCTCACTCCTGGGTGGCTCCCATGGTGGTCTGGTCCATCCCTGAGCCCTTCAGTTGGTAGAGAAAAAATCTTCTTTAGTTAGTGTAATTTCTTCCTGTGTTAATACTCTGAAGTACTTTGGTGAGTGGTCCAGAAACGCCGGGACCAGTAGGGTGATGGAGAGGAGATGTACAGTGGGAGGTGAGGTGTCTGCTGTGACTCCTTCTGCAGGTGCTTGTGCCCTTGCGCTCCGTGTTCACGCTCATCCCTCCTTTTCCCTTCATTCCTTAGTGCTAAACGGTCCCGTGTCAGTGCNGGAGACGGCTCCTGCGGCTCCGCTGCCCCCGCCGCCCCCGCCGTCGGCGCCCCCCTTGCCCGGGACAGCTTCTCCCACCGTGGTCTTCAACTCAGGGCTTGCAGGTAAAACACCCGTGGAGCTCCTCGGCGTGCTGGCCAAGTAAGCAAAGGCAAGGCTGGAGAAGGTACCGAGGTGGGACTTCGTTACTTGGTCACCTCAATAACACCTGGGATTTGTTGGTATTTTACTTAGGGGGGTTTGTAAAAACAAAGGGTGTTTATCCCCCGAACGCGTTTGGTTTGGTGGCTTCTTCGGGGAAAGCAAAACTATTGGCAAAAGGGTTGTTTTCCAACATGATCAATCTTGGCTTTGAGCAAACAAAATACGGTTTGGAAAGAAGCGCGGAGCTTCATGGTTTTGATTTCTTCTGAGAACTTGATGAAGAAAGATCTGTGCAGAAACATGGCAAACTCCTTGCAATTTTTTTGGAAGGGAGAAAAATCTTCCTGAGTGTCTTTAATCATGGTTTTATGTGCTCTCTGACGTACGCCAGGCTAGTAAATGCTAATTGGTATCGCGCTGCTTCCCCCCGGGACATCTCAAGAGCATGATAGGAGTCCAGAAAGAGAGACCGAGGAGCTCTGATTAATAGCTTTTGGGGTTTTTTTGCTAACTGATTAAATATTCCAGCCTTTAAAGTTTCCTCTGAAAGCGAAAAGCATCATGGAACTAGAGGGTCCCAGGGTGTTTTGCCAAAAATAAAGCAGAAAAGGCACGACACAGGCGAGGAAGAAAGAACCATTTTTCAGGGCAGGAACCTTCTGGGTCAGTGAAATAACAAATTTTGCTTTTCTGACTGTCACTAACCTCTGTTTTCTCTCTTCTTTCTGCTTCCTGGTAAGATGGGCCAATCAAGCTCTTCTGTAGGTTGCTCTCTGCTAAGTATTTCCCTCCTTCCCCACGTTTCCCTCTGTGCCGTGCCCGTGTGTGTGCCCGGGGAGTCGCGTGGGCGGTGGGGAGGGGGGCCGCTGGTGCAGGGGCTCCCTGGTAGGTTTGGGGATGCTGCCAACCGTCAGGATTTGGCGGCAGGGAGGCCCCGCTTCGGCAAAGCACTTCAGCAAGTAAGGAAGACGTGCGGTTTTCTCAGCACCGGGCACACCGAGGACGCGCTTTCTCCAGCAAGGTCAAGAGCTGGGGCAGCTTTTGCTGTCCGGGGGACCTGGTCCCCAGGTGTGACCGTGTCCCCACTGTGCTGCTGGTACATCACCTTGTCAGGAAGGGAAATTTTAAGAGACTTTTGAGGAGCTACCTCAGAAACTGACCCATGAGGCTATTCGCTTCCTGGATGAGGCTCTGAGCAACCTGCTCTAGTGGGAGGTGTTGGAACTGGATGATCTTGAAGGTCCCTTCCAACCCAAACCATTCTGTGATTCTATGATTTTCTGTCCTGAAATAACCCAAGAGCAGTTAATTATCTATTCTAATGTATATGAAAGTGGAAATTATTTTTTTTAATGGATGTTTCAGATGGAAAAAGCGATTTCTTTTCTTTTATTTTAGTAGTAATTCTTAAGTAACCACATTAATTAAGCAGAGAGTAAAACTCTCTTTAGTTTAGATAAGCAGAAGTTGCTCACGTGTGGTTGTGTCTTCCAGCTGGATAAACACAATTCTCAAAATACACAGTTGTGCCTATTCCCCGTTGTTCACTCACGGTTCTTTGCTTCAAGCAAATACTCTGGCCAGTAATTTATTCTTTGTGATGTCCTTGCAAAATGAGCATGGAAGGGACAAGGGACACAGCCACACGACTGGATTCTTGTTTTAAAAGTGAAGTGACAGAGCGAGAGAAACGTTTTCAGCATTCACCCGGTGCCCGCTGCACAGCAGCACTGCCCTCTCAACAGGTCATCTCTGTCCTGGCAAAAAAATACTTATGGAATTGATAGAGGAAAGTGGAGAAATGATTTGCTGAAGTGCTTTGCTACCTGGGAACCCAGCCATCTGATGAAACTGGGGGGAAAACCGTAACATCTTTACGGAGCAGCTCCGGGGCTGTCCCCTCTGTCCCTCCCTGTCCCAGAGCCCCGCTGTGGGCTGAGCACCTGGGTTTTTTCCAGCACTGAAGAGGAAGAACCAGAGTTTCTGTGTCATCCTCACTTGGGAAAAAGCAGTTTCTTTTCTCAGTCATTCAGGAGCAAACCGTTGCTCCATCACTTTGATGAACATCCAGATTTTGTAGCCACAAACAGCTTCATGTTGACATCAGGACACAAAGCTGTGAACACTGAATTACAGAAACTATCCATGTACCTTCCAGAACAGGAGTAGAAAAGTGGTGTTTCCCTGGCTCCAACGTTGCTTTTTGCTCGACTAACAAACGTAGTCACTCTGCATTTCCACAGCTTCTCTGGAAGTGAATCATTTACTGGTTCTGCACCGCACAGGAAGATCAAACCTGTCATTCCAGCCGCCTTAAAGCTCACGTGTGCTACAGCCCACCCCCTTTTTTGCTTTAAAAGCCAAACCTGGTGAGCAGCAGCACTGGGAGGGGCCACTCCATACAAAAACCTTAAGGAAAGGGGCTTTTTTTCCCTTCTTGTCTCCTGTTCTGATTCGTGGCCCACATCACAGCATCAGCTCGCGCAGGGGTCGGGCTCTGCAACCAGCAGGTCCGGGTTAAATTCAACCACTCTCTGTTTTTGGTAGCGTTTGAAAACAGCCTGGGCTTTGAAATCAATCCAGACAATGTGTGGTAATAAAACAATAACCCGTTTCCTTCAGCGAGGCTGTGAGTCTGGTGCTGCAGAGGCCAGGCCTGAAGCAGCCAAGGGGCTGGATGGAAGCCCCTCGGTGCTGTTTGCCTCTGGAGGCAGCAAGATCTTTCCAGGCTTTCCGGAGTGATCGTGTAGCTCGGGCCAGTTCTTCCTCCGGCGCTGAAACGCCAGCTCAAAAAGCTGCAGTCTGGGCAGGCCTGGGGTGTTTCTGAGCTCTTGGGGCATTTGTCATTTCCTCTCTTGTGGTGTCTTTAGCTGTGAAAATCAAGAAGCCGATCAAGACCAAGTTCCGCATGCCGGTGTTCAACTGGGTCGCCCTCAAACCCAACCAGATCAATGGGACGGTCTTCAACGAAATAGATGACGAGAGGATCCTGGAGGTGAGAGTGCTGCCTGCAGCCTTCTGCCTCCCACTGCTGTCCAGCTCACAAGTAGATCTCAAGCTTTGCAGGAATAGACCACAGCAATTATTTTGGCAAACAGCTCAAATCCCAGGTTCAGTTTTGGGCCCCTCACTCCCAGAAGGAGCTGGAGGGGCTGGAGCGTGGTTGGAGAAGGGCAACGGAGCTGGGGAAGGGTCTGGAGCAGAAGTAGAAGCGCTGACATGAATATTTTCCTGAACTTTTGAACACCTACGGGGCTGTTGGGGCTGGAGGACAGATTTCCTGGTCACTAGCTGAGGAGCACATGTTCTTTAGGTCCTGCAGCCCATCCCTGATGGAAGGACTCTGCTGTAGTCTCAGCCACACGAGGTTTTTACTGCAGTTCTGGCACCAGCAATGTTAGGCAGCGTGGATTTTTGTGTTCACTGCAGGAGTGATATATCATTTCCTTTCCGTTTTAGGATTTAAACGTGGATGAATTTGAAGAAATATTCAAAACAAAAGCCCAGGGTCCGGCCATTGATCTTACTTCAAGCAAGCAAAAGATAACTCAGAAAGGGTCGAACAAAGTCACGTTGCTGGATGCCAACAGGGCCAAAAATCTTGCCATTACTTTAAGAAAAGCTGGAAAGACGGCCGATGAAATCTGCAAAGCTATTCACGTGTAAGTAAAACGCTTGGCGGTGGAGAAATCAGGTTCGAGATTGACTGTGATTTTTGGTAAGCGGAACGATTTCGAATTGGCAGTCGATGCAAATTTTTTTGCATCGGGGAAAAAATCCAAGAGTAAGGATGGAACCGTTCAGAATTCCCAGCGATCAGATTCCCTTGAACTCAAATTAAAAAGCCCAGCAGTTTTGTGTCGCCGTATCACGATTTAGGCTTGACAAATTAACACTGCTTTTATTAAAGACGCTGATTCATGTCTCTCCCCGGGATGCCACCGCCCGGGGCAGCTCCCAGCCTTTTCCCACTGTACTCTCTGTTGTAACCAACACTCAGAAGAGCCAACTAGTTTAGTGTGGTCCGTAAAGCCCGATTTTAGTCCAAGGATTTTGCGCAGGATTGGGTTTTTGTAACAGCCCCAGGCAGTGCCGAACCCCAGTGTGATGCAGATGGACCCGAGGTCCAGAGCCCCGTCGTGACAAACACCTGATGTCTCTCCCTTAAGGAATAATCTTCAAAATCTGGATTCACAGGCATTGCCTTCGGGCAAGAGGAGGAGTAACTTCACCGCTTCTTCACAGCTTCTCCTGGCTTTGCTGCCTCAGGCTCACGGGTAGCTGAGCAGCATAGGAGGCGGAGCTGCCTCTTTGACTTCTCCATCGTTTTGCACAGAGCTCGCTGTAACTCCGCTTCTGTTTTCTCATCGCGCAGCTTTGACCTGAAAACGTTGCCGGTGGATTTTGTGGAATGCCTCATGCGGTTCCTGCCCACCGAGAACGAAGTGAAAGTGCTGCGGCTCTACGAGCGGGAAAGGAAACCCATCGAGAACCTGTCCGACGAAGACCGGTTCATGATGCAGTTCAGCAAGATCGAGAGGCTGATGCAGAAGATGACCATCATGGCCTTCATCGGCAACTTTGCCGAAAGCATCCAGATGCTGACCCCGGTGAGTGCGGGACAACCCTTGGGGGACACTGGGGCCAACCGCTCTGATATCCCAGGTGCTGTTTGTGCCCTATTTCTTTACCCTGTAGAAGTTTAAAACCAGTTTTAAGTGAAAATGCAAGGAAAATGATTATCAGTGCTGATCTGTGGACTCTTTGAAGTGGGTCCCATTCGGCCTGATGCATCTTCCACAGATGGAGGATTAAGGATTGAAAGGTGGATACACTTGGACCCAACCACAGCTGAGTGTGGTAAATCTGCGGTGCAAACGGACTGGTTGAAATCCTCACATGTCAGGGCAGGTTTATATTCATGTTAGACTCGTGGTATGGGGGAAAACCAAGGGGGTTTTTCAGAATGTGAGTGTTTAGATGTTAATTTTACTCTTGGGTTGGACTTGCACTAACCAAAGCTCTTCCTGTGTTCACCCGCAGCAACTTCACGCAATAATAGCTGCGTCTGTCTCAATAAAGTCGTCCCAAAAGCTCAAGAAAATACTGGAGGTAGGTCTGACACGTTTTAGATGCGCTCAATAGCTCCATCTCTCACCAGTGCGTCCCCTTACATTGGTGGAAACCATTCCTGGGTGCTGAGTGTCCTTCCAGAGGTTTCTCAGGCACCATACGTTTGTCCTGGAGATTCACACTCCGCTCTCTTTCATCCTGGCAGATAATCTTGGCTCTTGGAAACTACATGAACAGCAGTAAGCGAGGAGCTGTGTATGGATTTAAGCTACAGAGTTTAGACCTGGTAGGTCAATCCCAGGTGCCTTGTGGGGACTGGGTGGGAATTTGACATACACGGTGAGTGGCTGCTGCAGGGCTCGCTGCTTTCCAGACGGTTCAGGTAGAGAGCGGCGGTTTGCTTTGCGTAGCGTCGTTTTGGGGGCTGATTAGGAGAAGGCTCGTGTCTTCAAACACTCAGCAGACCCCAGCTTGAAAACCACCCTGCTAAATGATTAAATGTTTCAACAGGACAAGAGGAACTGGCCTCAAGTTGCCCCGGGGGAAGTTTAGGTTGGAGCTGAGGAACAATTTGCTCCCCTGCAGGGTTGTCCAGGCCTGTGCCAGGCTGCCCAGGGCAGGGCTGGAGTCCCCCTGATCCCTGGAGGGGTTTCCAAGGCGGGGAGCTGTGGTGCTGAGGGACAGGGCTCAGTGGTGCCCTGGCAGGGATGGGGCAGCGCTGGGACTCCGTGATCTGAAAGGGCTCTTCTAACCAAAGCAACTCTCTGATGAAATGAGCTTTTACAGCCTTCCCTATCAGGTGGAGAAGCACCAGGGAAAGGCAGCCACTGGTTGAGTCACTTTGCTTGGATCCTGCTGCACCTCCACCCTTTGCCTTCTCTCCTCAGCTCCTGGAGACAAAGTCAACGGACCGAAAGCAGACCCTGCTGCACTATATTTCAAATGTGGTGAAGGAGAAGTACCAGCACGTATCCCTCTTCTACAACGAGCTTCATTACGTGGAGAAGGCTGCCGCAGGTACCGTCACCCTCCCATGACTGGCCGGCGGTGGTGGCACCTCCCAGCACCTCACACACGGGTTCTGGGAGCTCTTCACGGAGCGATGCAGCGGTTTTGGGTTTTTTTTTTTATTTCCTAGTATCTCTTGAAAACGTCCTCCTGGACGTGAAGGAGCTGCAGAGGGGCCTGGATCTGACGAAGCGCGAGTACACCATGCATGACCACAACACCATGCTGAAGGAGTTCATTCAGAACAACGAAGGGAAGCTAAAGAAACTGCAGGACGATGCCAAAATAGCCCAGGTATTTCTTTATTTGCCTGGTTGGGCCAGAGGGTGGGAGGGACACAGTGAGTAGCAACGTGTCACCGTGAAGGACGTGTCACCGTGAAGGACGTGCTTTAAATACACAGCAGGGCGGGGAGAGGCAACGATGGTGTGGGCTTGTTCTGGGAGGAGAGATTTAGACTGGAGAGGAGGAGGAAATTGTTGCTGCTGAGAATGGTGAGAGCCTGGCCCAGGTTGCCCCGAGGGGTGGTCGCTGCCCCATCCCTGGCACCATCCCAGGGGAGGTTGGATGGGGCTCTGAGCAACCTGCTC
>VWZK01005834.1:11694-40408 GCA_013396935.1 Baryphthengus martii
CGAGCCACTGGGCGGGGCCGGGGCGTGCTGCGTCATCACGTAAAGGGGGCCGGGTCTGAATGGCGCTCCGCCTATAGATCCGATAGTGCCCGACAGACCCCACTGTGCCGTATAGCCCTACACCCTATAGATCCGCCTTATCCTATAGCATGGTGCTGCCTATAGCCCCCTATCCTGCGCTCTAACCCCACCTAATCCTACAGCCCCCCATCTTACCCTATAGGCCCATCCTGTCCTGTAGCCCCACCTTATCCTACAGCCCCCCATCACACCCTATATCACTTTATAGGCCCTTGTCCTATGGGACTGTGCTGGCACTTGAGCCTATAGCCCCTTGTTACCTTATGGCCCCATTCTGCCCTAGAGACTCCTCCTGCTCCTTGAGCCTACAGCCCCATTTTACCCTATAGCCTCCCCTGCTGGTGCTGCCCTTCAGGGTATACTCTACCCTATAGCATATAGGGTACCTATACACCCTACAGGACCCTGCTCCTCAAGCTTATAGCTCCATCCTGACCCTATAGCAAGGTGCCACCCCTCAGCCATAGGTACCATATGGCACAACGCTGCCCCTGGGCCCTATAGCACGGTCCCATAGGCAGGGCTGTATGTGCAGGATGCCGAGGGGAGCAGCCCCCCCATAATCCGACCCAGACCTGTAACAACGCTTCATTTTATTAAACTTCATCCAAAAACCACAATAAATAAAAGAAACGCCCAAACCGGCCGCATAGGGTAGAGGTGGAGAGTGTGTGGGGCAGGGGGGGAGCTGCCCCGGTGCCGGTGACACCCCAGAGCTCTGCTCCCTCCCAGCCCCGAGGGGACAGGGACACATGGAAGGTGCTCCCAACTCCCCAAACCGGACCCTCAGTGAGGAAAAAAAAGGAGTAAAAAGCAGCCTGGGGGGCTGAGCCAGCGCAGGAGGGGACGGTGTCGCTCCTGGGGACGTCACCTGGAGCAGGCGAGGCGGGTGACGCGGGCAGCACTAGTTGCGGCGGTACAGGTGATCCCGGGTGGCCACGCCGACCTTCTGCTGGTAGTCCTCCATCTTGTCGTAAAGCTTCTGATAGAGCTGGACGAGGGACAACGTGTCAGAGACGAGGTCTCCATCCCACATCCCATTCCCGGTTTCCTCCTGAAGCCCCACGGTGCTGGCTGCCACCCCTCGTCCGGGTGTTTCCCCTGGGGCGGCTGTACCTACCACGGCGTTGTGGTGGTTGGTGGTGCTCTCCCGCAGCGCCTGGAGCAGCTGGTCGATGGCGGTGTAGGGCAGCCAGACGGTGGGGGCCGTGGCCGACAGCGGGAACTGGAAGGGACAGGAACAGTCGCGTCCTTCTGCTGGTGGCAGGAAGGCTCCCACCCACAGCCGCGCTGAGGAACAGCTCTCAACGCCCCCTGTCCCCTCTCCTCCAGGGTAGGTGATTCACACCCATTTCTCCCGGGTGTGGATTTCACCAGCACAGGCCCAGTGTCCAAATCCCAAGCGGGATCTGATTCAACACCTTCATCAACGACCTGGATGAAGGGCAGAGTGGACCCTCAGCCAGTTTGCTGACGGTACCAAACTGGGAGGAGCGGTTGACGCAGCAGAGCTGTGCTGCTGTTCAGCGAGACCTGGACAGGCTGGAGGGTTGGGTGGAGAGACCTCATGAGGTTCCACAAGGGCAAGTGCAGGGTCCTGCATCAGGACAGGGAGGGGGTGACCTGCTGGGAAGCAGCTCCATGGAGGACCTGGGAGTGCTGGGGGACAACAAGCTGCCCACGAGCCAGCAATGGGACCTCGTGGCCAAGAGGCCAATGGTCTCTTAGGGGCATGGAGAAGAGTGTGGGCAGCAGGTCCAGGGAGGTTCTCCTGCCTCTCTACTCTGCCCCACGGAGGCCACCTCTGGAGAACTGTGTCCAGTGCTGGGCTCCCCAGTTAAAGAGAGACAAGGAGCTACCGGAGAGAGTCCAGCAGAGGCTCCAAAGAGGGGCTTCCAGCCCCACCGTGCTGTGACCTGCCCTGGGGAACATCTCCAGCACCCCCCACGCCGCAGGTGAGCTCACCTCGATACCAAAGTAGCGGTGCCCTTTGCCCAGCACAGCATCCACGTACTCCAGGACCAAATCCACCGCCTCCTCCAGCAGGTCGTAGTTCAGGTAGAGCCGCAGTAGCTCGGCGGCGTCCACCTTCTGCCGGCCAAGAGGGAAACGTCAACCAGGGAACGTGCCCACGACACCCAGAAGATCCCGCTCTGAGCCTCCCTAACCGGCACGAAGCCTCTGGCACCAGCTCCAGGAGCTGGGATGGGAACGCGAAGCTCGCGAGGAGGAGGTGCCTGGTGAAGGGCAGGTGGTCTGGAGGCTCAGGGGTTTGTGTTTAGGCAGCGCACGCTGAGCCGCGACCCTCCGCTCACCTTGTAGCTGTTAATGAGCCAGTTGGGCAGAGGGATCCCGTGAGCCAAGAGCTTGTTGATGACGCAGCGATGGTACAGGCTGTTCTGGGACGGGTACCGCTCCAAATAGGCCGACAGCAGCCGCCAAGCTTCATCCGTGGCACTGCAAGGCAAGAGTTCCCTCCTCAGAGCTCTTGACGCCAGCTGTGAGGCCACGGGGTGTTTCAGGGCACCTGGCCCAGGTCAGCGTCCACGCTGGAGGCCCAGAGGTTCTTTTGCATCAGAAAAATCTTGTATCGTACAATTTGTTTTGTATCAGCACCAGTGTGGGCAGCAGGGCCAGGGCAGGGATTGTCCCCTTGGACTGGGCACTGGGGAGGTCTCTCCTCGAATCCTGGGGGCAGTTTTGGGAATTCCCTCCCAGAAGGAGCTGGAGGGGCTGGAGTGTGGCCNAAGCTCTGATTCTACAAGTCAAAGCAGGCCGTGCTGCCTGCAGCCGGCTGGGGAGAGCACGGTGACAGCGCAGTGACATGGTGGTATCACAGCTCTCCTGCTGTCCCAGTCCCACAGTTGTACTCTAAGGGAGTTTTAGGAACCTGTGACTCTCTGGATTATCACAAAGGAAAGATCCACTTCCACAAAGAGCAGCTCTGCTCTTCTCCCCTGGGACAAGGACCCACCTGCACTCCTTGGTGGTGACCAGTGAGGAGAGCTGGTTTGTTGCGAGCCAGTCCCAGGCCTCGGCCTGCGCCACCTCCCCTCCCAGCTGCAGCTGGATGCACCTGCAAGATGGAACATGGGCGTCTTCAGAGGGGTTTCAAAGCTGTGGAGATGTGGTGCTGAAGGACACGGGTTAGTGGTGAGCAGACAGGTGGGGACACGCTGGCTCCTGACCGCGAGGAGCTGCGAGGCGTCCCCTCCAGCCACGAGGAGAAGCTCAACACCTACTTGAAAGTGAGTCCCTCAAAGATGGGCGTCAAGGGCAGCTTGAAAGTTTGGCACAGCGTGACGGCCGTGTCGAAGAGCCCGGCCCGGATCAGGAGAGCAACCGTTTCCTTGGGTGTAGAATTGCCTGGAGGGAAGGAGGACCAGGTTAAGTGCTTCTCCCAGTCACACCCCAGTGCTTACTGGGACCTAACCCCACACAACTCAGCGGCAGACTTCACCCCTCAGCAGCACTGTCATGAAGTTTGGCCTCAGGAGCATCTCCTGAGCCCAGAAGCCACCTCTGGAGGGACCGTACTGAGCAGCCGTGACCCGCGGAGCCGTTCCCAACTGGGCACCAGCTGCAGCAGGACACAGGCAGCACCGTACGGCCCGTAGCCAAACGCTGCCGCTGTTGGGGCGAGCGGGGAGGGGACAGCCTTGTCACTGTGTCCGAGTGACCAGGGCACCAGCTCCGCTCTGCCAGCGTGGGCAGGAGGTGAGGGGAAACTGGGGCGCTCGGCTCCTGGCGCCTCCAGTTTGCCCTCAAATCAGCTGTTCAACCCTTCACTTACTGGGAACTCATCTCCTCCTGATACTTAAAGGGGAAAACCACGTTTGTTTTTTTTCCAGGGCTTTCTAATTCTTTCCCATCTGGGCGCAATTTCCAGTAAGCCAAAAGGACACTTCTTTGCCTCAACTCATGAGCTCAACCTCAGCCCCACGCAGACCAGTACTAGAGCTTGACAAAGTCAAAAAAAGAGGGTGGAAAACTTCTAACAGGTTCTTCTGAGCCACCTCACCGAAGCTGCAGAACTTGGGGGCAAGATTTCAAGCTAAGGAAGGTGACCTGAACCGTCCCTGCCAGCTCCTGGATTTGTCCTCAGCTGAGTTACGCCGGGAAGCGTTATAAGGAGGAAACGCCTCGGGGGAAGCGAGCGGCGGCCGCTCCACAGCCTCTTACCCGCCACGGCCGCCGTCGACAGGTCGTGCTGCACCAGAGTCAGCCGGATCCGTGCCAACACGTACTCCTTCTCCAAGTCCTCCAGCTCCAGAATCTCAATTTGACGAGTTGCTGAAAGAGATGGACGTGAAAAGGCTCTCAAGCGTTTTTTTCAGGCACTGGGTGAAACAGTGACACCTTTTTGCCGTCCTACAACCAGCCGTGTGGGGAAAACACCCCAGGAGGGCTCAGGGTTTGCTGCTCCTTCCTCGTTACCTTGAGCTGCGCCCCTCTCCTCGATACAAACCTCCCCTTGCTCCTCTACCAGAGGGATTATCTCAAATCTGACTGCCAGGAATATGCTACAGAAAGAGCTCATTCAGAAATAATTGTCTTAAAAACACCCGACTTTAAATTGTTTCTACCGTAACGCTGGGTCTAACCAGACCCCACCACCCTGGGTAGGCCTGGGCAGAGCGGAGGCCTCACCCCGCGACGTCAGCAGGTTTTGTGAGAACACAAACAACAAAAGCCTTGAACAACCAGAAATTGTCTCACAAAGGCCTTTTTTTTTTTTTAAATATAATTACGAGTTATTTCCACTGAAAGCAAAAGTGCTGACAAGGCTTCAAACTGCAGAGGAAGGCGCCCAGAGGCCCCCTGGGGAAGGGCTGGTACGTGGCAGCGCGTTGTGACTGGGAGACGCTAACACAGGGAGAAACGGTGACTTTAAATCCCCCAAATTATTGATCTGAGAGTCAAGAGCTGCCTTGAGCCATCCTCTCAGCTCGGAGGCTGAGGGAGAGGCTGCTCTGGCAAGAGGAAACACCAGTTCTGGGCACTCACTCGGAACAGCCGCACACTCCCCGTCGTGGCTTCTCTTTGGGGACGCTCCAGGGCGCTCGTACTTGTAGGAAAAAGCAGAGAGAGGGTTTAAGGCCACCTAGTTTCCAAAGGACACGCTGCCTCCCAGAGACACAGCCTCAGCTCTCAGTTTCAAGCCTTGATTTCAATCGGAAAAAGCCACACAAGCCCTCGGCAGTTCGGGTTACGTTTATCTCTGGCCATCAGAAACATGGCACAGCTCTAGCTGATCGGGCTACGGCCACCACCTCCCCGCAAACCGCTTGGAAACACAAGCCACCTTCCAGTAAATCCCTTTTAACTGGTAAGCAGGTTGTTCAGATGCCTCAAAATCTGCTCTGTCTTCAACAAAAGGTGATATATTCCCACCTATATTCACCAGCCCCCTCCCAGATTTGTCCTGCTCCAACAAGGAGCGATGACAGCAGGATCAGATCGAAGTCTCCGTCGGGCAGCACTGGCTTCTCCTGCTCATCCAGGCCAAGAAGCTGCCAGCAGCAGATTAAGGTGGCCAATGCCACTGCTCATCACTTCAGAAAGGATTTTGGAAGCTCCTTCCCAAAGGTAGAGGCGTTAAGTGTCCCCACAGGCACTAGTTGAGGTCAGAGGCTTCACAGGAAGCTCAGCGTTTCCTACCACAGCTCCAGAAGCTGGCTGCACTATCCAGGCGTATTCCGGTCGGATCAACCGTAAGCAGTTCAGAGCAGCGAGGAAACAGTTCCCCTGTTTCTGGAGCCCTCGGAGCGTCCGCACCTCCCTGCCCAGGCGCATGCCGTACTCGAACATCACCGTACCCGCTGCGGGAGAGAGGGGAACGAGTCACCCGAGAGCCAGGACAGGCCATCCAACACAGGGAGCAGATGCGGTGTCAGGGAATCCCAGACTGGGTGGGAAGGGACCTTCCAAGGTCATCTGGTGCAACCCCCCTGCAGGGAGCAGGGCCATCTGCAACTCGAGCAGGTTGCTCAGAGCCCCATCCAACCTCCCCTGGGATGGGGCCACGGATGGGGCAGCCACCACCTCTTNCCCAGGCAGACAAACCGGCACGATGTTCCCCCCCAGCCTCACCCTTGCGGTAGTTGTGCCGGTAGATGTGGAAGGCGTAGAGCAGCTCGTAGTAATTGTGGGTCATCAGGTCCACGGCTCGAGCGTGTGATTCGATGATCCCCACGACCTGCAGGACACGGAGGCTCCGCTGGGTCACCAATCCCTTTACAGAGAGCGGTTGTGTCCAGATCCCTCCCTCCCTCCCAGTACAGGCAGATTACCTCGTTATGGAGGTTGATGTAGGGGAACTCCACCAGGTCCTGGAGCTGGGAGCGCTCGCAGAGAACCACCACTAGCTGGCGTAGACAGTCCAGCTGCCTGCGAGAGAGAAGCACAACCCTTCTGGAGGAGTGGAAGGGAACAAACCCACAAAAATGCCACTTTGGGATGAGTTTTGTAGGTTTTTTTTCTGGCTTAGAACCAAAAAGTCCCTTCAGGCTTCTCCTGGACGTTCTAATTAGAGATTCTGGAGAGCAGAGATGCTCTGCAAAGCTCTCTCAGGAGGGCAGGCTCCTCCCTCAGCTCTACAGGGTAAGATTTTCTTCTGCCTCAATTAAAATGCACCCCTGTTTCTCCTCTGAACATCTATTCCAGCCATTCCTCTTCTGCTCAGGTGAAGCTGCTTCTTCCCAGCTGAAAAGTCAACTCCAAATCTTTTCTTTATTAAACTAAATCAACTGAACTCCCAAAGCTTTTCAACATCCAATGTCACACGTGATCCTCCAGCTATTCCTTTGGCTCTTCCCTGAACCAGCTTTTTTTTTTTTTCCCCTCCTTTAAGACAGCGCCATTCCCACTGTCCTTCCCAAAATGAACCATTTTAACCTTTTTAATGCACCTTTACAGGAGCTAAACCAGAACCTCTTAAAGCAGCAGCCATGTCTTGCCCTAAAGCATCACCTTCCTTCCCGTCTGAGAGAAAATTTGGTACAAAGATCTTTGAGACAAGTGAACTTGAAGGCTCAATGCTGTCGCCTACCTGCTCGGATCTGGGTTTTGGGTTAAGGCTACATATGCTTCGTTGTTGTGTCCTAAATCCAAGTGATGTTTGAAGATGCAGGTCCTCAAAGTAGCCTGAAAACACCAAAGAGCACAAACCAGCAGGTTTCGAGTTATGCCGTGGAAAAAGCAACTCCCTGAAGAAAGATTTTGATGAAAAAAAAAAACACCAAAGCCAATCAAGCAGCCTGTACCTGGTTCCTCCAGTCATCCGCCGATTCCATGATGGCCAGGTTGGCCAGCTGGATCACCAGCTCCGGTAAACCCACCATGTCCAACAAGCGCAGAACCTGGAGAAGACGAGAGGTCAGGATTGGGTTGCCGAGGGGTTTTTTTGATCGTATTTAAGAGCTACTCCTGCCCCTACCAACCTTCAGAACAATGAAAAGATTGTGCTGATGTTTCTAAGCGATTAAACTCAAAAAGGACCTATTTTGGTGAGTGACAGAGGTGTGAACCAAATCCCGGCACAACAAGGCTACGGCTTTTCTGGAGGATTCACCTCGGCACACGTGAGTTTTCTGAACCATTTGAGCGCTGAGTCCAGTAAAACCTGATGACAGAGGGAAATGATTCCACCCCTAATCACGCACGAGCTGTATTAGAGAGAAGTTCCCTCTCCAGGGACACCTGATGATCCTTATGTTTTCTGGACTTTAAAATGAGGGAATCCCTTCTGGCGAGCCCAGCCCCGAGCTGGCAGCCTGTCTGAACGGGGGCATTATGCAGGAAGAAAAAAAAAGATCCTATCGCAATTGAAAGATATTAATTTGAATTTGCCTCAAAGCTTAATAACCTTCCCCCTTACGCAGCACCTTCCAGCCAGCCCGGACACGTCCGGCTTCTGCCTCCAGCAGCTGGATCTCACCCTGCCTTTGTCTGCTGGATAACAAAATCCTCCGCTCTTCGAAAACGAAGAGGTGGAAAGCACCTGGCTCTCGCACTCACCTCGTCATCAGCCCCCAGAGAAAGTAGACAGAGATTTCACCCCCCGAAACAAAACACGTTTTCTAAGTGTCGAGTCACTTTGCCGAAAGCCAGGGCCGGAGCAGGAATTATCCCTCCGAGCAGCGCCCACGTGGGACGACTCGGTGTTGATTTACTCAGCCAGGACCATCTACATGAGGCCGGCCCAGCCCTACCTTGTTGTAGTACTGGAGGCGTGGCGTGGAGACCACCTCCCCCTCCTCGGGTTGGATCAGCCTGTCTAAGAACTCTTCTACTCCCACATCTGAGGCAGCTTGGCGGAAACAGTCCAAAGCCTGGAGAAGAAAACCACCTTGTGTATGCCCTGAGAGGACTGACCCAGCCCGTGGTACCCGTTTCAGCTCCAGTGTACGAGACTCACTGGCCCCCAGCAAACAAGAGCTTCCCCAAGAACAGATCCCACCGTCCAGCTCCAATCCCATTCTTTGCCCAAAGGAGGCAGAGCTAGAGGTGGATGTTTCCTGACTTGCACAGTAGAAATGAGAAGGTTCCAGGGAGACCTTCTGGGGGCCCGTCAGGACTTCCAGGGGCCTGTCAGAAAGATGGGGACAGACTTTGGAGCAGGGCCTGTTGGGACAGGACAAGGGGGGATGGGTTGGAGCTAGAAGAAGGAGATTGAAACTGGAGAGAAGGGAGAACTTGTTGGTGCTGAGGGTGGTGAGAGCCTGGCCCAGGTTGCCCCGAGAGGTGGTGGCTGCCCCATCCCTGGCCCCATTGCAGGGGAGGTTGGATGGGGTTCTGAGCAACCTGCTCCAGTTGCAGATGTCCCTGCTCCCTGCAGAGGGGTTGGCACCAGATGACCTTTGAAGGTCCCTTCCCACCCAAACCAGTCTGTGAGTCTACAAAACAAGGCTGGCCCCGTCACCTCCTCCCTCCCAAAGGAAAAGGTCCCAGACCCCAGAGGGAGGCAGCGCTGGACAGCGACGAGCCCCTTACCTTGTGCCCCTCACCCATGACGAGGTAGCACCGGCCCATCATGAAGCAGCAGGAGCCCATGTTCACGTGGCACCAGGGCTTCAGCAGGCGAATGTATTCCTGCAGGAGGAGGAAACGGGAGCGTCGGTGCAGCTCACCCCTCGCTCGTGACCTGCGAGCACCCAGGGTTAGGGCTCTACCACCGCAGCACCGGTTTGGTGGCCCCTTTGGGTGCCGTGCTCACCCAAATCCCGCTCTTCTGGTTTCCCCAGCCCCAAAATCCCTTCGGTACACAGACGGGGAGACATCCCGACGTACTCCCAAAACGACCTGCTTTGAACAGCTCCGGTGTCTGCGCGAAACGCCTCAGGAACTACACCCACAGGCTTGAAGAATCGGACACGAGAGTCTCTACAACCACTGAAGTGTGAAGGAAACATCGCCCCGCCGCGCACGGAGCACCAACGGGAGCGTGGGTGTGTGAAGGCGGCGGGAGAAGGGGCCAAGTGGGCATTGGAAGGGCAGGATTCCTACAGGAGTGGGAAAGCAGCCAAGGAAGACCACGGATTACGGCAACAAACTGCCGGGCGCGGGGCGGAGCGGCGGCGGCACCGGGGACACGCTGTAAATAAAGCCACAACCAGGACGCCGGCCAAAGCTACAGGGTGACACGACTCGCCCTGGCCCTGCGCCTGCTCCCTCGGGATAACG
Organism: Baryphthengus martii; assembly: GCA_013396935.1. Lineage (NCBI taxonomy): Eukaryota > Metazoa > Chordata > Aves > Coraciiformes > Momotidae > Baryphthengus > Baryphthengus martii. Next base: position 21,460 of record VWZK01005834.1, read on the forward strand.
GAAGGGCTGCAAGAGCGTCATCGCCTATGGAAAAGCACGACGAGAACTCAAAAGCTGGCACATCTCGTGACGGTGAGAGCGGCGTACGCTCCTCAGGCTTGGAGAAGCGGAGATGTCCTGCTGGCAGAGGGCAGGGACTCAGCAGGGAAGGAGAAGAGAAGCCAGGAGCCGGCAGCAAAGCCAAGATTTCACCAGCTGACCCGCATCGTTGCACGTGCGTCGAGCACCGGCACGTACCCCTCGGCGCCCCACAGCCACGGGGCCCCTCAAAGCCACGTGGCAAGGCACCCTCTGAGCCCGGATTAGCCACCTACGAGAGATAAACACCAGCCTGGGCTTGCTCAACAGCTTGTCACACAGAATAAGTGACGAGGAGCAATTTGGCCCTCGGCCCAGCCCGGCGCTTGGGTCACACTGGACCTTCTCCGTGCCCGTTACTCCTGCCTCTCCGCCCTCTATCTGGGTCACCCCGCTCGCCGCAAAGCTGGTGTTAGTTAGCTCCTTGAGGTTAATCCAAGTTTACGTGGCCGACTGGGATCAGGAAGCAGCAGCAGAAGGTTGCAGGGAGGAAGAAGAGCCTGCACCTGCCGAGATGAAAACCTCTCGGATCTCCTCGAGGTGGGAAGTGAGCGAGGTGAAAGCAACGGAAGGGAATTCAACGCATGTTGTCCGACCTGCCCTGGCATTTCCTGGCTCAAAAGCTCTGCAGATTTGATGTTCTTCTCGGCAGCAACGTGAGCGCAAAAGAAAGTGCCGCAGCCCTCAGGAGTGAGAGGCTGGGAGAAGAAAAGATTCTGGAGGAGCAAACAGCCTGTGCTTCCAGGACAGCCACCAAAGAACACGGGAAGTGTCAGTAGAGAAGCACTGGCCTCAAAACCTGTGGCCAGCAGCACCAGGGCAGGGATTGTCCCCTTGGACTGGGCACAGTTTTGGGAATTCCCTCCCAGAAGGAGCTGGAGGGGCTGGAGTGTGGCCAGAGAAGGGCAACGGAGCTGGGGAAGGATCTGGAGCAGGAGTGTGGGGAGGAGTGGCTGAGGGAGCTGGGCTTGTTCACCCTGGGAAAAAGGAGGCTCCGGGGAGACCTTCTGGCTCTCCACAGCTCCCTGAAATTCAGGAGCTTGGAGCCAGGGGCAGTTGGGTTCTGCTCCCAAGGAACAAGCACCAGGACAAGAGGAACCAGCTTCAAGTTGCCCCAGGGGAGGTTGAGGTTGGACAGGAGGAACAATTTCTTGCCCTTTGGGGTTGTCCAGGCCTGTGCCAGGCTGCCCAGGGCAGGGCTGGAGTCCCCCTGCTCCCTGGAGGGGTTTCCAAGGCGTGGAGCTGTGGTGCTGAGGGACAGGGCTCAGGGGTGCCCTGGCAGGGCTGGGGCAGCGCTGGGACTTGATCTTCAAGGTCTCTTCCAACCAACCAATTCCATGATTCTAGGCAGGACTCACCTGCAGCTGGGTGTACTGGCAGCTCCCCATCAGGCACTCAGGGAAGAGGAAGCAGGGATTGCTGGGCCACCTGAGCTGAGGTTAAGGAACAATCCGGAGAGCTCGGAGAACCAGTCAGGAAGCTGGCAGGGCTCTGGAGCTCAGTTTTAGGGGCGGGGGGAAGGAGAGAAGATTAAACTGCTCTTTATACAAGTCATTATTCTGTAATGAGACTTATCCATATTAGAACAGAACCATTAGCACATCTAATCCACAACTGCCCAAATCTCATCACTCTCCCAAATCTGCCGGCATCGCACCTCGCCAAGGCCGGTTCCCAGAGCTCAGGGGCTTAAAGTCGAACAGTCAAATCCTTTCCTGTGCACCTAAACGGGATGAATTCTGCGAAATCTCAAAATACCCCCAAATCCCATTAACAGTAAGAACGGTCACTTTGTTCAGGAGACTTGTCTTGAAATTTGGATGTGGGAAAATATCGATCTCGGAACAGCACAAGGCTTGGTGCTAGAGATGGGGAATGTGCAGCCCTGAGGGCACCACAGCTCACTCCGCTAAGCCTTGTTCCAGCCCCATCCCTCTTCCCACAGCCCCAGCCAGGCTCCCAGTCTCAGGAGCGGGACGTGACACCACCTTACGCAGGGGCTCCGGCGCTGCTGCGTGGGATCTGCCCCTGCTCACGGCCCAGGCGGAGCGAGAGGGTTTAAGAGCCAAGGATACAGGAGCGGCAGAAAGTCGGCCACGATGGCGGTGATGAGATGGGGCCAGTTCAAACTTGTCTCGGCCAACGAGGCGTTGGGTTGCGAGAAGAGTCGGGATATAATGTGTTTTCTGGCCACATCCTGAAAGAACAGCTCCATGATGGTCTGAGGGCCGGACACTGCAAAGGTAAGTTAAAGGAACGGTGGGAAGAAGGCCCCTGCAGAAACCACCCCAGGCTTTTCCACCCCGCTGTGCTCAGCGGCCCAGACCTCAGGGATTAAGTCAGAGCAAAATAAGCAAGTTCAACTCTCGACCTTGTTGGTTTTGGGTTTCTCTTGCCGTCTGGTTAAGTCAGAGGGAGCAGCAGGAGATCAAAGAGCCACGTTTATTAACCACAACTCCATTAGAACAGGAGAAAAATGAGCTGCGCTCTCTCTCTCTCTCTCTCCATTTTGCACTCCCCCCATCCCAGCTCCAGCAGGAGCGGCCGTTCTGGGGGGCAGGGCCGAGGGCGCGTTGGTTTGGCTTTCAGGTTCTGCTCAAACGCCTCCCTCCTCATTCCACACCCCGAGCAGAACCATCTCCCCTTCGCTCGCCGTTCCCAACGCCTCTCCCCGAGCCGACGCCTCCTTTCTATCTTCCCCACGTTTCACATATTTCATTTTTCCTGAAGCGTGGTGGCCAAGCAGGACTTTCCTCGTGAGCGGGCCAAGAACGAACCCACGACACCGGGGCGCACAAAGGACGTTTTCAACTTCGCTTTCAGGCGCTGACATTTACGCCGAGGCCTCCGGAAGAGCGACTCTCGGTCAGGGAGAGCTCGGCCTCGGGAGGTCGCAGCCCCACTTACGAAAAGAGCAGGATGCCCCAGGCCCGTCGGCAAGCGGAGGAAATTCTGCCCCGGCTCAGTGCCCTTCTCACGTGGCACCGCTGCCTGTTTGTCACCGGTTTTCTCATCTCCTTCTTCAAAGAGCAGATCAGTCAGGGCAGGCTCTTACCTGCGCCTTTCCTCCCCTCCCCTGCTCACCACCTCCCTATGTAACCACTTCAAGATGAGCATCCTCCTAATTAACCTGCCTTCTGTTCTCCCCCAGTAGGATTTCTCCCCCAGGACACCAGCGCACGTCTTCGCAGCAAGATTTTCGAAATGTGAACGAGTCACCGGCTGCAATTTCCCCCCTTGAGCTGCCGGCTGGGAGCAGCACTCACGTCTGAACCGCAGTGTTAGACGCAGTTCTAACCGCAGTTAGAACTGGCCAGAGAAGGGCAACGGAGGTTTCTACATTCCCTTGCTTCCCTGAGCTGCTGCTCCTGGTTGCCGGGAGATAAAGCGAGGACAGACCAGGTCTGACCGACCTCAGCCATGGTTAACGTACAGGAGCGAGAGGTGGACACCGCTGAGGGAGGCCCTCTCCTCACTGCCAGAAGGGCTTGCAGGGGCTGGAGCGTGGCCAGAGAAGGGCAACGGAGCTGGGGAAGGGTCTGGAGCAGGAGTGTGGGGAGGAGCGGCTGAGGGAGCTGGGCTTGTTCAGCCTGGAGAAAAGGAGGCTCCGGGGAGACCTTCTGGCTCTCCACAGCTCCCTGACATTCAGGAGGTTGGAGCCAGGGTGGGGGCAGGTTCTGCTCCCAAGGAACGAGAGTAACCAGACTCAAGTTGCCCCAGAGGAGGTTGAGGTTGGACAGGAGGAGAAATGTCTTCTCCCAAAGGGCTGTTCAGGCCAGGCTCAGGCTGCCCAGGGCAGGGCTGGAGTCGCCCTGCTCCCTGGAGGGGTTTCCAAGGCGTGGAGCTGTGGTGCTGAGGGACAGGGCTCAGGGGTGCCCTGGCAGGAATGGGGCAACATTGGGACTTGATGATCTTCAAGGTCTCTTCCAATCAAAACAACTCTATGATTCTATGACTTTCATCCTCCTCAGGCTGAGGTTAAGATCCACGTCTCTAGTCCAAGTCCAACTCCACAAGAGAGCCTGGTGTTGTGGCTGTTTTTTGGTGGACAGTGACAATCACCTCCACAGAAAGCAGGGACAATCACGCAGCTCACTGCAGGAAGCATCTCCCTGGGGTGGCAGAGACGGTGCCTGCAAGAGGCACAACCGAGAGGAGCGGAGAGCTGCTGAGCTGTGGATGACTTACCCAGCTTGTGGGGTGTGAGGGCGGTGGTATCTGCCAGCTCCAGCACAGAGAGATGCTGCAGATTCGATTCCCTGGAGAAGAAAAAGCCATCAGTGAAGACAACAAAACACCTCCTGCTTTAATTGTACTCATTGTTCAACTCAAACGACTCCTACAGCCGAAAGAGGCCACAGCGCTCGGCACAATCAGCACAAGGCAGAGTCAGCTCAAAATGTGGAAGGAAAAAAAAAAAAAAAAAAAAAAAAAAAAAAAAAAGAAAAACCAACCACCTTCCCAGCACAACCCGCCTCCTGGAGTGATACTCCCACAGCAACCACCAGCTTTTCATACCAGGAAGGGCATTTCAGGTGGACTCAGGGGGAACCTACAACCATTAAAAGACAGAATGGGCAAGGCTGAGACTTACAGCGTGTCGATGGGGACGTCGGAGGCCAGGCACTGGCTCGCCCACCTGATCAGGTAGTAGGAGAGCAGCAGGGGGGAGGTGCGGTGCAGCAGGTCCTCCTGAGACTGGAACATCTGTTCCCCTCCCAAAACCATCTGCAAGCAAATCACAGAGGTTGGCAGAGTGAGAGGCCGAGCCCAGAGCAAAGGCAGGACAAAGGGAGTCGCTGAGGTTTGTATTGGGCCCAGCTCATCCCTCCTGTGAACACCCAGGTGGTCAATAGCCCAGCAGTTAACTCAGCCCACCCAGGGGACCAGCAGGACTCTTGTATGTACCAGAATAACCCAGTCACAAATCAGTGTGTCACCTCAGACCTGTTAGTTAACAATTCTGGACCTTCCAAGCGTGTGGGGAAAGTTATTGTCAAACCCCAGACTGGTTTGGGTGGGAAGGGACCTTCCAAGGTCATCTGGTGCAACCCCCCTGCAGGGAGCAGGGACATCTGCAACTCGAGCAGGTTGCTCAGAGCCCCATCCAACCTCCCCTGGGATGGTTCCAGGGATGGGGCAGCCACCACCTCTTGGGGCAACCTGGGCCAGGCTCTCACCACCCTCAGCACCAAGTTCTCCTTCTCTCCAGTCTCAAGCTCCCTCTTTTAGCTCCAAACCACCCCGCCTTGTCCTGTTCCCAACAGGCCCTGCTCCAACATCCGCCCCCATCTTTCTGACAGGACCCCTGAAGCCTTGAAAGGCCCCCAGGTCTCCCCGGAGCCCTCTCCTCTCCAGGCTGAACAATCCTAGTTTCCAAGCCGTGGAGATGTGGTGCTGAGGGACAGGACTTAGTGGTGCCCTGGCAGGGATGGGGGAACAGATGGACTCCATGAGCTTCAAGGTCTCTTCCAACGAGAACAATTCTGTGATTCTATCATCATGTGCACACCGGGCTGCGCCGTGGTGTGGGAGGGACGGGGAAGGAGGGAGAGCTGGATGTGCTGAGGCGGGAGGCAGGAAGCAACGCCCTCCTCCCGCATCCAGAGGTTTGCTTCCTGCTCCCTGGGTGCTGAGGGTGGAAAGGAGAAGCTGGGCTGTTTGCAGAGCGCTCCGCTGCTTTGCTTAGGAGGACAAAAGAGGAGCAAACAGGGCCGGGGCCAGGCCCAAGCTCAGGGCTAGTTTAAACAGCCTCCAGCTCTTTGCGGTCGAGCCGGAGCTCGGAGTTGGCAGACTGGCACCAGCCCAACCCCAGGAGGTCCCAAAGTTCAAAGGGAGCAGCCCATGGCCTCCGGGGCCGTAACTCACCGGATCTCTGAGGCGCAGCAAGTGCTGCTGGAGGATCATCAGGTCCCGGCAGATGAGGAACCGGACGGTGGCAATCTTGCCCACCCCCCAGCACACCACGCCGACGGCCGTGCCGCTGCCGTACAGCTGGCTGAGGTTCAGGTGCATGTTTAGGTGATGAGCTGAAAGAGTAAAATCACTGAGATAAGGGAAGGGACTCACCGGAGGAGGGACTCTCCAGAGGAGAACAGCAGCGGAGCCGCCGCTTGCCCGGCCAGAAGGCCTGGCTGAGGAGTTCTCACCTCTTTCCATCTCCATGTCCGTCTCGTAGTCCATCTCTCGGATGAGCGCTTCGATGGCGTGGATGGGATTCCGGATCTCCTGCAGTTTGCTGTGGATTTCCTCCATCACATTTTTCCTGCAAAGTGAAAAAGATCATCAGAATAATAACAAGAAGGATCAGCAGCAGCAAGGTGAGCTTTAAACTGAAGAGGGCTCCCTTTCCTCCCTTACTGATCCCAGCAGATTTGATCAGCCTGGACATTCCTGATGGGAATCCTCTTCTGGCTTGGAGTTTTATTACTGCGCCTCCAGGAGGCACCGGGCTATTTATTCCGCACCCCCAGGCTGCCAGGAAATAGCAGTTGGATGGCTGGCATTCCACAGGGGAATGATTTCAGGAGGAGAGCACAGCAACCACACGCCTCCACCAAGGCTCCTGACCTCTGCAGACTCGCTTTCCACCCTGCGACCAGCACCTGACAGGAACCTGCTGCTCTTCTGCTCTCTACCTCATCTGAGAATCTCCAAAATGCCTTTTCAGGAGGGCCCCAAGCAACAGCAAGGGGGGCTTGGATGGGAAACCCTGCTAATGTCACCCTCCCCATCTCTGGAAACCTCTCCTGCAGCACAGGGAGAGCCGGCGCATCCCGAATGCGCTTTTAGGCCGATCAAGGACGGCTCGGGGCGATCCCCGCTCAGCCATCTCTGCCAAACCCCATCTCCTTACGTGTCATGAGCTGTCAAGTCCTCCAGGATCTGCTCTGCAGCCTTTTCAGGAGGCTGGAGGCGGGAGCAGGCCATTTCCATGATGCATGCCATTTCCATGGAAATTGATTCTCCGATCAGGCGAAGGCACTGGACAAGACAGACAACATCACGAGACATCTCCAAATCTGTAATGAAAGAATCTAACTGTATATTCACCAGAGATTTCAAAGCGAAGGTGGGAGGACCAGTCAAACACCAGTTAGTTCAGCTCCTATCAGCAAACTACCAGCAGCACACTGGTCTCATTCCCATGGGTCAAACTGACCCTCTCCCTACTAACCACGCGGCCAAACTCAGACTCCGGAGTTGACGAGGGAAAGATTTGGGTTTTATTAGTCGGAAATTAAAAAAAATACCAAGCGATAAAATTCCCTCCGCGGGATTTTCTCCAGCCACAGGTTAAAAAGAAATAATTAGGGCGGTACAAGAGCAAAAAAAGCCTAAACTCTGAGCACACAGCTCGGCCGGTTTAGCTCTGCCAGGCAGAACTCACTGCTGTTCCAGCAGCACCACCTTTCTCAGCCCAGAGAGGATTTTCACTTTCTTAGAAGTGACCCAAAAATGCAGCACCGAGGGTTTAAGTCACCTCTTTGCAATGCAGCCCTCGATGGCGGCGCCTTTTCCATCGAGTCGCATTTTTGGAGACGTTTGGAATAGCCCAGGCAGGAACTGCCGGCCTCCCAAACCCAGCCCAGGCCTCCGGCTCTACTTCCCAGGAGCCAGAAATAGCTCGACCAAAGGGATGACGAGTCCTCTTTAGAAAAATATCAAAAAAGTCACTCGAGCATGAAAGTGGAGCTTAGGTAACATTTTTCCGTTCCCTTTTCCTTGGGAAACGTCATTCCAGGGCCGGCAAAGCCCAGAGGGCCCCATGGCGACAGAATTAATGACATCTTACTGGGGCATTGACTTCCTGGAGCCAAGAACCGGCCCAGTCCCTCTCCAAGGCTTACACAAAAATATTTATACAAAAACACTGCCCTAAAAACTCCGTTCGCGGACGGGGCCGTTGAGCCCAGCGTCCTTGGAGGGTCACAAGTTTCCCCGCTCATCTGTCGTCTCGGAGTTTACTCCATCAGCAAGACACAGATTGGGGAATTTAAGGGAAGAGAACCCCTTGCACCCACTCGGAGTAGGTCCTGGGGTGGTAATGCTGAGCGAGCACCCAGTGGAGAGAACCTTCAGGGAGGTTCATTTTGGAGCCGTTTCGTACAGAAACACGAGCTGCTGCTGCTGCTTCTCGCCCTTCCCACCGGCTCTGGGGACCGGCCAGCATGCTACAGAGCTCCAACCTGGCAGATCCGTCCCACAGAGCGGGGCGAGAAGAGGGCACCAGTTAACTGCAGCCTGCACAGGTCCTTTGTAAAGCCTCAAGGGTGAAGGATCCACCAAAAGGTCCTCGTCACTGTGCAGCAAGCAGCCAGAAATCTAAAATCCGTCCCTTTTAAGTTATCTGAAGCAATCCACGGCAGGTCTGCAGCCTCGTCACCGTTTCCTAATTCCCGGTGCGAGCAAGACGGCTGGTTTCGCAAAATAAAACTCCCTCCAAACGCCAAAATAAGAACCTATCTCCATGTAGACAACTGTGGAGTCAGGGGCACTTCAAGAGGTCTCTACGGAGACGTCCCTCTGCCTCAGGGCTTCCCCCGAGATGCCGCATTTCAGCCCCCAACACCAAAGGAGCTCCACATCTCCTCACTTACCATCAAAGATGGCAGCATCGTCCTCAGTTAGGACATGCTCGTTGGAGAGGAGATAGAGATGGTCCACCAAGGAGCAGGGCACAAGGAACGACAGGGAGCCCTGGAAAGGTGAGGAGAAAGCCCTTCATTGAGGTCCCCAAAGCCACACCTTGGTCAGAAGTCTTCCTGAGAGACCAGAACTTCAGCTGGCCAAAGTGCCTCCACCCCTCAGGCTCACCTTCTTCAGCAGACACACCATACCGGTGTAGAGGTTCAGGTGAAGGGCCAGCGGCCGCGAGAGCGCTTCTTGGTACTGAAGGCAGCAGGCGTAGAACTTGGACCAGAACTCCACCTGCAGCTGCCAGAACTCCTCTGGTGAGCACTCGTATTCTGTCACGCTGCCCTGGAACTGGCAGGACCAAAACAAGACATCAGATGAAGACAGGCAGAAAACCAGAGAGCAGGAGTCTGGTGAGGAGCAGCTGAGGGAGCTGGGCTTGTTCACCCTGGGAAAAAGGAGGCTCCGGGGAGACCTTCTGGCTCTCCACAGCTCCCTGACATTCAGGAGCTTGGAGCCAGGGAGGGTCGGGCTCTGCTCCCAAGGAACAAGCACCAGGACAAGAGGAACTGGCCTCAAGTTGCCCCAGGGGAGGTTGAGGTTGGACAGGAGGAACAATTTCTTGCTCTCCAGGGTTGTCCAGGCCTGTGCCAGGCTGCCCAGGGCAGGGCTGGAGTCCCCCTGATCCCTGGAGGGGTTTCCAAGGCGTGGAGCTGTGGTGCTGAGGGACAGGGCTCAGTGGTGCCCTGGCAGAGATGGGGGCAACGCTGGCACTCCAGGTCTCTTCTAACCTAAACAATTCCATGAAAAATTGCAGCGTTCAGGCTGCTGTCTGGTCTCTGAGGAGCAGGGTCACACCTCCACAGGGTTTAGGTTCATAACCACCACTCACAGTTCTCCTCCCCACCACCTTCCTGTCAAAACGCAGGGCTTTTCTGCCAGTGAGGGGAGCAAACTCCCCCCAAACCGTTCCTGCATAACCTCCGAAAAAAAGCACCAGTGATGTCACGAAAAAGGGCAGCACTGAAGTCCTCCTTAAAAACATCACAGGTGACGATGGCCATCGAGCCACAAAAGCACCACTTTTGGTGAATTTTCTCACACTACTCTGAGCGGTCTCAAAGATGAGTCGCAGCGGGAAGGACGGCTGCTTGGGATAATCACTAAAATCTGGAGGAAAAGGATAAAACAGAGGAAGTTCAGGCCCACAAGGACAGCCAGTTATCTTTGAGATAGGGGCCCATAGCAGATTATTTTCTGGTGTCCCAAATTCTGAGCCCTGAATGGTGGTGGGTGGTGCTGAGAACGGGCAGCACGTGGTGTGTGACCAGCACCTGGAAAGAGCAGGACACCACCAGAGAATGCCAAAAAAAATAAAATAAAAAAAAGAATGGAAAAGCCGGGTGGGAAGGACGATTTGTACTCATTTAACAAGTCACATCCCTCCTCTGGAGGGATAAAGGATAAAGCAAGGCTGAACCACCACAATACAACGAATTTAAGTACAAAATACGAGGAGGGAAAAAGAAAAATCTCACCTCGCTTTCCACAGCCAAGGTAACCTCTTTTTTTAACTCGTCCCACGTCAAATCCATGTGTCTCTCAGTTCCTTGAGAAAAGATCTGAAAAGCACCACAGAAAATTTGTACTTTAAAGCAAGAGAATTGTCTCCCCGAGGCTGAAGCAGCACTGAGGGGCCTAAAGGAATCACGACAGCGCTGTGGGGGACTCAAGGATCAAAAAAAAAACCAAAACCAAAATATCTGGCTAATGAATGTGGGGATGTGGGGTATGTGGAGCCAGTTCCCTCCTCCTGTGGAAACAGAGGAAGGCTCCCAGCAGGCGGAGCGCTGGGATGTAAGGACAGAGGTGCTGAACATCTTCAGAGCATCTGTCTCTTGCCATTGGCCTCCATAAGGTCACAGCACAAAGAACCAACATGGTCAGAGCAGCAAAAGTTTGGATTTTTTTTTTTTTTTTTTCTTTCCTCCTGTGTTGCCTTCCTCTGCCCTTCAGAGCCCCGGAGGAGCCCGAGCTGAGCAGGTATGTTCTGAAAAGCAGTGGGCTGAGAGTCTCTGTTCTCTTGGCTACGGCAGCAGGCAGATTGAAAAAAAAACAACTCAGCAACCTGCTGGGCTATTNGTCTCCTGCCATCGGCACATGCCGGCTGACGTACGGCACAACCGCCGCTAACTTGCTTCAGCCACTGCTGACAGGTCCACAACCATCCCAGGCAAACTGGTGCCTGCCGAGAGCTCCGGGGAATCCTGTTGCCTCACAACTAAAGGGCCAGGAGGGAGAAGTTGAGCTCCAAACATCCCCTCTCTAACCTGCAGAGCTTTCTGGATAGCTGCGTTCGTGAACCGGCCGGGCGTGAAGAGATACTCCAGGTAGGTTTCCTGCAAAGAGAGCCCAGTTTACTTACACACATGTCAGGAGAAGAGTGTTTAAGATATTGCTTCTGGTCCTTCCTCTCATCCACAGAATCATTCCCTGGATCTGGATCTTTCTGGCTTCAGTTCACACCCACACCCTGCTCCAACCTCTCCCCTTCCGAGCCCTCAGCAGTTGCTGGGATCGGACGCTGTTCCCAGCACGCTCCAGATCCTCTTTGCTCACAGGTCTGGTCTCAAGGCTGGCTCTTGACCGACTCGAAATTCTCCCCATCCCACAACTTCTGGTTCCGTAACCAGGCTTAGCGCTCTGGTGAGAGGGGCTCAGGCTTCTCCCCTTTCATCGGCAGTCATTTCAGGACCGCCAGCAATATCATTTGTACATCTGAAGGGCCTTCCTCTTCTCCTGGGCAGAGAAGCTTCGGTCCCTTCTTGCTGCCATTGCACACTCAGCTCACCCTGGGGTCCTGATCGTGTCGAACCGTCACCTCCTCCTCGGGCAGCGGCTGCACGAAGACCTGGTTCCACTGGCCTGCCACGTCTCTGGAAGGAAACCAAAGCCGGGATCAGCTCCGCACTGGAGCAGCTTCCTGAACCAAACCCGTCACCTCCACCAGCGGTCGCGGACTTTACAGCCACTTGATCTGGAAACAGGGGCTTTGCTAGCGACAAGTGACAGCTTGAGCCAGGAGAGCCAAAGGGTGGCCCTAAGCTGACAGAACAGGTCGGATTCCTTCATTTTTATCAATGTTCTCCCCGTGCTCACCAAGTGACTCCCTCTCAGACTGGCCAGCAGATTTTTCTGCCTAAAGCTGCAAACTCAGCGTTTTTTCCCTCCTGCTCCGGCGATGTCCCAAACCTGCCCTCTCAACTTTATAAAGACAGGGATGATTCTTTCCCATCACTGGTCTCCTCAAAACATGATCTTTCTCAGCAGAGTTACGTTTTGAAGGAGGTGCCAGTGAAGCAGAGCCCTCCCTCCGACCCACTCCCAGACTCCACTCCCCGCAGCACGCCTGCTGCCCAGCTTCTGACATTTTTCACATTCCTGCCGCTGAGCTGTAGCTTTATTATAAAACAACAACAAAAAAAACAAAGAGAAAATTCCTGTCCTATGCACTGCAGGAAGACACGTGTCCAGGATGGGAAGAACAGGTACCGCTGCAGCTCCAGCAAAAAGGGCGGGGCAAGAGTCGAGGAACTTAATTGGGGCTGTAAACGAGCGGCGCGTGGAGCCGCTCAGGCAGCGACCTCCTCCCACCTCAGGTGACCAGCCCTACAAACTCACTGCTCAAAGCTGATGTATTTGACAACCGTTTGGCTCTCCTCGTTGTGCCACAGCGCCCAGATCTCAGACGAGGTCAAGGCAAAGTCAACGAGCGTCTCCTACAAGAGAGAGAACAAATTTACCTTCTTACAAACTCCAGTATGGCAGAGACCTGTGTGGGGAACGGCAGCAAAACACTCCCTTCCTACCCTTCGACCAGCAGAGATCTTTATTCCACTCAAATCCCCCTCCAACCTCTCAGAGCACCTTCTCTTGGTGGCCCGACACTCACCTGGGAGGAGTACAGGGAGGTGATGTGGTCGAGGCTGTAGCGGCTGCTCTCGGTGCTCACCAGCTGGAAGACACAGAACTACAAAACCAGCACGTCAGTCATGACTAAGCTGATAACCAGCACGTCACGGGGACGGCTCCTCTCTGCCTGAGCCCAAAGGATTTCTTGCTGGATTTTGAAAGATTAAACCAGAAAAATGGTAAAATGAGACTGCTGGGCACCGCTCCTGACACCACAAGGTGAAAAAGCCCCAAGTCCTCAGGCCACTTCTTGTAAATCAAGCTCTGTGTGTTCTCACCAGAGCAAGCACATCACCAGTGGGACAGAAGAATCGTGGAATCAGAAAATCATTGTTTAGGTTGGAAGAGGCCTTGGAGCTTCTGGAGCTCAACTGCTCCCCAGTTCCCACCAGGGCACCACTGAGCCCTGTCCCTCAGCACCACAGCTCCACACCTTGGAAACCCCTCCAGGGATCAGGGGGACTCCAGCCCTGCCCTGGGCAGCCTGGCACAGGCCTGGACAACCCCAAAGGGCAACAAATTGTTCCTCAGCTCCTACCTCAACCTCCCCTGGGGCAACTTGAGGCCAGTTCCTCTTGTCCTGCCCTTTGTTCCTTGGGAGCAGAGCCCAAACCCTCTGGCTCCAAGCTCCTGAATGTCAGGGAGCTGTGGAGAGCCAGAAGGTCTCCCCTGAGCCTCCTTTTTCCCAGGGTGAACAAGCCCAGCTCCCTCAGCCGCTCCTCTCCACACTCCTGCTCCAGACACTTCCCCAGAAGTCATGACATGAGCTTCTGCTCCATCTGTGCATCCCCTGGAGACCAGGAAGCATAAACTGTCCAGCAGCTGAGACTTCTCTGCCGTCATTCCCGGTCCTCCTCTGTTTATTATTCTCCACGAGGAGCAGCGGTTCTGCCAAAGTCACCGTTTGGCCGGGCGCAGGGATGCGGGCGCACGCTCCCAGGAGCCCACCACAACCGCGCTGCCGCTATTTCCAGCCTTTTAGCTCCTTTCGGACCCGTCCTTTTCCCACGGCACTAACGTGCTTTCGGGATCCTGCCGGAACAGGAGGTGAACGAGCGAACGAGCCCTGGCGGCTCCGCTCAGTCACCCAAGGAATTCCACCCCCAGGGTGAGGCCACGTGGAGCCGGCGACTTTTGGAGAGCAAAAAAGATTTCTGCAGAAAGCACCGCTCTCTCGGGCGGGGGGAATTTTTCCCTCTTTTTGGCCTTACAGACCCAAAGCTACAGCGAGGAGGCCCCGTGGCTCCGTACCTCCCCTCGCTCGGGCATGTGCATGTAGACGCCGAGGTAAAGCCCCAGGGACCGGGAGAAGGCCAGGCGCAGGCGGTGCCCGGTGCCGGGGGCCAGCCGCAGGTCCCTGCTGACCAGTACGAACTCCAGCAGATCCGCAACCATCAGGCACATTTGATCCTAGGCAAAAGAAAAGGTGTTAAAGAAACACTCGGGACTGAGAAATTTCCCTTCATCCTCCTCCTGTGTTGACATCTTGGTCAAAGCCCACCCAGATTTTCCGGTTAAAAGATGGGAGTAAAGGCTCCAAACCGCTGTTGAACACGTTCCCCGTCTCACCCGCGTCCTCTCCCAGCCAGCAGAACGGCTCTCGGAGCCCGGGCACGTAGGATAAGCCTTCCCCTCCCTGCCATTCACATTCCAGGCTAGCTGAGCCGTGAAGGCGGCCGTGCTGCTCGATTAGCTCCGGCGCCGGCGGCGTGCGGCGAGCAGAGGCTTTTCTTAACTTCTTGTTGGCAAGGAGCCGGGTTACAGACACCCTTATAACCACTAAAGCAGTAAACAAATCCGTTTGTTTCGCTCCTCAGCGCTCGGAGCGCTCCCACCCACCTTCCCAAGTCTTTGGGAACAACCCAGCGCAGCCTCTAACCCTACACAGGGGGCTTTCCCCACAGAGAAAATCCACCACCTGCTTTCCAAACGTGGCTCCAAACACGCACCACAAAGATTTCCACACATCAGCCCGAATCCCAGCGGGCAGAAGAGGACTCAGGGACAACCTGAGGCGGATTGAAGCTACGCCCAACCGCGCAGCCCTGGTTGCCGACGCCTCAGACGAGCGGCGACGGGATGCTGCCGCTCCTCCAAATCCAGGCCTCGCTCACCTTGTAGGACCACATGCGGAGTTTATGGTCCTGGCAGAGGGCGAAGAGGAAGGCATCGTGATCGAGGCAGTGAACGGAGAGGCTGACGGGCAGGTCCGACGGGCCGCAGTCACCTCTGGAAACACAGAGTTTATTTCAGGGGCTTAAAAGAAAATCCAGAGCAGCGCACAAATCTGAGGCACAGCGACTGTCGCGCTGTGCTTAAAAACACGATGGGTAATGTGAGAGCAGGAGGAGAGAGCAGCGTTTCAGGGTCAGCATCCAGGGTGCAGAGGAGTCCAGCACACCAGGAACATCCAGTTCTTCACCTTCACACGTCCCCAACCAGCCCAGCCTACTGCTCATCAGACAGGGGCAAAGTTACTCTCAAATCTCAGACTGGTTTGGGTGGGAAGGGACCTTCCAAGGTCATCTGGTGCAACCCCCCTGCAGGGAGCAGGGACATCTGCAACTGGAGCAGGTTGCTCAGAGCCCCATCCAACCTCCCCTGCAATGGGGCCACGGATGGGGCAGCCACCACCTCTCGGGGCAACCTGGGCCAGGCTCTCACCACCCTCAGCACCAACAATTTCTCCCTTCTCTCCAGTCTAAATCTCCCTCTTTTAGTTCCAAACCATCCCCCCTTGTCCTGTCCCTACAGACATCAGTAAAACATCTCTCTCCATCTTTCCTAGAAGCTCCTTTATATATTGAAAGGCTGAAGGTCTCCCTGGATCCTTCTCCTCTCCAGGCTGCACAAGCCCAACTCTCCCAGCCTGGCCTCCCAGCAGAGGGTTCCAGCCCTCCCAGCATTGCTGGGGCTCCTCTGGCCCCGCTCCACCAGCTCCCTGTCTCTCCTGGGCTGAGGACTCCCGAGCTGGAGCCAGCCCTGCAGGGGGGTCTCACCAGATCCCTGGGAGCAGAGGGGCAGGATCCCCCCCTGGCCCTGCTGCCCACGCTGCTGGGGATGAGCCCAGGGGAGCAGGGGCTGCTGGGTACCTCTGATGGGCAAAGTCATTCAGGGCATCAGGGCCTCACTCCCCTTTCCCAGTAACAGGGCCTGGAATACATTTGTTCCCTCCAAGACACTGTAAGGGTTACAACCCAAGCCTGAGCCCCGTCCGTGTCGCCCACACCGGTCAGGATCAGGCCTGACATTTCCGAGCAAGGACAAGAACACACAACTGGTGTAATCCTTAAGCTGCATTGGCTCCGAGCCACATCCCGGGCAAATCCTCAGAGGCCAATTACTGGACGCAACACATCCGTAGTCACAGACACACGGAACCAGCAGGACCTCATTTAAGATGAGTTAATCCAGCGTTCCAGGCCCAACTTCCGCGCTGCGCCGGGCCCCATGACCCAGTTCACTTTTTTTGGCCGAGTATTTATAGGCTCCGACTCGTCCGACTTCGGCTTCCGCAAGAAACCCGGTGAGGGAATGGAAAAGACCAAATTAGTTCTGTTAATTCATCACCCACCGCTGACCTGATGGCCGTTGGCATCCAACCGGTGAGGAAACGCTGCACCACCGAGCTCTGCTTCAGCTCCACCACCGAAACCGTTCCTTCCGAAAGAAAAAGAGATGTTCACAGATACAGCGAGTGCTTGGTCATTAAATATTTACCATCACCAGCGAGGGGCTGAGCAGTGCGAGGTGGAAGAGCTTTTCAGAGTCATGGAATGGGTTGGGTTGGAAGAGATCTTGGAGATCATCAAGTCCCAGCGCTGCCCACCCCTGCCAGGGCACCACTGAGCCCTGTCCCTCAGCACCACAGCTCCACGCCTTGGAAACCCCTCCAGGGAGCAGGGGGACTCCAGCCCTGCCCTGGGCAGCCTGGCACAGGCCTGGACAACCCCAAAGGGCAACAAATTGTTCCTCCTGTCCAACCTCAACCTCCCCTGGGGCAACTGGAGGCCGCTTCCTCTTGTCCTGGTGCTTGTTTCTTGTGCGTGGAGTGAATACATAAGACACCCAGAGGAAGGATCGCGCCAGAGCACAATTCAGAGCCAGGAGAGGGCTCTGCCCCTGCCCCTTACCTGGCATATCGTGAGGAGGCAGCTTGAGGACGAAGATCCCGCCGGATGCCGAGGGCAGAGCGAAAAGAGCCTCCCCCTCACTGCTGAGCCAGGCCGCCGAGGCCACGGAACTGGGCGCCAGGCCCGGCACGCTGGGGATGGAGTAGTAATTGCAAGGGTCTCTGAAGTCGATTTTGCCGAAATCTGTGAATACTGACTGCATCTGGCTCTCTGTTATCAGCTCCTGCAGGAGGGAAGCAGCAAAGTGCAAAACCTGAGTGCAGAAGGCATGGAAAGCAACCACCAGACACAGCAACCACCGTGTAACAGTCGCTGCGATGCTGCTCCTGGAGAAAAAAGGATTTGTTAAGTATGAACTGAGCACGTTCCGTTCAAAACCGAGC
This sequence comes from Baryphthengus martii, assembly GCA_013396935.1. NCBI lineage: Eukaryota > Metazoa > Chordata > Aves > Coraciiformes > Momotidae > Baryphthengus > Baryphthengus martii. The sequence goes on from VWZK01005834.1 coordinate 38,663, forward strand.
GAGTTTTCCAGTTTGTTTTTCCTACTCGACTCTTTTTCCCAGCAGTTTTCACTTCCACACAGAAAACTACCCCTCGAGGATGAACACAGAGGCTGCAGCAAGAGTCAGGGGACTTGGAGCTTAGCGTTTTGTAAGATTTATGCAGAAATGTAACTAGAAAAGCTTGGAGAGTAAGAATCTCAAGTGCAGAGCTGGGAGAGTAGGAAACTCAAGCGCAGAGTTTTCCCCCAAATTCAAAGAGAGTCTGAGAACCCTCACCTCTGGGCTTCTGGAAGCATTGGAGGGTTCCAGCCCAGGGTACAAATCCCCACCTTAGAGCTGTGAACGGCTTGGCTGGGGGGTTAGCTGAGCCAGCTGGCAGGGAACTGCCTCCAGCTCCGGGGAATAAGAGCAGCAAGAACTTGTGGGGTAAGATAGAGATGGTTTAAGGAGCAAAGGAAAAAGGAAGGAGAAGAAAATAAAACCAAAGCAAGTGATATAGAGAAGAAAATCAGCTCCATCCCAGCTAGAACTAGTAAACAGTCTGCTCGGCAGGAGAAAAAAAAGTTCCATCCTGACTGGAAAAGGCTGAGGAATTGTCCCCATGAAGAGCTCAGCTCCAGTTTCCCCAGCAGGCGGTGAAGCAGAGCAGGGTTCTCAGTCACTGCCCTCCAAAAGGAGGGGACAGAGGAAAAGAATGAAAGTGAGAAAAATTGGAGGTGGAGATAAAAAAAATAATCTATTAATTAGCGAAGGAAAATGAGAAGAAAACAAAACAAGAGGCACAAAACCGGACAAGACAACAACCAGCCAGGTCCTGAGCAGAAAATAACCCCCGAAACCCCTCACTTTTCCCCCTTCTTGCCGAGCACGATGTCATACGGCAAAGACCTGGCCTAGGGTTGGGGTCACCCACCCAGTTGTGCCCCCTCCCAAACCACCACGGCGACTGGGACCAAAATTAACTCTGTCCTGGGCAAGTTTAACCCTGTCCCCACCAAAATTAATTGTCATGGACAAAATTAATTCTGTCCCTACCAAAATCAATTGTCCTGGAGAAAATTAACTCCGTATCCACCAAAATTAACTCTCATGGGCAAAATTCACTCTGTACCCACTAACATTCTCTCTGTCCTGGACAAAATTCTCTCAACCCTGGACAAAATTCGCCCACTTCCAGCCACAAGACAGGCGGGAAGGAGCATTTTTTCCGCTTGCTGAGAAGCACATCGAGCCCTTTGCCATTTTGCAACGGAAGCTGAAAGCTCCCGACAGACTGGAGCGAGACCAGCGGCCCAACAGAGGCAGGGAACCGGTCACCCCGGTACTCACGCTGCGGTACATGCGGGCGGGATGGGGCAGGAGCAGGCGATGCACCGTCTGCCTGGTGATCAGCAAGATGACCAAGTGACTCTGCACCTCGCAGAAGTGGACGCCTCCCGGTACGAAGGGGCAGCCTTGGATGCGGAGGCGGACGGCGTTGTTGAGCAGGTTGACGTCCAGAGATTCTTCTACCAGCTCTACGGTGTCTCCCGAGGTGGTCCTGAGGAGAAGAGAAGGCGGGGAAGCGTGAAGACGGAGGGGAGGGAGAGAAGGGCTTGAAGGAAAGGGGAGAGCGAAGGCGGCACAAGCAGCGGGGGCCCGGGGGCAGGCCCAGGCCCGCCCTCACCATCTCACGAAGCGGTTCCTTGTAGCGGCAGCGAGCTGCGCGCTCTCCTGGTAGCAAAACCCCCCCGCGCTGTCTCCGTAACGACCAGCGGGAAGCGG
>VWZK01005837.1:0-19323 GCA_013396935.1 Baryphthengus martii
GAACACAGTTCCCATCCTCTGCTGGGCCCTGTCTGGGACTTCATGGTGCCTGCTCCATAATACCAGTGGTGATGGTGATGTACCCGCCATCAGACGGGTTTGGGTTTCATACTAGTCTTGTATATATTTCTATATATTCCATTTTATTCTTCTTATTATTTTCCTTTTCATTAAAGCTGTTCTAGTTTCCTTTTCTAATTGATTTAAGTCTCTCTCCCTTATTCCTTTTCTCTTCCTCTTTGGGGAAGAAGGGGGGTTAACAGAGAGCATCTGTTATAGGTAGTGGGCTGCCCTGACCCTAAACTGTGATATGAACTTAACCATTTGTTTCTAGCCATGTTCTCAGTTGCAAAGTCTTATCAAAACATGGATTCATATTTAGGTATCATGTAATACCACCAGTCTCGATGATTCTGGCTTCAGGTTTTCCTTGATGTTGTTTGTCATTGATGCCTGTTTTTTGTACAGAAAAAGAGAAAAAAACCAACAGGTTGTTAAGGAGAAGCAAGACAATCAGGATAACTTAACTCCAGCCAACAGTTAGCACAAATGTTCTTTAACAGAAATGTTGATATTTTCAGATAAATTAATACGGAATCTGGCTTTGTGGCTTATAATGTATGGAAGTGAATTATAATTAAAACCATTCCCACTAAAGAGCATTTCAGTCAGTAAATCTATTAAAAACAAAATTGCATGTCAGCTTCTCCAAACATGCAGCATTTGCTTAAAAAGCATTAGTTTATTTTACTCTCACACAAGGTTTTCTTATGTGCTTTGTTTCTGAACATGTCAGCTGCTTTTGGGTCAAAGTTTTTGAGGACTTCAGGGAGGATGGATCCAGAGAGTCTCTAGGTTTTTTTTGATCACAACTGTGTTCACTTCACATACCATCCATCAAATATGAGCAGCTCTTCTTGGTCACAAGTGAGATGTCAAGTTCATCTACTTTGCATGATAAGAGAACTGAAGGGACAGATATCTACTATTTTGGACAGACTTGTAGGCCATGCTAACAGCTTACTCAGTTTGCAAAGGTTATGCAAAAGGCTGAGTGTTCTCTTAAGTTACCACTAAAACTTCTGACAGCCATAAGAACGTCGGGAGAAGACTCATGTGGTTCAGTTACATATCTGTGTTCAGAATTCAGAGTAAAGTACCATATCAGAGTGCACTTAGTATTTCCTTAAAAACTTCCTATGGAAATGAATAAAAGACAGTGGAATTGCTTCTGCAGTATCTGAGGCCCTTTTTTTTTTCTTGAGATTTGTTCTCGCCTTTGTGCTAAAAGTTGTTCAGAAGCTATGTATGCATCAGGTCCAACCCTAGGAGACACACAGTGGGCTTAACTCCCACTGCTGAGAAATAGTATTTTGTAGCTTCCATTTGACTGAAGGCACTCAGCACTTTCTTGGGTTCAGCACTATATTACAATGGGAGATGGAGGTGGCTGTGAGCAGCAATGATCTGTACTGCTTGAACGAGGTAATCAGGCAGGCAGCTTGCTATCTGGCACTCACTGTGCTATACAGTCCCGCGCATACCTTTGTGGGTGCTGCAGAAGCAGATGAAGAGACTTCAAACCACTGGAGTTATTCCTGTGTTGATAATGAAAAAAATCACTGCAAATGGTAGGGTGAATAAATAATTTATGTGAACAGCCTTTCTTCTTAAGCACTGGTTATGCAAAGTGCTCAGTAGGCTTGATTTTACAAGCTTCCTAAATATTGTGTTTTAGCCAGTATGCAGCTTTGTGGTACTTTGTGAAGAGTTCAAGAGGTATGCAGGCCAGGATTGTAACCAAAGGAATAGCTCTGAGAAAGAAAAAACCATGAATTGGACTCAGAGAGAAAGATAAAGAGAGTAGAATTTGCTTGTTAATAGTAGTCCTAATTGTTGGGCAGTTCAAGAGGGTGACATGGAAGCCATTCTTTTGTTAGTGATGTTGCAATAAGGCTAAAGGCTTTTGTAACAAGGTAAAATCACCAATAAAATCCATCACATTTAGACACACAGAGCTTTCCAGCATTGTTTCAAATCGTGTGTGTATGAATACTTCAGAATTGTCAGCAAAACTCCCAGGTATCTTAAAGTTTCCGTGAGGAATCTTCACATGGGTTTGAAGAGAAGACATGTACAAGCCTTGAAATTACTCTTTCCTTTCCCTTCTCTCATCTACATGAGATTTCCTTTCTGAAGCACTTAGTATTTTAGCAATTAGCATATCTGTGCCATGTATGTCTACTATCACCTTAAGTACCGTGGTAACACTTCACAGTCCTTACAGAGTCCCACATTGCAGGTTCAAACCAGGAATGTTACAGTTCAATGGCATTTTCCTTTGATTGGACCAAAAAAAAAAAAAAGACTGAAACTGATAAGAGAGAAAGAATCAGAGGTAAGTAAAGTAGATTGACTCACATCTTTTTTCTATCATGAAGACATGTGCAAGCAAGGTAAGTTTCTGAGAAGCAAGATCATATTTTCCCCTTAACACATATAGAAAATCCTGAAGTTAATGAATTTGCCTAGCCCATATTCAGTCTACCCAGTTATTAGCCACACAGCTAGCAGAAGTACGAATAAAACTCTACAGTGTTAGCTCTCCATGGCATTTTATTTTAAATGTTTTGCCCCTACCTCTTTTCCATACCACCCTCAAACCAGCCATGACAGCAGAGCATTCCTGCCATGCTGGGGTGTCTGTAAGGAGCCGCTCCACAGAAATGTTCACACACGTAAGCACCTGTTCTGACAAACTGGGAATGAGTCTGTCTCTGCAGGTCCATATGTCTGTGTTTGTGCACTTTCATGCCTTTGTTGTAGTATAAAGTCTGGAAGCGGATGTAGAGGTGCAATTTCATACGTTTGTTGCAGTATATATTCTGGAAGTGGATGGAGAGACGAGTTGCCGGCAGAGTGCTGGCAGGAGCACCAAGCATCCACAGCCCCAACAGACAAGTGACCGAGGGCCCAGAGGAGGGTGCTGCAGCCCTGGTCCGGCTTGGCCCATGCCTTAGGGGCCAAATCTGTGCTCCAAGGAGAGACTAGAAAGAGATTCGGAGGCCCTCAGGCTTTTGTGTCCATGCCTCAAAACATGCACTCCAGAGGGAAGCTGAAGTCTCGTAACTGAGTGTTAATTATGTCTGAGTGGATTCTAGAGAAGAAGAAAACCGTATACTATATCAGCAGAGAAATGGTTTCACTGTGAAGAAACTAATGATGCTTTTATCAGGAACAATATAAAGATTGCTTTTTTACTAGTGTGTGTCCCACAGGGTTTGGACTATGAGATATTTCTGTATCTGGCTTTAGGTTCCTCTGAGCTTTTACATAATCAAATCAATATAGCTATGATTCACCCTCTGGCAACAACTGCTCCTTGCAAGTTGCTGCTGCTTCTTTAGTGACTGAAGAGGAAATAAATAAATAAATAGAAAGAAACTTATTACAAATCTGTAAACATTGATTTGTTTGGTCTTAGATTTTACTTTTTTTAATTGCCAGGGAAAAAAAAAAAGAAGAAAAAGAAGAAGGAAGCAGGAGGATATACGAGTTTGTGGTCAATGGGGCAGGCATCTGATTGCTGGTCTGATACTTTGGGAAAAAAAAAAAAAAAAAAGAAGTGGATTTATAGGATTCCATGAAGTATTGTCCAGACACAGACTGAAGGGTGACTGAAGAACAGATTCGGCAAGGAAGGGGCAGAACCTGCAAAAGTCAAGGCAGGCAAAATGCAGAGATGGGAAAATTTGATTTGCAATAGCTGCACTGTAGTTTGGATCTGTATCTTAACTTACACATTGTTTAGTGGGGAGTTCCAAAATTAAGTTGCCCATCTCCAGCATCCAGATAAACAAAGGAAGAGAAAAAAAAAACAACAAGGTAATAAAAATTTAAAATAAAAAAAAAATATGAAAAGCAGCCCAGAAAAGATGTCTTGCCCAGCTAGATTTCTTTCTATGTCTCCAACTCACCATTCATGCTACCACCCCTAGACCCTACCTAATTACCTTAATTCCAGAAATTCTCTCTCTCTTCCTCCTCTGTCTTTTGGTGTCATATGGTAGTTGTCTTTCCACTACAGCTGCTGGTGTGGCACAGCACTGTGGCACAGTAACCACACACCAGTGGAAGCGACATCTCCTCAGATCATGGTGTCTTGTTTGTTCCTTGGCTAATGTCTCTGTTGCACCAAAAAAAGAAAAAAGAAAGAGTGAACAAAAAGATCACTTCCTTTTACACAAACAAAGCCCCATATTTTAAATTGATTTCATTCCAGCCCTTCTTAAGGGTATATGCTGTCAGGAAGGACTTTGGAGGAAGGTGTTCAAAGGGGCTGACACTGGTAGTGCAGGAAACTCCTGGGGGCCCTACGAGACCTCTCACTCAGTGTGGCAACTTCAGTCATCAATGTGCCAACTAACCTCACAGCATGCTGTTAATTCTGAGCTAACTCCTGGCTAGTGATGCTCCTATCTATAACAGGCAGCTCTGCAGTTGTTCGTAAAGTGCCTTGGGACCCTTGGGAAGATGATGTCACTGGCATTAGCTTTTGATGAAAAAAGGTAAAAGCACATGTTTCCTGACATGCTCTACTTCTATACTGTTTTCATTTTTCCATCATTAATTGTTTTAAAAAGGAAAGGCCACCTCCCTTACTAAGATCTGGGAGAAGAATTTGATATTTTCCAAGTACAGTTCATGGCAAAGGGAATACAGGGAGGTGTTCACTTCAAAGGGCATTTCATTCCTAATGCAGACTTTATTTCCTTCCACAGGTCTATTAGCAAACTCAACATGGCTCCACATGTTCCCAGAGGTGAGTATTGCTCTGACCTAGCAAGGCACTGTTGTAAGAGCATGGATACCCTGGGAGAGCCTGAGGCCCACATGCAATGATACTGACCAAGAAACTTAAAAAATTACTTGCAAATAATTTCTTGAGATTCAGTACAAAAAAAACCTTGGTGAATATATTATTCCTTACATAGACTTTGGCCTGATTATGAAAACAGTATATTATTCATTGAATAATTTGAGTAAAAAAACACCTTTTCAGCCATTACTGTTCAATCAACAGTGATATATACATCTTGTGCTAGAGGAAAGGATAATCTGTAGCTGTAGATACTACCGTAGATGCTGCACAAATTTTAAATCTTGTTGTTTTTTCCAGGTGTTTGATGGTCACTGATTTGGCTCACGGTTAAGCACGGCCTTCCCTTTGTTGTGAAACAAAAGGATAGCTTTTTTGACTCACTGTTGCTGTACAGCTCCAGACACTACAGGACTTTGAACTCCTGGAAAAAATAAACCCGATTTTTTTCTTAAAAGTTGAGGAGTCTTTAACTTCCCAGTTATGTAGAGATGGTGTTAACACTGCTGTGTAAATCCATATCTCCCTTATGTCCTAACAAAATCTTCTCAGTAAAAATGGCTTGTTTTGGTGAAGTTATTGAGGTTTTTATGCTGCTCACCCATAACACAGAACACAGGGGTAACAAAATTGATGAGTTTTATTAGTTCTGGTTTTGACTCTTATGGCTTCTACCTTTATTTTAGCAATGTGAGCTTTCTTTCCCCAGCCCAGAGAAATCTAGTCCATGGACACATCAAAAAATTTGACCAAATGTGAAAGTTATGTGTAACATTAGCCTGGTGTCTGCACTTCCAGGAATGAATGAGACACTATGGAAGCATGTTCCGAGCCGCTGCAAATTGCCAAACCCATGCAGAATACAGTAGACCAATGGCAATATAAGCCAGTGTGCTCCTTAGTGCATGAGGGTTTGACTTCCTCCAAAACTGGCACACATACACACAATCAGACAACACACTTTGAAAATCTAGTAATGCTTACTTGAGGCTTTTAAATTCCTGAGGGGTAGATAGATACAAGGCAGTAAACCAGCAGAGAGAAAGAAAAACTGTTAAAAAAAAAATCTAATAAAAAATCCTATAGGAAGGAAATGACACCCTACCCCCCCAAACCACCCCTCTTACATGCTTCCCCCCTCCTCCTCCTGTTTAAAGGGGAAAAAATTAAAAAAGGGAGCTAATTGTTGTGCTTGCTGTGGTGGCTTGCCTGGAAATGAACCTATGAGTTGAAGGCATATGGTGCTTATGTTGGAATTGTTTTCTAAACAGACTTTTGCCTGTATGTCTTTTTCACGTCTCTCAAACATCTTGTGCCAAAAGCAGTAAAAACACTGCTGCATTAAACATAAATCAGGGCCCTGTGCCTGCAAAGGACCTCTGTTGTTGGAGGGGGGTTATTGGACTAGGGATGAAAGGAGACCTACCACCGCATTGATCTGAGGTGATTGTGCAGAGCATATTCAGCTAGGATGCTTCTAGCTAGTTATGACAATGTGGAACATTCAAGCACTTAATGAACACACGCTTCAAGTAGAAAGGCTGAACAAGGGATTTAACTGGATGTGCATGTTTCTTCAACTAAATGTATCCTAAAAGAATGTACTTTTATATATTTGTTTTGATAGAGTGTTTTACCTATCCAGAGTAACAAAGTGCCCACATTAACAGGCAAAAATACATAGGGTACTTGTAGAATAATATGAACCCATTTTTAAAATAATTTTCCGTAAAAGGAGCTACTCTGCAAATTACCACAACTTTGCTATAAATTTAGTGTGGGGACAAGATGCACTATGTAACAATCACAAACAATTTTCAGAAGCCAAAATTTGAGAATTTGTTCCCCGCGTTGCTAATTTGCAGCTTGCTTGGTAATATTTTAACTCTTCCACACAAAAGGCATGGTTATTACAGTTGCGATCTCTTCAGACCCCCAAATGAGGTTTACCTATCTGTTTCCTTCTTGTAACAGAAAGTGTCAGTGTAAATGAAGACTCTGCAAGGAATTATGCTAGCGGTGTATACACTTGCATATGTAGTGTATGACCAATTATATACGTTAATGGGTATGTAGGACCTTTACATACAGAAAACAATGAACAAATATCTGGGGCTTTTACATAGACTATCATTGGAAGTTAGCTTAAAGTGAAAGTGTTTGTCCTTACAGTCTCCAGATACTGTACGTAATTTTTTAATGACCAGTGATATTAATCTGGGTGTGCTAACTAACCTTCCATGCATATTCAGCCTGCTAAATTCCACTCATGATACCAGTGAGGGACAATGCTTCTTTATCAAATCACCCTGTCAACGGGTGGCTGAATTTCTACAGGGTGTCATACAGACTGAACTCTGTTTATAAAGTGCTGTGGAATGATTTCTACTTTTGGAGAGCGGGAGAAATCCATCCTTATGTTACACCTCAGGGAAGGAGTCTGGGGAAGGTACTGACTCTGCAGTTGCATCCTTCCTGTCACTCAGTGGAAGACTGCTCAGAGACCTTTTCTGAAATTATGCTCTGTCATTTGTTGAGGTGTATTTTGTGCTTTGAAGACAGACACTCAGCTACAGTACTGTCATCTTTAACACTGCTGGTGTACTCTTGTGAAGGAGGAATACTCCCATCTTCCTCACCACCATGGCTGGCAAATGCACACCATGTGTTTGTATGGATGTGCATGCTCCCTCAGGTGAACGGAAGGAGGGTGAAGGAGAGGTAGCTTTCATGTGCAGCAGTGTACAGGCAAGGCAGCAGGGCTACTCAGAAAGTAATGCTGTGACAGAGCCAGAAAGAAACAGGGCTCTGGCACTGGGCTCTTCAGCATATCCTAGAACACCCATCGCTCTTGGAAGCTCATAACCCCTCTCCTTCCACAAGGAACAAAGCACAGGTGGAAACTCTGAGTTGAAATGTATAAAGTTTCCTTTCTTCAAAGTGCTTTTATTCTTTTGGCATAGGGACAAATTGTGCCTGGAGGGCCAGATCTGCAAGTGGATCCATATGGAAAAATCTTTATGTGTTGAGAACATCATTCAAGTCAATGGGACTCTGTGAGGGCACAGAATCTTGCCAGGTCCGAGCTGCAATTTGAAAAGTGTTTTGTGTTCCTTCAAGGTAAAAGGCATATAATAAACCTCAGCAATAATTCTTTTAATAAGAAAAACTATTGTGCTTATCCTTTTAACAGTAAAATGCAAGACAAGACCAAAACCTACATAACTTCTTTGCAGCAGAAAATATTTTTTTTCCCATCAGTTGGAAGGAATTTTATCTTGTACCTTTAGCTACAGAGAAAAGATAATCCAATGAATAGCGTCTCCATACTGCAGGTGTCAGAAAGTACAAGTCCTAAGAGATCTAAACTAATTGTATAGTAAAATGAAAGCATTCCAGACAGTGCAGGCCATGCTGTGTCTTTTCGGGGGATGAGATGAAAAATACTTCTCACAAAAAAAATCCAAACCCTGTTCTAACTTGAAAGTACATTTAAGGAGATCTGGTTATGGCATTTAAGAGTAGCATAGGACCATAAAACCAGCATTGTATATATTACCTTTGTGTTTCATACGTGCTATTGTTGGCTGCAACCTGACCTGATGAAATAAGCATAAATCAGGGAATCAGAAAATTCTGTGGTTTTACTCTCTATTCTACTTATTTGTTACATCACCTTGAGTAAGTGACTAAACCTATTTGACAGCGTTCTTATTTGTAGTTGCATGTTTGATATGCGTAAAGAGTCTGCTTGTCAACTGCATGAAGCTTGAAGGTGGAGGCTGAAAGCTGAAGGCACTCCTTATCTTCATAGAGTTGGCATTGAGACTGTCCTAGCAGTCCTGGCTTCATGGGCCAAGGCAGTTTCCTGGGCCTGTGATACAGACAACACAATCAGCATGTAACTTAGATCTCCCTTCTCTTTCCTACCCAATACTGTCAGATGGATCTACTTTATATCAACTAATTTGGATCTATCTGTCATGACCACAATATAGGAGAGGGATTCTTAGCTTCTCTTTTCCTTCAGGCATCGTGGGGATCTTCTATTTAGTGAGAAGATTAAAAAAAATGTTGCTATTAGTCCAATAAAAGTTAAGTGTAATTTTGTTAGATGTCTATCTCCTACAGAAGTCCAGTCTTTGCTTTGTAAGCCCACATTTCGCTGTGATAGGCCTGCTCCCATTACAGGCATACTACAAAACAAATGCTGGTTGTTGACTTCAGTGAAAGCAAGACCGGGCCCAAGAGAGTTGCCTAACTTACTTTGCTACATACTGTAACATCATTCCTCACTGGAACAGAGAGGCGCCAGATGGGTAGTAGTGGTTTGAAGGGAATGTGTACTCCACAGTCAGTTGTTTTTTTTTTTTTTTCCTTTTGCCTGCTCTTGACCTTTCAAAAAGTATGTTAAAATGACTACAGTCCAAGAAGATATATTGTATATAAAATAAATGACAGCTCCTAGCGCCACCAAGAAGATCAAACCCTTTGTTTATCTAAGATTTTAAAAATACATCTGGGAGTAGAAGTCACAGAGTTATAAATGAGCTCCCTGACCACTACCAAAAAAAAAATAATTATAATAAAAATAATGGTACCATATTCCCTGATAAACTTGTGCCAGAAAAGCTCTTGGGGATCAAGTTTTTGTCCGTCCCCAGCTTTTACCAATTTAAATTCTTGGCAGCATATTAAAAAAAAATGTAGAAGGTATTTGGGACTGCAATCCCTCAGGTACTAAATCTAGTGTTTTCTGGCACTAGATGAATATTACTGCAGTTAAAACCTAGCACCATAGCACCAGATTTCCATAGCTGTTCATATTTATACTTAACAGACAAATATGTCATGCTTTCAATATCCCTTTACACTGTCAAATTTTTCACATGTTTTTTTCTCTGTTAAAAACAAAGGTGAGAAAGTTCCATGCAGTGTCTAACATCAGCTTATTTTTATTTGCTTTTCAAATTTCTAGGACATACCTTTCCCACCATGAAACTGTTGCATTACACTGCTTTTTAATTACCTTCTTGGTAGTAAAAATGGAGGAAGAACACAGTACCTGCCAGGTATATACACGCCCTCAGCACACCACAGCAAGTTTTCCACTCCGTGTACGTGGAAATAGGAGGTTTCTCAGACTCTCACCCTAGATCTTCAGACCAGTCCACACTGGCTTCTGTCATGGTACAGATTAGGGCTACATTGCAGTTGAGTTATGTTCCTCCTAATACCAGATATCAAGCAGAGTTTGCTCTCTGGCCAAACCTTCCCAACTTTCTGCTTCCCTCATGCCATTCTGTCAACCAAGACAGAGGAGTTTTTGTCTTAGTTCAGGAGCACTCTTAGTTCTGAGGTCTTCATATGCAGGAGAGATGGAGATTTTTCATTCCCTCTGTTCTGCAAGGTTGTCACTGAGAGTACAGTGATACCTGAAGATGACTTGGAAGATAGTAGATAGTCCGACCTCGCACTGTGGAAGTGAACCTTAACATTACATCTGACTTAGAGCAGGCCTAAATGCCACCTCTAAAGACTGTCTTTGTTGCTTTTTGGCCAAACTTCAGTCTTTACCTTAGTGTAATAAGCACTTGCCATAGATAGACTTTTGTACCGCCTGATCAGATTTTACTATTTGCTTTTTCACAATTCTTTATAGAAGTCATCTTTCTTAATTGCTATTTTTTTGATACATTTCTGCACCTTCAAGGACTTAAAGACAAGTGTTCTTAGGATAAGTCCAGCCTCATCAACAAGTGAAAGATTCAGTTCCAAATACGCAGTCATTGCTTTCATCTTCTGACCCTTTCTTTTAATACAGAATCACCACAACTAACCAGAAAATGGCCATAAAATGCCTGGCTACCAGTGAAACCAGCCATTCCATGTATTGATGATGTACTTGCAGAAGCATTGATTCAGCTCCATTGACACTGCTACCAAAACATAATCCAGTCAGCAGTCATAGGGAGCTGACGAAATATCTGAAGCCGCTTCTACGCTAAGTCATCAAATTCTATTACTGTTTCCATTTATGCATCTTCACCTCCTTTTCAAACCCATGGAACTATCCAGAGTCAGTGAGTGACCCAGATAGCATCTTAGACCCCTTCTGTAAAAAAACCAGCTGTCTCTACTGCTTGCATTCCCAGCACTCAGTAATTGCCTTGATCTCCTTAATCCTTCAAAGGGGAGGAAAACAAAACCACAGGTTTTTGAAGGATTGTACCTTTTCTCTCCAGAGGATGTATATCTCTAGAAATATACCTTTGGAACCACACAGAGGCTGTCTCCCTGTCTTCGAAGACAGAATTTGGCCCTCTGCATTCTGTTCTTTTCCTGTCCTTTTTGCTGCCTGCCTGGAGATCTGCCTGTGCAGTATGAGAAAGGCATGTATGAATCCGGCCCAGGAGGGAAGAAGAAGGGGAGAAGATTGAGTAAGAGTGGATGGTTATGTATTTTCTATATGATATTCAATTTCATATTGATTTCAACCATTTGGTGGACTAAACATGAACGTAATAATCAGATCCTGCTTAAGCCTTGTGCTTCCCCGGTAATTGACTCTCAAATATTGATTAAGATGTTGATGTGTCCCAGTATTTCTCAGTGGTAATGCAGCTGAGAATGGGCCTTCTCTCCCTGCGTTCTCAGCAATCTCTGTACTGCTGTCACCACACTCCCTTTAATGGATAAAGCTGTCATCCTAAAGCTAGAATGTCTTGCAGGCACAAAGACGAAATTAAGCGTTCAATAATTTATGGGACATGGAAAAAACTTTACCCAACAACTTCAATTGATTGCTGTAAGTGTTTTGACTGCACTTGCCTGCTTTGCATAAAGTCAGCTACTTTGGAGACCCTGATTTCCATTTACAGTAGTTTCATGGTTCTCTATACAATACAATATTTTGAAGAACTTTGGCTTGTTTCAAAGGATTTTCCTGTATTGTACAGACCTGAAATTTCTTCACTTTCTTATAGACTAATGGCAAAATCAAGATCTCCAGAGAAATATGGTTGGTGAGCTTAATAAGCAGAAGTTAAACTCAGGTGATTTAGATTGTTTTGAAGCTGCCCAGTTTTCCAACTCAGGTACCACAAAAATAGCCCATCAGCGGACCATACCATCTGTGATCTTAATCATAGGCAGGGAAACCTTTTACTGTTTCAGATCAGTTCAAGCTAATAATTATTGAAATATCTTGACACTCAGAACCCCTGAAGTGAGCTGGTGGACACAGTCCAGCTCCCGGAGAGGCAAGTTCACATCACAAAAGCAGACCTCAACTTTTTCCCAAGAAGGTCTATGTGACAAATTATGTATCTTCGCAGAACAGTAAATGTCATTTTGCTGGGGAAACTGACAGCGTACAGTGCATTAACCAATGGCAACAAGAACTTCATTCTCCAGGGATTCCAGATCGGCACATCTCATTATTACCAGAGTCCTTAAAAATAAACTGCTCTTTCCACATCTGACTGTCTGTTTGTAAAATGATTTTTTTTTTTTTTTTTTTGTAGATAATATTTCATTACACTTTCTTTTTGTTAGTAAATTTGGAGCTCTTGAAAAACAACACACATTCATGTTGGTTAAAGCCAGGCACAATAGAAAAAAAAAGATGATGGACATCATTTTGACATAATTTTTCTAATGTGTTTCCATTCTGCCCTGCAATATCTTTTTCTGTATTTACAGTAACATGTGATGTCTTCGTGGTTGCATTATCCAGTCACCATTAGGAAAAAATGTTTTTATTTTTGAGCAAAAAGTTTAAGGAATCCTTTATGAAACATAATAGCCTACTTGAAGGATCCCAGTCTATTAAGACCTTGAGAAAGGAAGCTGAGTCTGCCGTCTTCTAAAGGTGGCAGAGACTACATGCTGTCAGAGAATGATGAGGAAGTGTTTACCCACATCAGCTCAATTTTCAGCTGTCACAACATGGTTGGATTTTTTTTGTTTCAAGCCCAGGTGATTCAAATGTTCTTAATTAACTAAAGTGTAATGACATTTATCTAAAGTTCAGTTGTTCAGTGAAACTCTAGGATCAGCTAGGTTGTGCAGAACTTAACATAATGACTGTAGAAGGAGTTGTGTCTGCAGCATTAATTTGTTCCGGTAAGACCAGATATTAGCATTTCAAAGTCTGACACTTCTAATAGGTATTGGACCTCAAGAAGTAGGAAAATGTCTTTAAGATGTTGTAAGTTTTCGACTTGCTGGTCTTACAAAGGAGCAGATGGCCACAACCTGCAGTGAAGTGACGTCTTGGAAGATCTAAGAATATTTAGGCTTGCTGTAGGAAAAGAAAAATCCATTTTTAGATTCTTTCATGGGTCAGTATCCAAAGAATTAACATATGGTTATCTAGGGCCACATCTAGAAGAAAAGTAGTACGTAGTAGTAGTGTGAAGAGGAAATCAAAACAGAATGAAGCAAATAATGAAACCGTATCCAGTTGTATTTATTTGCTTTTCTAGTTTCAGGGTGTTAATCCTGTATTACTGAGAACATTCCCAGAATATTTCCCAGATGGAAACTCAAATGCACCAGCATTTCCTGCCTCTATGTACTGTATTTCCATTTGTTCTCCTTTCTGAAGCTCTTTCTAACCAGTCCCTCCAAGTGGGAGGATGTGTTGATTTCCAGTTTATTGTAGTGCTTGGTAGTTCAGCACCAGCCATCAGAATTTTCAGTAGTCTTTGCTATTTTTTGCAGAGCCTGTTCAAAGTCCAGGCCTCTGGAAGAAACCCCAGGAGGACTAGAGCTAGGCCTATTTGGAAATCGAAGTCCAAATTAAAAAATGATGACAGTGTTTGAAAAATATCTGACCAAAATCTTGGTATGGATTAAATTTCCCTTGCCATGCAAGCTTATCCAACTGGGGTTGGAGAACTTATTTTTAAAGTTAAGAAAGGACCTTCCTTCGTTCCTTCGTTCCTTCGTTTCTGCCTTCCTGCCTTCCTGCCTTCTTGCCTTCCTGCCTTCCTGCCTTCCTGCCTGCCTTCCTTCCTTCCTGCTTTCCTTCCTGCCTTCCTGCCTTCCTTCCTGCCTTCCTGCCTTCCTTCCTGCCTTCCTACCTTCCTGCCTTCCTTCCTGCCGTCCTGCCTTCCTTCCTTCCTTCCTTCCTTCCTGCCTTCCTTCCTGCCTGCCTGCCTTCCTGCCTCCTCCCCTCTCTCATGTTTGTTTTATCTTTCTCTTTTTTTCTTCCTTTCTTCCTTTCTTTTTCAACTTCCTTCCTTCCCCCTTTCCTTCCTTTTCTTTCTCTTTTCTATTTTTTCAGAAGCCATAGCGAATGAATTGCCTGCTACTTAGCATATAAGGACACCCATTCACACCAGGGAAAGAAAATTCCTGTACTTGCCCGCATTACAGTTCAAAGCAGGACATCAACAGCATAGCAGCAACAATATGCTGCTGGAATAATTTCTTGGGTCCTGCACTTCACAGCTGAACTGAAAGCAGACAAGAGCTTGCTCAGTCACCCACTTGTAATGTCTCCTCTGAAAGGCTATAACATGAGGCTGAGCTAACAGGGGTGACTGAGAAGTTTAAAGTGGCTCTGCTTTTAGTTAATAAATAACTTGCTTACATCTTTCCTGCAATATAACATTTAGAGACACATTTCTGTTCACTACTTTTTTGTTAAAATACTATAGGTTGAGGGAGGGCACAGTTGTATGCCTGTCAGACCTTAGTCTGATTCTTCCCTACAGGAAGCAGAAACCATCATTAGCCAGTTATTTTACAGGGCTGCAGATAGAGAATAAAATATCTATGTTTTTCCAGTTAGATCCACATGGCAATAATGGATTAGCAGAGTTAGTCTGGTTTGCTGCATTTCTTTGGAAGAGCTTCCTAAAGTATGTGGAGAGCAGCCATCCTTCACCCCAAAAGCTCATAAGATCACAGAATTCCCCAGACTTGGCCCTGCTCCACAAGACATCTTTGTACTCTGCACAAACAACTTTTTTTTTTGTTTTGAACTTACCTCCCACTAACTCCATTCGCCACTCCCATGTTCTTAGGGTGAAAAAGAGAGAGCAATTCATCGCTATCAGCCTCCTCTGTGTCACCATGATTTTATGGATAAGTGAATGAAGACATCCAATCCAGCCTGGGAACAGGATTTGCTGGCCATATGTGGGGGTCAGACTAGACAAGCAGATACATCTGCCTTGCAGTTATGTCTAGAAAAGTTTAGCATGCTGTCTCGCAGAGCGAGCACAGCATCCAGATCATAAAAGCCTGTAGCCCCTTCTGTGTCCTCTGCACCAAGTCCCTGGACACTGTACTGTTCCCTAGGCAGGCCTGGCCAACCCGTGCTAGGTGCAGGTGGACAACCAAAAAGGTACTGTCACTTTACTGGGGGTCTGCAGAGATTTCTGACTGCCAAGTGAGAGGACTTTGGGACATTTCACTTGGGGAAACCAAAGATTTAACAGAGGTGAGGAAGAGCCACCAGAAGTGTATGCCAAGGAGCACCAGTGAGTCCCAGTTTGAGTGTAGCTCACAAGGGTGCAGACGAGTCTTCGACCTGAGTCCTTAGTGAGATGGACCAGATAGCAGGAGCACTACTATCCATGCTCTTCTGTTACCATCTGCCAGTGCTAGTCACCCCTGCAGAGACTCAAGGCACCTTTACAAATAATGCTTGGAGTCAACCAGCAAACAGGAACATTCAGGCAGCTGGATGCGCATGTACACATGATCATGTACAGGGTCTGATGTTACCAAAGTACATCATTGCCAATGGTAGATGAACCGTATCATACTTTGACCTACCAGGGGAGGGTGAGAAGAGCAAAGTAAGTGATAGGCCTGTGGTCTGGGAAGAAGCAAGAAGTTTTCTATTAGCCTTGTGTCTTCCAGGGAAGAATTTTAATTATTAATTTAGTTTTTAATTAAGGCAGGATGTGCTGTGCATCTCCTCTTTCAGACCATGCTCTCTTACCAGTGCAGAGACAGAGGCCCGGCACCCAGGCTGATGGCCCAAACCTGTGAGACAGGAAAGGTTCACACAATTCAGTTTTGTTTACTCTGCTTTTGAAGATACAGGAGGATTCTGCTGCAGGGAAATTCTCTTTATTTCTTGAGTTCCTCTAAGGGCCAAACCAGAGCAAAACCAGTATTTATGTTCCCTGTCTTTCCTTGGCTAATCTACCTCAGGCTGTAGCCGCAGACAGGCCTCCGGGTAGGCTTCATCTGGATGGACTCAGAGGGTTGCTAGCTGGCCCACGCAGACTGGGGTGGTCTTCCTCTCCACATCCACCTTCACTCTTGCCCTGAGTGTGAGCCAACCCCCATAAACAAGAAGTAGAGGGGTGGGAAGCCAACTCTTTTCTCCCCTGTGGGCCAGTGCCAATTTGCAGATGGCCCAATAAACAAGGGAGAGAGCTGTCCTTGTGCACAGTAATGTCATTTTGACTTACTTGAGCCAGCTCCCATTGAGAGCTTTTTTGGTCTACTAGTAGGTCAGGGAGGGCAGTTCAGCATGGGATAGTTTTCAGGGTCTTCTAGCTAGCAGCATCTCTCTGTGAAGCCAATAAATCTTGCTTGCACTTGGCAACATGAAAGAGTTTCTTCACCTGACAGTAATACTACATTTTTACACTTTACAGCATGTAAAATGTAAAACTCTCTGGATTCCAAAACTTTGGGAAATGTCTTTATTCCAATAATTTCTTTCCCTTCTCCCCACCTTTCCACACAGCACTCAGAGGAGTGGCATGCCTGGTGCATGTCCTACTATTTTGAGAAGTTATTTTCTATAGGGAGAGACAGGAGTTCAAGGACATGAGCCCAGTAGGACTGTTACATGAGGAATTTATATTGTTGTATAAGAACGCAGAGCAAAGCAGAAGACAAAGTTGTTGGAGAGGTGAGGTAGGAAAGACTGGCTACTTCATGTACCCGTGTTCATCTTGTATTTCACTTTACAGGAAATGGTTGTCCATTCTGCCTGAAGGAAGCAATCACTCTTTTGAGAAGAGAAAGAAATGATCCAGTCTCCCATAGCTCTCTTCACCATAGCTGAATGGTAAAAAATACACGAAGATTTTTTTTTTTTTCCGCAACTGTGGAGTAGAGGTGGTTTTACTGCAACAGAGAAGGGAAATCTGGACCAAAGGAGCCTGCAGGCATCAACAAGAGGTACAGATATCATGAACTCTTTGTAACCACATCTTCCTTAGGCTTGGTGTGTGTGACATTGTTGGGATCCCTGGACCATGAAGGCGGTGTCATTTGCACAGTAGTGTTGCTCAGAAGGAGGATGTTGGTGTGACCACCATGGACAAGGCAGTGTGTCTGTGTGTTCTTCCAAGTGGACTTGTGGGTCGTCATGTTGCAGAGACTGCTACTTCTAATGAGAATAACAGCTGCATCCCTCCAGTAGAGATGGGGAAGAAATGTGTCCTTGCCTACATCCCCGGTAAAGCCCAGCACTCTTGATGAACCTGGAGGTGTACACACTCACCCATCATCTTCTCTAACTTTTCTGTTTACTTCCAGAAATGTTACAGCCTTCATTTTTGTCTCTTCTTGCCCAGTCCTAGTGAGAATCCAGCTCTGAAACTCCTTTTATTGCCTCAGGTTGCAGATGGAAAGAGAGGGTCACAAGCTAAGTCTTCAGATGTCCTGACTGAATGGGAGTGAATGGGAAGGGGGAACACACTATTTCCCAGCTGCTTAGGCAGATTTGAAGAGATACACAGTTAAAGGGCAGCTGGCTAAATCTGGGCACTGGCAAGAACGGTCTCATAACAGTAGAATAAGACCATAGAATATAGGCTACTGAAATAGTTTGTGGTAATGAATTTGTGAAAAATACTTTGAATTTTGTTTGGGATGAAGGTCTGTGCTTGTTGGATTTCTTCAAGACAATTCTGCTCGCCTTTCAGCATGTCCTGGGGTTACAGGATGAAGAAGGCTTTTGGTTATAACATTTGACATATCTCACACGATAAGTATTATTTCTCATGATCTCCTCAGATCACCCATAATTTTGCCTTCTTTTTGTGTAACTTTGTGTTATTTTTCAAAAAAACCTTAGGAAGATAAACCATCCTTCAGTTAAAATACCAAAGGATTCCCATATTTCTTCCCCAGATCACTGTCTCTGCATGGAAACCAGACTAGGTTGCATCAATAGTCAAAGGTCTTAAATTGAGCAATTGATCAGAAACACGCTGGAACATCCACATGTTGCAGCCTCCCCAGATCTACCACTTCATTCTCTTCAGGGCTGTCTTGTGCTTCTTGAGGGAGGTGACTACAGCTCAGGAAAGCACTTGGGAAGGAAAGTAAGGTAGTCATTTCTCAAATTCCCCAGCTTCCTGTCTTTAGAGCAGTGTGCAATAGTGTGAGTTCATCCGGCTTTCTCAGGTTTCACAGAATCTTTGGGAAGTAGCAGATAATGCTCCTAAGCCAGAGGTAGAAGGATTTGTCTTTTCTTGTGAGAGGGAATGCATGATAATTCTTGTTGTATAGTGTCTTTCTGAATTACTTGTTTTGAGATGCAGAAAACAAACGAAAGAGTTAAAGAAAAAGAGAGTGTGCCTAAGAAAATAGCACACAGGCTGCCCTAGGCAGTCCACTGTGTGTATCAGCACAAGGGTAAATTGCAGAGGAAGAATAATTTTGGCAAATGCAGAGATAGGGCCAGGAGTGGCAGCCTTTTCCCCCCCTACTTATCCTCCTCACAGCTGGCTGCTCTTCATCCACCTGGTAGCTATAGCCTCTCTTACTCTGTATGAACAGCGGCAACCTTCTCTGGCATGGCAGTATGGCAGGCAGGAGCTGTTTGGGTAGCCTTTTCTCATCACTTCTGCCTAAACTGAGTTTACTTGGATGGAAGCATCTGGCACCTCTTTCAACATTGCAGAAAAAAGTGGTCAGTACTTTTATACCTGTACACATCACAGGAGGCAGGAACTATGCACAAGAGGTCAGGGGATATGATTATCTTTTGCAGTTGTCCTACACCAATGTCTGTTACTGTTCATGTAGAAAATCTGCAAACATATGTAATCCGAGGTTCAACAAGCTGAAAGGCTTGGCAGATACATGCACGTTCTCGCCTGTGAATCTTAGCTCACCTTTCGAGTATGATTGCAGTGGTATGGCACAGATCAGATTCTGATGTCATTTACACCCTTGCCAATGCAAAGTAACTCTGCTGGTTCCAAAGGGTGGGACTAAAAGCTGTCCAGCTGTGGTCTGAGATGGTGTTTCATTGATGGTCAGCATGAGAAAGAGTTGAATCCAAAATGTATTTCCTACAGTGAACTGTGCATAATGAACAAGAATGATTGAACGATTGTGAAATAAAGTGCAGGCACAAGTCTGGACTGTTTTGAGATCTGGGATAAGTGTAGTAAATTCCACATCCTGTAGCAGTGATCTTTTTCTTTTTCCTTTTTTTTTTTTTTTTT
>VWZK01005837.1:19353-42209 GCA_013396935.1 Baryphthengus martii
TTTTAATAAGTCCACAATATCTATAGTAAAGTTTTGCCAAGTCTGATAGTTGGTGGGATGCTCTTTTCAACATTTTCTCATGAGGCTTCTGATCAGTAAATGTAGGATACATAGGAATATCATGAGAGGTGATAAATCATGTGGTATCCAAGCCTCCCTCTTCCAACATAAGGGAAAGTTTCTGTTGGTGCAAATGCACGAAGATGTCCAACACTAACAACAGAATTTATTTTAGGTCCTCAGAGCATTAATTATTCCAGCTTAGATTCAATTGTGCCTTAGCAAAGTGGATCAAAGTAGTGTAAGATATTGATACATTGCACAATTACTGATATCTTACATAATCTTCCGATTTGGCCCCTTCAGTCTGGACTGAGATTGAATATCTGCACAAGAGTTGCTTATATGTGGAGACAGCAGCTGCAGCACTGTAGTGAGTTGAAGAAAGAGCTAGAGAAGAGCAAATGGAGAATGAGAGAACAGGAAGAGGGTGCAGAAAAGTTTAAAAGCAAGATAAAGAAGACTCCACAGGGTCATACAGGATCTGGTAAACTTTGACAAAAGCCTCAACATACTTGGAGGTGTTTTCTAAACCTTCTAACTTTGTAACAGTTTCCTATCAATAGTCCAGAGGTGAACTGATTTATGAGTATACATGCTTACACAATTCTCTGTTAGTATCTTGATAAGATAAATATATCACCCAGCAGGAGGCCACACTGCACACTAGTCTCCTTCCTCAGAGAGAAATTCAGTGTTGTGGGCCCCAGCTATCCCTTTCTGACATAGGCAGGGCATGCAGTTTAGTTGTTCATTAAAAAATGTCCCATTGAGATGTTTAAACACAGATCTTCCCGTAAGAATGAATACATTGAATTGCCCTCCATCCAATTCTTCTCCATTTAATTGGTATAAAGCAGCTTCCCCTTGGCTATTTCCTCCCTTGAAATTACATAAGTACCCTCAATAGAAAGGCATAGGTAAATATTTTACACTGCACACCATGGATTAGGAGCACAGTTCCCATTAACCAGAGTTGGAATCATGCAGCTGATTTTCTCCTCACACTGTGCTGGAAATGTACCCTACAGGATGCAGAAACTGGACTCCCAAGTGCCACCTTATGAAGAAGGTGCGGAACACTTTCATTTAACACTGCGTGTGTTTCCATTAGCAGAGTCAATTGCTCTCCGTTCTCAGTTTTAAGACTCCCTGTTTCTGTCTATTACAGCTCTGTTTCCAAATGCCTGCCAATCCTCCCTAGTCCTTCCATCTGAACCTGCAAAGTTTTGATGATATAACACCACAGCGTCTTGACTTTCATTTGGTTTAAACTTTGTGTTTGCAATTACATGTGTGCTGAACACTGAGCACTTCTATTTCTCAAGGGCTTACTGTTGCTTAGGGAACCTTATATGCCCAGTATATCTTCAATTTGGGGTGGCAATTCAAGGGATGTCAGCAGAACAGAGGCCTGAGTATCCTGAAACTTGCAAAGCATGGGGAAAAGACATGTGGCTGCTGCTTTGATTCAGATCACCACAGCAACTGTCCACACTGGTGTGGCTCCTACAGAGTGGAAAATGTACGCATCTGTGTAAACACTAAGCAAAAACGAGAACACATTTATCACATATGTAAAAATAGAACCTGTGGTTAATATACTATACACTGTGGTCTGTTACTACTCTGGGAAGTGTTGTCTGCTCCCTGCATGGATGTGATGTGTCGCTTGCCATGACTTTCCTCATTTACAACTGTGGTGCTTGATGCCACCAGTTTTCGTCTTTATCTCAAAGCTAACTCTTCCTGCCTAGGAAATCTGTAAAAGAAAATGCCCTTTTCCAAGTAGTCTGTGCAGGTGAGGTTACGTCATGGCAGCTAGTAAAAAAAATTGTCTTTGCACTTATGAAAAAATAGAGAGTTTAAAAAAAATTCTGATTTAAAATTTTATTTTTATGTAGCATTTTTAAAAAAAAAATATGCCTAGAAGTGTACTCTAAACATCTAAAATTCCGTAATGACTGAAATAAACTAGTTGCTTTCGATTTCAACTCAATTCGGAATAGTAGATTAAGCTTACTGTTTGTCTAAATGTATGAAGTGAAACAAAATTAATCAAAGTGCAGAAAACATAAGAAAAACATTTTTACCTGATCAATATAACATACATCAACTTTATCAAATAGCAACAGTGAAAGAAATATTTCCTTTTGCCTTTTTTTCACTCAAAATTTCACTGAACTAAACCTGTTCTTCAGAAATATTTTTTTTTATTTAATCACATTTCTTAACAGAAGTGTCTACTAATTATTTTCACCAGCTTGATCCAGATCACCGCTGCTATGACCCACCTTCAACATGAAAATCTTTGCTACCTCCTTGCTGATCCTGTCTCTTGTTTTGAGTTCTTTGCTAATAAGTAATGAAAATGTTACAGCCTTACAGCTTGTTTTGTGGTTGCAATTACGTAATCATTATTAATGAAGCAACAATGTCAAAACTGTGTGAAACCAAATTCACATTTAAGCACTTACAATAAACAGATATAAAACAACAGATGTCTCAGTTTTTGTTCTCCAATGATTTCATCCCTTGTTAAAAATAAACGTCTGGTTAAAAAAGAAAAGGGCTTTTCTCAACTCTTGCAAATTAATTGAATCCAGAGCCTGCTGATACAACTAAGGAGTTCTGTTTTTTCTTTTCTCCCTCCCAAAATTTGTTTGTGGGGATACTTTTATTCGTAAGCAATAAATTAACTTCAAAGAAATCCAGAAATTCTAGGAACTCAATGGTATGACGGTCATCTGCCCCACCTGAAGTGTTGGTTGTTGATATCAGTTAGAGTTGTAGCCAAAGTGCCAGGCTTGCCTCCAGACTTGAACATCCTGAAAAGGTTTTAGAACAGAAATGGTTTCTGTCCATGGTTTTTGTTCAGCCAACAGATACTAGTCAGTTGCAAATGTTGGTTCAAATGCAGGTTAGAATTTGTCAATAGATGCAGCAAGTCTCTCAATTTGTGGAACCCCAGAAAAACAGTATTTGGTTTTATCCAAACATCAAAAGTCCAGATGCTTATTTGAACCATCCACATCTGTTGAGTCTGCAAAAGTGGGCTGGAAGTGTAGCTGGAATGGGTTTCCCTGCAAAGTTTCATATACTTCATAGCTGAACTTGTGGCCAGAAATACCAGAGCTTCTTTTGGTATTTGAGCACTTTTTATTCCAATGCTAACTAGGAATGTGTAGGTTACTTTTAAGAAGTGGGTGGGATAGACAAAAATTTTAAAACCTTGCAAAGATTCAGATCTGGCAAACAGTCATTGTGAATAACAAAATAGTAAATAAGAAATGAAAGCTCTAGTGGCAATTTTTGAAGCAATGCAAAAACATATTAGAATCTGGATTTTTTTTATTTCTCTGCATAATAAAACTCAATCTACTCTTTACCACATGAAAATATTTGATAAATTATTTGTTGGAAACAAAAGTGTTGGATAAAAACCATTACTTTTTATTTTTTTATTCAGCTTCTTAGTGAAACATTGTCCAAATTTAGGGGTTGGACAATACTTTTTTTTCCCCCTAGTTACTCTGGCACTGGAACAAGTGCAAAACAGCTATCTGTGCACTTTATAGCAAACCTTGCACAATTTAAAAAACACAAATCAAGGTTTTTGCAAACTGCATTTTGAGAATACAGCAAGTTTATGCTTACAGCACTATAAGCAATGACAAGACATTTTGAACAATCTGTTTTTTCAAATTATATTAACATCATGGAGCAGCACAATCTGCTCATTAACACCAAAGGGGCAAAAATATCAGCGTTTTGTGTCCTCCCTCAGGACATTACTTCGGCAATAGACATTCACTGTCTATGTCATCATGAACGATGCCATGCACTTTTAGAGCTGTAGCACTTTAGAAGAGACACCAAGCTCCACACAGCTCTGCTGATAATCCAGCAGTTAAAAATACAGACAGCAACTGAGAGCCCTTGCCAGCATTATACTCCCGGATCATACAACACATTTCCATGCAATCCACTTTTAAAGGTGATGGGCGAAGAAAACTTACCTACCACCTTTGCCTGCATTTAAGTAGCAGTACATGGCATGCCTTGCCTCAGTACTCCAAAAAAATTTATGAAACTTTCATCAGGATGAAAGATGAGCAAATAACTAACACCATCTTCTTCTGCATAGCACCTTTGAATCTTTGCTGTGCTAACACAGACACTAACCAGAGCTGAAAGCAACAATAACCTACCCTTTTTGCTCAGCCACTATTATAACTATATCTAGTTTGCACATTGTATAAGTACTCTCATATTCACAATTGTACTGCTAATCCTGGGAACTACCAATTAAACTTCCTTCTAAATTTACTTATTACAGATTTGCCTCTGCAAAGCACACTTTTAAATACTGATAGAGCAAAAAAAAAAACCCCAGGAAACTGAAACTGAAAGTGACCTATGGTTTTAATCTACAATCAACAGGAAAATAGGTGACTGTTTTGTTTTGCTGGGTTTTGCACTTTTTAGTTGTACTTGCAAAGAAATTCCTTGAAAGCTCGCCTTGTGTTGAGTGGCTGCATGCAAGTAACTTTACAACTAAGTAACTTTGATTTTTGACTTATGGACTACAGGGCAAAGGTTAAGATCACGAGCTTTGTTGTCCAGTTTACAGCAGTTCCTTTTGAAGCTTCCTGCTGCCAGTGAAAGTGATATACGGTAATATACAAACATCTCAGTGTCTGGTTATGTTTGTAATGGAAAAAAAAGGTATTAATCCTGTAACTTCTTTGTATTGGCTCAGCTTTCTACAGATAGTGTTATCAAGAATCTGACTGTTCTTGCATATCTTGCTTATATATACACATAGAAATGAAAATGAAACTATTCTTAAAAAGACATATTTGCAGGTACATGTGATGTGCAAACAGAGAAGCTAGCTGCCTATTTGCAAACTTATATAAGAAAATTCAGATGTTGACCAGAGGACTACTTATTTGTGCAAGATAGAAACTCAATATAACAATCCAAGTTAGGAAATTTTATCTTAAGAGACTTTCTTTAGATACTTAAACATGGTCATTCTAATGGGTTGTAAACACAATTCAAAAAATTAAGACTCTTGTAGTTGTAATGGGAATCTATTTCATGAAGACTTCTTGCTTCTATGAACAAACTATGCTTATATTGCCTTTTACATTTAAAAAAAAAAAGAAATTAAGTGTGCTGAAAGAATTTGCTGAAGTCTTACAACATCAGGAATTTTGGCAGCCTTGGCAAAGTGGAAACTTCACAGCTACTCAGACCTTAATGTTAGGGCATTTACTTACCCCCAAGCAAAGTCATTAACAGCACTGAGTCCTTAAATTGGTGTCTGAGGCAGACCTTGTAGGCCAAGACACAGAGCAACAGTCAGTAGTGTGAGGTTCTGTGTTATTAATCGGCAGAATTCTAGTTTATACGTAGCTAAAGAATTACAGTTGTTTCATACAATGTGTAATAAACGAGCAAGACAAAACAAATGAGCAAAGCAGTCCTGTCCTGCTCCAAACCACCCTCTGGTCCTAATTATCCTGTCTCTTGCAGAATGTCAGTCCCGTTAACTTCAGCTTTTTTTTTTTTTCTGTGCAAGTCTTGGGACAGTTGCATCTCAGAGCAAATACACTGGTGACATAAACAGCAGCCGAACAATTAGCTGGAGTGTAATTTTCAAAGGAACTTTGAGTAGTCAAAGCCACATAATATTCTCTAGTTTGCTCTGTGTTGTCTTTTAATCTGACTCTCTCATGCATAGAGATTATTCCACATCTTTCTTCCCCTTCAGCACAGACTATTACAAACACTAAATGCCAAAATATGGCATGAAATATACCCTTTTACAGCAATTTCCTAGCAAGCTTTGGCCACTATTTATTTCACAACCTAATTTGACCTAGAGGCACCCACGATAGACACAGCTATCTTCATTGGCTCTGGCTTGGCAGTATGTTCTCCAACATGTATTTTCTCATCATGATGCCTGGGTGCCTCTCACAGGAACCCTAGATAGAAAGTCCTTGCTTATACAAAGCTGAAATGGAAAAAATCCAAGCTGCCTTCTAAACACTTTAAAATAACACTTTCTAATGCTTCCTATGGTGATGCTGACACATTTACAATGTTGATTTAGAGGGTAGGGTGAACGTAGTTCTTCCTGACACCACAAATGTAAACTTACTGGCCCACCCTATCACTGAAGCCAAGCTGAAATGACTGCCAGCAGATCTCGAGCGCCAGGTACTTAAAACTCAGACAACAGGCAGACGGTGGCCTCTGCGGCTGTGAGGAAAACTTTTGAAGGCTCCCCTGCTTTCTACTCTTCCAGACTGGAGTCACAGTCAATACCAAACACTGATACTGCAGTTCTGAAGATATTTGGCCCAACAATTCCTGAACTTCCTGTGAACCACTTTAGCTCAGGTTTGCTGTACCAAAGTGTATGCTAAAGATTTCCTGCATTTCTTTACCCCATCCTTCATTCACAGTTCTTTGCTGGAACTAATCTGATTGTAAAGATTTGTCAGTCTTTAGATGTTCTAATTTCTCAATCACCTGGTCTGACATGACCCTGATTTCCTTCAATATTTCGTGTTCCACCCCTGGGAAATTTATGTCTGTTCCTGGCATTTGTCCCCTATCTTCCTTTGTGAACACAGAAGGGAGAAATTAATTTCATTTCCTTTTTTTTTTTATCCTCACTATTTCTCTTTTTTAAATTTTTTTTTTCCCCAGAAAAGTCTTCTTCTATCAATAAATTACTCCTGCCACATCCTGGAGGTCAATTTTCTCTTCCTTTGACCCTCATCTTTCTCACAGTTTTTTTTTTTAAAAAAAGTGATATTAATCTTTGGCTAGGTAGCAAGCTATTTTCCATTCTTCAGTCTTTATTTTATTGTTTTGTTTTCTTGCTTCCATTCAGTCCTATCCACAGCCCACTCTGGACTTGATCATTTAAACTTTTCACATGTTCTTTCTTCAACCTTGAATAGTATTTTATCTCCTTGATCTTCATCAGGTGTTGGCAACTCAGTACTCTTTTGTATGGCATTTTACTCTTTCCTCTCCCTTCCCTTATCCCTGGCCTGTGCTCAACCATAGGCCAGAATGATGTCAGGAGAAACATTTAGATGTGAAACTGACCACGTTGCTCATTAAAGATCTTACTCTCTATATATATACACACATATATATATATATACACATATATATGTATATATATATGTGTATATATATATATATACACACTAACCCCTGCATTTTGGACCAATTCCACGTAGAGTGATTACTTTCTGGCTATCTGAACTCCCCTTGCAGTACTGATGAGATAGATTAATCTCTACTTGACCAGTAGCATAACATTGCTATCAACATGTCCCACTTTTCATACCAAAAGTGAGTGGACAGAAGATATTTTTCTGTTTCAGAAGATTATATTCTAATTCACAGTGAAGCATCTCTGGAAGAAGGTGATTACAAAATGGTAGTGGTTGGAAGGGACCTCTGAGGGGACCTCTAAATCTCTCTGCTAAATTTGTTTCACAAAGTCTGATTGTCTTTATCGTTCCATGTTTCCTCCTGGCAATTTATAGCCAGAGTTGTTGCACAGCCAGTATTCTTCTACATGCAGGTAATTCTTCCTTCATCCTCTTTCATCTCCATTCTCATGTGGAATGTACTGTTTAATAAAGTGACACGCATCATCCCCATTTTCTGCTCCTTACACTCTTACTACCAGTTCAGGTGATGCCCAGGTCAGACTGTTTACATCCACCACCACAAAAGCACCTTCAGAGAACAATTCTTGCACTGGTATCCAGCTATACATGTCTTAAAAAGGAGCTGTGGTCTTCATAGAGGGCTTTCAACTCAAAAGAACTCCCATGATTTCATGCATGGAAAGGGCTTGCAGAGGTCAGGGAAGAGTACAAGAAAGTATACTGAGGTGTAAAGCTTGTGTTGTCAGTCTATACAGTATAAATGAAAGCAGCAATCTGTTTCCTCAAAATAGGTATTGGAGAGAGACTGTGTGAGTGACAAGAACCAGAGAGAAAACATTTCTAGGAGTACTGAAAGCAACTCTTCAGGTTGAGAGTGAAATAATAAGGCAGCAGTTTATTTAGGTTCAACTCCCACGACTGGTTTGTGACCTTTATGCTCTTTAATGTTCTAATATAAATGGACAAAACTGTTTCTTTCTGAATTCCTATTATTACTAAGAGCCACATCCTGTCCATATGGCTTCCACCACAAAATGACTGGAAGATGATTTTTGACTCATCCCAGATGAAGAAGGCTTCTATTACAGGTTCCTTGAATGCCTTTTCACTTTCTTCCACAGTGTAGCATTTTGATGTCTGAGCTGTTGAAAAAAACCCACCTTCTTTTCACACTATTTCCTCCTTTTTTTTTTGCAAACCTTGCTGAGCTCATGACCTGTTTTGCTTGCCCTTCTCAGCGTTATCTAAAGCAACCAAGTGACCATGCAGTTTCTTGCCTAAACACTACCCATGAACTTTAATTTTTCACCTGTTCTTCCTCCCCTTCCCTATGACCTTTTACCTGTTTCACAATTGTGAATTTCACAATTCACTTCCTCCCCTTCCCTATGACCTTTTACCTGTTTCACAATTGTGAATTTCACAATTCACAATAAGTGGGCACCTGCCCACTTATATTGCTACTTTATTCCCTTCTCCTCCTCTCCCCTCCTCTCCCCTCCTCTCCCCTCCCCCCTCCTCCACTCCCCTCTCCTGTAATCCTTGAAAACAACAATTAAAAGTGGCAACAAAAGAGAATATGGATAAGAACTGTAAAAGTGCTTAAGATCTGTTTCACAGTACCTTAATTTCTGTTTGGAGGTGTTGTTTATACAGTGCTTATTTTACATAGTAAAGAAACGTGCTAGGCTACGTCTCATAACGTTAGTGAACATGACACAATACTATAAATCAAACATGACAGATAAATGTCAAAAGACAAATAATTATTTTCAAATAAAGAATATACTATCAACTTAATTAGTATCTCTCAGCACTTTTCAGGCTTTATATACAAGCATGCTGGGTCAAATTCTTTGCTCAGTTGTAACCACGCAAACATCTATTGTGAATGTCTAAGAGTTAATTTTGTGCTGTGTTTGCACTTCATTTCTGTGGACAATATCTGCTATATTCTTTTCCAAAGTGATGGCAGAAGATGAAATGTGATTAAGGTGGGGATTGAGGGGGCGGTATATTGAAGACATCAGTGTGAGCTATGTGACTGCAAGCAATGAAAGCAGAAAATGTGGTTGAAAACAGGGCTGAAAGACTCAACCCAGTCTCATGAGTCAAGGGATTTATGAATGAAAAAGTAATATGTCTGAAGGGACTGGTATGAGTAAAGGGACTGCTCACTGACAGTCTTTCTCATGCATCCAGCATTTATGCAGTGGCAGCGGCTGCTATGGCTGACCTTGGCTGCTCTCTCATGGTCGTTTTGAAGAAGAATGAATTCAGTCTATGCCACCAGGCCCTGAAGTCCTCCTTTCAAAGAGGCATACACTATTAGAACATAAATCTCACTGGAAAACAATGGGACTTAGACTGTGGTGTCATTGGGGTGTGTCTGAAAAAGTTAACCTGAAAATCCAGGCCATCACCTGGCCCTGGCAAGGTTACATATGTGTGTGTGACAGTGGGTGTTGCTATTTATCTTCATCTACCAGCAGCTTTGAGTCTTGTGTCTTGTAGACACCTTTCCTGAAATTTCATATCTCCCTGTCACTAAACAAACTAGTCTGGGAGACAAGCTCTTTCACTTCTATCCTTTGTCAAAGATATAGCCCTGTGGGAAAAGGATGCAATAAATCCACAGGAAATCTTGAAGATGGTGTATTAATATGTGCTTCGTATCATAAAGTGTGCCTATTTAAAACAACGTAAAAATGTAGGAAAAAGGTGTGAGAACTTCTTACACTCCATAAAAATATATGCTGTACTCTGTTTACCTACTTCTTTTTAAATGCACATGAAAAAATACAGTCATTCTGATTCACTTTTCAGAAGCTTTCTATTAAAATAGGTGGTATTTTAAATATGTGCTTACTATAATATGTAATGTATTAATAAAGAATTTTGGCTTATGTGTTTTCCTAGAGAGGAACTACTAAAAGAAGGAGGGGAAAGGGTTCTGATGGATGTGAAATTGATACCTACACTAGACTTAAAAAGCTTCTGACAAAATGTGAAAACACAGCCCTGCATGAGGAAGAGCAGTTAAACTGTAAGGCATGTAAAATATCTTGCAGAAAGGTTTGATCTCAGCCATTATTTTAGTTCATTAAAGAAAATGAAGTAATTACTTTTTAAGAAGAAACATGCATAAGCACATTACCAGTTCAAGTACACATAGTGTATGTCCTCATCATCGTTTTTCAAGAAGGCAGGTAGGATTTAAGTGGGTGATGCTTCCTTTTGAAACACTTCAGGCCTGTTTTTTATGACAGATTCAAAATTTTCAGTGGCTCTCCCATTGTGTGACAGGAGTTTATAGCATTAGTTTCACCAGACAAGGACTGGTGGAGTAAAATTAGTCATGTATGTAAATTATAATCATGCTGAATTGTTGTATGTGCTCATTTAGGCATTTTAACAGTGTGTGATGTTATCCTCTCTGCAGGACTAATAAGCATTAGCCATAATGAGGTCAGTCAGTCAGTCAGGCATTATCATGGGATTTAATTGGGACACTGGTCTCTGCTGAAGTGAAAATTAATAACTTTTGTCAATGTTCTGGCGAAATGTTCTGTCTTATTAAACTATGAGGGTCAATTAGAAAGCATTATGTAATAAAGTCCCCAGCAGCAGAACTCAAATTGAGTTATACCACAGTCATTATTCCAGGACGATTGCATTTGAAAATGGAAAACCAGAGTGCCATATGGAGGGTGCAGGTTATATTTACAAGCATTGCATGTTAAAGCTTCGGCAAGAAGGAAACAATTAAATGTAATATTGAAATAAATCAAAGCACTGAAAGTGCCATGTTGTGCCAGGCGCTTAATATAGCCAGCAGAACCCTAGATGCAACCAGGCAAAATGGCACCTGTTTATTAGCCTTGTTTGGGTTCTGTCAGACGGTGTCCTCCCTCTGGATCGCTCCAGTGATTCAAAATCTGGGGCACACCTGGAAGGCTGAGCCAGGCACATCCATTCATATAAATAACAGCTTATTGTATGGCTATTAAGAACAGAGGTTGCTTTTATTAAAGTGCAGTTATCATGATACAACAAATTAAAGAACTTTTAAAGCGTGTTTAACAGGCTCTGATATTCCCTGTTAGGTCATGTTTTATAGTACTTTGAATAGGGAAGATACAAAGCCTGCGCTGCCACCGGTGTCTAAAAGCAACACCAGCATCTGGCAAAGGTGCAGAGGGGGAGACAAGTATGTTTTTATGGGGATGGTGACAACCTCATATGCCTGTTTTTCTTATCCCTCACAGGAAGATACAAGCAGTCACTTTTGACCACCTTGCTGTTTCTAAGGTTTCCCCCCGTACCAAAAAAATCAGTAACATCTCACTCCAAAATCCTTTTTCTCCAGCATCCTAAACACGGCTGGAAATGAATACCCACAGGCTGAATATAGAGAAGAGCCATTCATCCTCTGCTGCCATCCAAAGATGCCGTGTAAGTCCATGCTAGAGCTGTGCCTAGCTTGGGATGGTGGCAGACCTGCGTACCCCAGCTTCATTCTGCAGACAGAGGCCACAGGTACACCTGCTGGAGAGCAGATGGCCAGGCAGAGTGTCCCTCAGCATCTCCCTCTCAAACTCTGTCACTGCTGACAAATTTTTTGAGTAACGTGGGTCACCTACGTGGTGCAGTCTCGAGGCTCAGTAGAACTCCACAAATTCACCCAGCACTAGCCCTGCCCACCCAGAGGAGTCCTGGCCTCCTTTTCTCCTGCCAAACTAAAGCAAGCTGGGATCTCCTGGGATAGGCAATGGACCTCCCACTTGCTCTTGCTCTGCAGGAAACTGCAGGTCTCTCCACAGAGAGATATTATGCTGGAGACCTCTCTCCAGTCTGCCTTCCAATTATTATTCACAGATGTGATGATGATTTTCTAAAGCATTCATTTTTTTGACATAACACAGCTTTCATGGACAACGCACAGCAAATCCCACCCTAGCTTTCACAAAGCAGTGAAAAAATTGTACAAGGGCTGTGTGTTTCTGGGAGCCCTAGTCTTGAGGGCATGCTCTGATACCAACTTCCACCACTGACAGTAAGGGTAAAACCACCCTTACTGGAAGGATTTTTTTTTTTCACCTGCAACTTTACAATCCCACAGAACTTTACCTAATTATTGCTGGCAATGTGAGGTAGGTTAATTTTTACGGGGAGTTTGAAGAAGCTGAACTGAACTTCTGTTTCATTTAAAACTGTTTAATGAGGGCCAAGCATGTGATTTCCAACTTAGCTGTAAACTGACAAGCAGAACGAGGCGTGGTTTTCCCCTCGCTCTTTCCAGTTTCATGACATCGTGGTGGCTTACATTGACTGTTTTCATGTTGTTTCTGATTTACACCAATGTGAGAAGAGATTCAGGCTTGTTAGCAACCCATCCCTTATGTAGTGAGAACATTTTGCAACTTAGCTCAGAGCAGCTAAGAATGTCAATATATTTGATAAGCATTTATGAACAAAGGCTCAGTTCTAGCCCCAGGAGGTCCTCTACTGTGGATAAAGGTCATCAGCTACACGGTTAAGCAACACCTACAACTTCTGGACACTTTCTTTTTCATTGGCCAACTTCATATCCTACAGTTTGGAAAGAGTCAGGCATTGCTTCACCTCTCCTCCTGATGATAAAATTAAGGCTGCTGAAAACTACTCTGTCAGGTGTATCAGGGAATGCCCTCAAGAGCCAGGGTATCTCTAGCCAGGGACTTGCTCTGGAAGGACTGCTCCCAGTGCCTAGAGCCAGCCATATGCAGTTCTGTGCCTGAACCACAAGACTGTGCTTTCTCCCCTTTAAATACTGCAGGAAAGCCTGTTAGCTTCTCTCTCTCTGTCACCTGTTTTTGTTTTTCCTGGTCAGGAATAACTTATGCAGAAGGTCTCTGTTTCTGACAGGCATGGCTGTATGTTGTATGTTAGAGTCACATCTACACAAATGCATGTGCATGAACGTGGATATGTGTACATATCTATATATCGATATATCTATGCATACAGATATGTATGCCTTCATTCACATACGTGGAACACCATTCAGATGCTGTGGTTCCAGTTTACCATTTGAAAGCAATTAGTGTTTATTATCATACATATTTTCAACATAGGGAATACTTTAAAGACAACAGCACTGCTAATTACTTTCAAATGGTGAATGTCAATATTTGCTAGGTGTTGCTCATAGGATAGGCTTCATAGATGTAGATACCCTCAGCCTCCACAGAGACTAGTGCACATTCATGTGTAGAAAAACAGACATTCATCTGGCCTCATCTCCCCACTGACATTTTCCGAGAAGCCTTCTCTACACTTTTAAAGTGACCGAGACACCAGGGTTTTTACCTTTGCTCTGTGTTTTCCCCACTTGCTTTGTTGTTGGTTTGGGGTTTTTTTTTTGCATTGCCATGGGACTAGTGTCAGGGATTTTTGTTGTTGTTGGAAAGAGTAAGTGGTTGGAAAAGTGCTGATTCGTCCTAGTCTTTTACACGTACAGTGTTAAGGAGGCCTCGACACAAAACATTGCCAGGTCTCAGTGCTGGGCTGCCTGCTTCAGTCTTTGGCAAAATGATAATATTTTGGCAGAAGCGCCCTGTGCTAACACAGAAAAGTTTGATTAATCAGCAGGAGGGAAGACTTGGAAGGAAAGGGAGTGGGAAAGAGAGGGAGCGACAGGACAGACACACGATGAAGTGTGTTCTAAAAAGTCTAATCAGTTTTTAAACAACTTTAAAAAGGAATAAAAATTCTTAAATCTCTTTGATGATATTCAAAGAGCCTTTTTTAATATATGAGAAGGCACATTCAAAATTCTTAACACTGCTAGTGCCACCAGTCCTTTTTTCCCACTAAACCATTTTAATTCCATAATTTAGAAGGCCTTGAAAAGTAGCAGGATCAAACTGCAGTGTAATTGGATACACTGTGCACTTCTAGGGTGAGTTTGGGTCCCTGGCAGGCACAAGAGATTTCTCTCTTTCTTCTAAGATCACATAGAATGTACTCATTTGAAAGGAGAGATGCAGCAGCAAAGCAAGCTTTTTACAAGATGGAAGAGCTGAGAGTGCTGCAGGAAAACACTGGCCATTTGTTTGGCACTGACGGTTTCTTTGTGATTGGAGGGAATGCTATCGACAGGAAAATCAATGTGGGTGTACTAAAGAATACTGAGTGATCAGGGAGCAGGGAAGCAGTCAGAGAGAAGTGACAGCATACTGCACTTCCTTTGGAAACAAGTAGGTCCAGCTATTTCAGATCCTTCTCTTGCTCTTCCCCCCTTACTACAACCAATATAGAGTGTCTTTATGCCCAGTTATTAGCTCTACTGATCTGAGGACTGCAATAATTAATAGAAAGATGGAACTTTGGATGTGATCTGTTTCTGAGAAGCTAGGGACAGTTGTAAGCCTTTTCTGGGGTCCTACAGGGCTTTTAAAAACAGAAGGCAAGAAAGAAAGAAAGGGAGAGAAGAGAAACATCTGAACATCTGCTCGAAAATCCTAGCTGACTTGTTCAGCTGAGTTCAGCAAGAGCAACAGAAACAGCAGAGGAGTTGGCAGGTGTCGCCGTAGTTTAGTTGGAAATCGCTGCAGATGATCTCAAGATATAAATGAGAATAATCTGGACAGTCGCTGTACCTCCTCCTCTTCTCTAGACTATTGCTTCTTCCTGGGAAACAACAACTGCATTTTATGTTGGTTAGTTGTGGGGAGGTATTAAAGTATCTGGGAGCAGGGCCATGCACGCAAACAAATAGCTGTATATATCAAAGATATCCTACCACAGTGTATGGCTTTCTTCAAACTTGTTTCTAGGCATGAAAAATAAAGGAAACTTCCAGTCTTCCCTTCAGGAGTGCAAATAAGCACACGTGAAATAGAGTTGTTTAGGGTCAGGGGAAGGAGAAGAGTTAATAGTATTTCATCTTTTTTTCCTCCAGAATTTGCGCAATATGACAATACTAGCTTTGTCTTCAGCAACTGTTCCCCTCTCTCTCTTTCCACGCCTCTCCTCGCCCTCCACCTCCGGTGTACATGGCTGTGCATCTGTATCTCTAGCACTAAGTGTCCTTGTCACTACAATAACACGGATTTTCATGCATATATACAAAATTTCAAGAGGATCTCTTAATTTCTTCACTCAGTGCATTCTCCCTAAACTTACCACTATTCCTGGCAGAAACTTTCAAAGCTAATCAGTCAGCAGCCCCAGTCAGGGCTTTTCACCATTTGCTCAGCAGTTCACAGTCATGTTGGCTTCATAGACTTTCCCACCGTACCATCTCTGTTCCACAGTCTATCCAACAGGCTCTGGACAGCAGGACAGCTAGATCCAATAAATCTGAGACCTGTCTAGGTACTTCATTTATCAAGAGGCCTAATTTACCCAGGCCCTTTAGACTAATTGCAGATTTACAAAAAATGCTGATAATGTAGAACGGTGCATTGTGAATGTCCCTTGCCATATTTCTGCTAATGTGTTTCATCTGGAGTACATAAAGAGACAGGGATGCTGATTTTAGACACAGCACTTTGGGGCTAATCCAGTTAAATGATTATTCCTAAAAATCTGCAGTGATGTCATTTTCCCTATAGAACTATGCCAGTTGCCTTGTTTGCTTTATTGTGAGAAATACGTGATCCCAGGCTTTAGAAGTTCATCTTATATTCTTGTTCTAATGCACTGTAACTCTCCCATCTACTAATTCCTTCTTTTTTTCTGACAGCCATGTGGAAAGCAAAGCCTAGTTTTGACTGTTGACTTTCGTGTGTACACTGATAAAGAAGAGGTAGTCCTGTCTGCTTGATATAATCAGGCACCCGCTATGTTTTTCTCAATGTACCCTTCCTTCTTTCCATTCCTCTCATTTTTCCCTGTCACCCAGAGACTACTATTCCACTACGTTTTTGTCACTTTTAGTACAAACACTGCTTCTCTTTGGCCCTCTCTTCTGCAATTTCCTCCAATATTCATTGCCGTTATTTTTTTCTAAGATTCTCATCTTCTTATCCATCAGTGGTAGTGCCAAAATCTTGTTCCATGGCTTTGCAGAAACTTCTCAGATTCTTCCTCAGACATCTTTTTCCTTTTCTTTGCTCCTGTGATTCTTTTGTGCTTTCCTTCGAGCTCCAGAGAATGGAGTTGGGGCACGCAATGAACTTTTCTGTGTGTCATGAGGAGAATCCAAACTTTGTTCCTAAAAGTCCCTATTGTGTAACTGATACAGCTGAGGTAGGGACCAGCTGGCCCATTATGTAAAACACTAACAAATACTATTTTAATTATTATTATTGCTAATAAAGATAATGTTTATAACACAATTCCCACTGGGGAATTGTGGGGGCAGGTGCGGGGCAGTCCCAAGTGCATTTTGCTGCTCTGACATGTTAATATTGACTTTTGTAATATGGATTTTGGGGTGAGATTAGAATAGATAAAGCAGCAGAAGACCTTTATTTTTCAGCAAGTGGCTGCACAGGTCTGTGATAAGGCAGCCTCAGGAATTTGACACTATAAATATTACAAAGGTTTGAGAGATAGCCTTACATTTATTTGTTTACATAGCACCAGTTCCTTTGTGGATAATCAATGCAGTCTTCCATTCAGAGATAGAGGAGAACGATTGGGATGTTTTCTCAGGTATCCCAGCAAGGCTGTGTGTGACTTATCAGCGTTCAGCAAGTAGATGGCAACCAAATCCCACTGCTGTGATATTAACAAGAAGCCTGCTTTAAAGGTTTCCTCTTGTTCTTTCAGATGCCCCTCAAGCACAACCACAGAGTTCAGAGAAATTAGTATATGACGAGATAAATCCTGTCCAAACAAAGCAGGTGGATTTGCAGAGAACGAAACACAGAGGGACCTTGTAGGCCAAATAATGCTTTCAGGAGAGAAAGCTCTTCTCTCAGAGAAGTCCCTAACATTTGAAGACTGTCAGCTAAGAACATGGAAGGCTCTCTGCAAAGATCCTAGGTTTGCCTCTTACTTTATCTATTCTACCACTTTAAGATATCCTTAAACATCCTTGTGCTGTCATGCTGCATAATGGAATAAGCCATTGCCAGGATTCTTAGAAAGGAGTAGTGAAAGAATCCACGTTAGAGGCATTGTTTACAGTTCTGGTACTAAAAATCCAAAGTATCCTTTCTTTCCTAGCCAAAAATTCAGGTTTGCCAAGACCTGCAGTCATTATGTTGAAGCAAGATGGCCCTGAGTCGAGTGTCAGAGTGTATATCCATGCACACAGTAAGAGCCTCACATTTCTCATTAATGTTGCAGGAGTGAAGGGGAATTACCTGAAAAATTCACTTTGCCCTTCTCCAAAAACTGTGTCCTTATAGCTGTATAATCTGGATAATCTATACTTCTAGACTCTCACAGGTGACTTCTGGACTGTAGAAGAGCATTCAAAGGGGAGGTGGAAACTAATGAAAATCTGGCTGACATTTTGATCACACTGATGCATATATCAAGATTATCCCATAGGCATATGTCACAGGGAGAGAGTAGTTTTTCCATATTAAAGATGGCATTAACCTTCTATCCTATCTCTCTCCCTTTGCTATTCCCAAACTCTGTAAATATTTCAGATGTCTTCTGCCTTACTCCCCCACCACTTGGCTCTGTTAAAAATGGCAAGATGATAAAAAACCCAAATTTGATCTAAGTCCTTCTTTTTCTCTGAGGTAATTAAGTCTCACTCCTTTTTTTTGTGCTTAGAGTCAAGCGTGGGTGATTTTTAAACATTCATCTCAAGTTACTTTTCTGACTCCCAAAGATGCACTGGCACTCAAATAATCCTCTTATAGGCCCCTTGGAAACTCGGACCAGTCAATATTTGCTCCACACTATATTTCATGCTGCTTTACCTTTCATAAATGCATTGTGGGCAAAAATGAATACATAAATAAATAAGACTCTTTCAGGAAAAGATTGGGACTTTAGAAAGAAAGCAGGTGTTTTTGCAAGTCTGGGATGATGTCTAATCCACACTAGTACCTGGGAAACATCCACTACTGTTAGTTGTCACTCATTCACCCACTATACATCTATGGAAATGCCTCATTGAATCAATACAGTAGTTATATGGGGACTGTACCAAAGTATTCAGACAGGAGATGAGAGAAATCATTGAGTAACTGACTGAAAGTTTTGGTAATAAGTGATAGAGCAGCTGTCATGAAAAGTCAATAGGAATTTTGTAGCTCTCGACAACAGCACATATTTGTTCCAAAGTTCTTATCTGGCAAATACTTTACCTTTAAGCTAACAAGAGGATGAAATTTTTACACATTGTGTTACTTTATCTAAACTTTCCTAATCAAGACCCAGGTCCTTGACCAGTGTCACACAGGGCCAAGTAGAGCAGATTTAAGACAAGTTTTGACCCAACCTCTCTAAGAGCTAACTGTCACTTACTACAGGAGAACAATGGCTCTCCTCAGAACGAAGACATGAGAATATTTTTGTGCCCATAAACCAATCAGTAAACCAAACAGACTAAACCTGTGCCTTAGAATGATGCTGCTTAAAAGTAAAATTAATCCATATATTGAGAAACTAGGTTACTGAAAAGAAAAATGATGATTTGAAGCTTCAGAAGCAGTCTTACTATGAACCTTTTAGGCTATATGTAAGTAGAAGATAATCATAGCAATGACAAGACTTTCCCCCCAGTATTGATTTTTGTTACATTTCTGGTGACTTACTGAGAAGATAGCCAGAAGCAATTTACAAGTTCAGTAACACCAGCAGAATCTAGAGCACCGGTACTGAAGTGACACCGGTTGTACATGATGGAAGGATAATTAAGTGCAATCTTTAAACTTCACTCTATGTGGGTGAAATTCAGTATTAGCCCTTTAATTTCAGTGACTCATGGTGTTTTACACTGACTGAGGATCTGGGCTAAAGTAATTTCAGCAACAGACTTCATTTTATTTTATCCAGAATTCAAGTAAATAGGTTAAATAACAGAATGTATGTTATCATTTTACACAATTTTAGTAAGATTATACTTCGCTAAGATGGCCATTTTCCCTTGTACATATTTGTACTCTTCAGGACCTTAAAATTCCATCCATCCTTCAAAAACAGTCATTAGCTTACACATGCAGGAGTTTCGAGCTTTAGTGGAAGAGAGTCTGGGAAAATCGATCGATCAAATTCTTTTCCTACTTGCACACGTGGAAGTTTAAAGTAATTTCAGAGATGGATTTGGT
The DNA here is from genome assembly GCA_013396935.1 of Baryphthengus martii. Taxonomy (NCBI): domain Eukaryota; kingdom Metazoa; phylum Chordata; class Aves; order Coraciiformes; family Momotidae; genus Baryphthengus; species Baryphthengus martii. Next base: position 38,855 of record VWZK01005837.1, read on the forward strand.
TAAAGTTGTAATATTGTTGGTTAGAGTTTCACACCTTATGGAGATTTTATATCAATATAAGATTATTGCCTTGTGCATCAATTGTTGTGGCTGAAAGTAGTAAAATACCTTTACTCAAGTGTTTGCTGATATCATTCATTTATTTGTTCTAGCAACACAGCATGTGAAGCAACAGAAAAAGAAACCTGGAAATGTGTTTTTCTTCTGGAATATAGAAAATGGATTTGCTCTTTAAGAATGATCATTAAGGTTGAATCTCCTAAATAGTAAGCATAAATAATATATGGGAAGATTGACCTTCAGACAAAAGAAGAGATGGGTAGGAAAACTCCAGAGGCTGAAACTCAGGAGAGTAAGAGACTCGATCTGTACCTCTTGGTAAGCAAGCTACAAAACCAGCTTCATCTGAGGATGCATCCTACTTAACATCTGGTTAGTGGAACTGATCAGAGAGAAAATGAAAGGGCTTTTTTTTTCTTTCAGATGACTGCAGTCTGTTTTGGCAACTATCACTTTGTTCTTACTGAGAAGACTTCCCACCCTCTACTCCCCAAGGACTGCAGTTAATCTGTGTGAACTCAGTGTGGTCGTTCCCACACAGTCACTGGTCTAACCTGAGACCAGTTCAGGTGGGGCAACCTCAGGACAGACTTGTGTCATTGCTGAGAGTACAGGGAGCAGGTGAGCTGCAGAACTTCACTTATCTGAATCCAGGTTGCAAGTGAGGGTAACTCTTGGGATGTGGGGGCAGAAAACATAAATGACTTCCAGAAGCTCTATGGAAAAGTCTTTTATTTATCATTCATACAACTACACTGTGGCTGTGTTTAGACTTTGGTGCTTCCTCAAAAATAAAGTTTTCCTTATTCTGCATATAGTTTTGGGATTTACAACAGGGAAATATTGCCTATTAGGATATCCAACAAAAGGTTTTACTGGTTCAAAAGACGTCTGGAGAAGGACTCAGAATAACCATATTTATGGCCGCAACAGAGATTCAAGGTTGTTTAAATAAGCTTTGTGAATGCTTATAATACCTGGCTAAAGGATTGCATATACATGCAGGTGGAGTAAATACTTTTGACTTACTTGGTTTTCAACCTTATTTAAAAGACTGGAACTAGTATTCTGAAACAGATTTAATTCCATCCTTACTCTTTCAGTTTTCAGGTGGATTTACTCTTGATATGGTCTGTTGATAGCTGTAAAAAGGAATACTGCATCTTGAACTCCACCGTACCATTTGTATTCAATGAAGTTAGCTGATGACATTTTACCTGCTGAGGTAATAAGTTTCAGGTAGCTGAATGTTCCACTAATATGTTTTATTGTCATCAGAAAACTCCGTAGAAAACTAGAAATTTTAAGACAGATACAGACTCAGCTCACAGTTCCTAGAAGATTTTCTCTCCAACAACCCTCCTGCTACAACAGCCCATTATCCTTGAGGGTGCCAGGTCCTCACTCCTCAAAGGTATGTAGGTACATAGCAAAGTCTCTTCGACTTCAACTCAAAACTTACCACCAACAGGTCCAATAATGCCTGAGGCTTTGAACTCAGCCTTTAAGTCTTTGCTTATGTGTGTCATCCTGATCGAGTTCCATGAGACAACTTGCATAAGTAAGCATCTGAACAGCTCACTTTTTGTGTTGCTTGTTAGTACTTGTGTGCTTTGATATTCAATGAGTCTAAATCACCACACCACATTTTTATTTTTATTTTCATAAAATATTTGAATTACATTCATATAAAATATGCCTCTGGCCCCATACAGATGTTTCCAAAAAGCCTAATAGCAAACAGATCACAGGGCAGAAGAGCACATGTTCTTACAGTCACTTTCAAGCCTAACTGCTCTTCAGAGTTCTGATTACAAGAAAAACCATGCTGCGATGTTGCGTTTACTGTGATGCTAAAATGAAAACTCATTGTTGCATCCCTGGGGGACTCAGGAACACTGATATTGCTGCCCATCTGAAATGGGATAATGTTCTCTATTCGTATCATGTGGGTATCAGTTCCAACTTGGAAACCAGCCTCCTCTCGTAATTCAAGCTGGGGCTATACTGATGCAAACTTTCTCAGATATTATAAGCCAGTATGAGCTCAAAAAAAGAATTCACTGCTCAAGGCCAAATAGCTTCAAAGCTAACAATCCTCCAGAGTCAGTGTGAAAGTGTTGAAACTGTCAATGTCAACTTACACCATGCATAGTGAGTGTAAAACTTCAATAATGACATCATGGAGAAAGGACAAAGGGCAGGCACTACACAGAAAAGTGCCAGTGCTCTTCAAATCTTTGAAACCTTCAAGGATTTATCTGGACTAACACTTCTACACATAGTCATTGGGGTCTTAGGCTATACTGATTAAGGATTTAGCTTATTCAAAGGCTCTTGCTGATAGCAAGGATGACAAGGTTTCAGCAGTTATATTGGATTCCATTAGCTTTCACTTAAAGAAATATACCCCAAAACCCTCAGGAACCTGGTCTTTTTTTTCCTCTCTCTCATTTTCTTTCTTTGTGTCAACCTTTATTTTTTTTCTTTAATGCACACACATGCACACACACATACAGAAAGCAATATATATAGTAATGTCTGGGTTTGATTCACAAGCAGGTTTTGCAGCACTTACACTCTCAATTCTCAGAATGCAGATCCCAGAAGAATTGAATCAATCCTTCAGGAATTCCCTGAAGCACCACATAACGTGTTCGCTCATTCCAGCTGCACTTGGGGCAACAAATACACTTTTAAAACGTGTAAATGTGTTAGCAAGAGAGGGAAGGATGTTCCAGTTTAAGGGGAAAAAAAAAGTTAGCTAATCAAGAGAGAAATTAAAAAGTGAGACTCAGTATGATTTTGGTGTCTGGGATAAAGCATCTATCCCAATGCTTTCAGAACAAACTGCAGAAGTACAAGTATAATGGAGAATAGCTGTGCTTCCTTAGTACCATGGTTTTCAGACAGTCAGGTTCAGAAGAAGAGTGAAGAGATGGAAGAAGTGCAGGAGAAACAGTTCCCTTTCTCCTCCTTCTTCCTCTCTTGTGAGAAAAGAAAAAGAAGAATCCAAGTTATACTCCGCACTGTGCAGACATGCAATACCAGTAGGTTGAGGGAGGTTTTCCTCCCCCTCTGCTCTGGTGAGGTCCCACCTGGAGTACTGGATCCAGTTCTGGGCACCCCAGTTCAAGAAGGACAGGGAAATACTGGAGACAGTCCAGTGCAGAACCACTAAGCTTATTAAGGGAGTGGAGCATCTCCCTTATGAGGAGAGGCTGAGGGAGATGGGTTCCTTTAGCTTGGAGAAGAGGACACTGACAGGTGACCTCATTAATGTTTATAAACATGT
>VWZK01005846.1:11702-37941 GCA_013396935.1 Baryphthengus martii
TTCCTTCTCTCTCCCCCCCTCCCCCCTCCTCCCCTCCCCTCTCCTCTCCTCTCCTCTCCGCTCCTCTATTCCTCTGAGCCCTCTGAGTCTGCTAATGCCTTAAAATGAAGTACTACAGCTTGCTGCTAAAGAAGCCCAGAGTAGAGACAAAAAGAAAAAAAGCACAGCTCTGAAGAAATCATTACATTCTTTGGAGCACACTGGGCTTTTGAAGTAAATACTTAAGAACACTAAATATGCATGTCTACCAATGCCAAATTTCTGTTGATTGGAAGGGACTTTGACCACTGAGATACAGGTTCTCCTCTTCTTATCTTCTCCTCAGCTACATTTTCTCCTCGTGTCAAAGACTCTTAGCTCCACTCCTGGATCACTTAGATGGTCACTGTGAATACTCATTATTACTCCTTAAGACCTGGAGTCATCTTGTATATGATATGGTGTTTTCCCAGTCACAACACCATAGGGTGTGAGTTTATCATGCTGTCTCCTTGCCTTTGTACGCCTCTATTTTGTTTATAGTGTTTTTAATTGAGTCCTGGACTCCCAAGCTGTATTCATTAGACATAGAGCAGATAAACCCTTGTAAAGACACAATTAAGTCACAGCCAGGTACTGGTGTTTTCCTCCCCACTGACTTTACCTCTGCTGGGTGCAGTTCATTAACATTTCCATAGTTTTTTGGTTACCCCATATTGGAATTTAAGCCTGTATTTGCTTATTTGCTAGTTTATTGCTTGTTCAAAACCCTACTGCTCATTTGTTTTTATCAGATATACAGTGCTAAGTCCATGCTCCTGCCTGTCAGCCAATGGGGTCCCAGTGCCCCAGCATCAGTGTTTCCTAATGGACTCAGATATTTAGTTGTGCTTAAAAGACATAGGGGGTTTTTTGGGTTTTTCTTTTTTTCCTTGCCCTGAGCAAAACTAAATGCACTCACAAAGTAACATGCAGAAATGCATGCAGTATTTACCAATTTAATCCACTGTGGAGCACAAGTGGAAAACGATCAGTGCTAATATTCCAATGAACAAAATTACTGCAGTCTCACAATGCCGAGATCTGTCTGAAAGCTGCTTCTTGTAGAGCAGCACTATAATGCAGAGGTGTTCATCATGAACTATACAGCTGGATTTCTCCAAAGATCTGCACCAGTATCTCTGCATAGTCCTCTGCAGAGTGATATGAAGACACCGCAGCCCGTGGAGCAAGCTTATTTATATTTCTACATGGCATAGCATCTCATGATATGGGAATACCTAGAGAGGGTGGGCATTACGAATCATATATATATATATAAAAGAAATAGATTTTCACAGAGTAAAAGTTGGGGGGACTTTTTGGTTGTTTATTTTTTCTCCTTGGGAAAGTTAAAAAACACGAGTGAGTAAAGTTTCCCTAATTTTGTAAAACCACGAAAGTGTCAGTCTCTAGAAGAGTGAGCTTTCTCTGGTCAGGGTGTGTTTTTCTTTAGTTGTTTGGAGCTCCACACTACTTTCTATTTACATTAGTAGAAGAGCCACCACTGGGTTTACGGGGAGCAGATGCTGGCTTTTTGTGACCTACTAACACACCCAAAGCAGATGTTCATAACCATACAGTGGTATGTGCCCAGTTTGTGACTCATTGTTAATTCACGACAGTCATCTTTCTCTTCTAACAAACCCTGCATCAAGAAACAGCCAACACCTCTTTGATTTTCTTTTTGAACTCAGAATCACAGAATTATTGAGGCTGGAAAAGACCTCTGAGATCATCAAGTCCAGCCTATGACCTAACACCACAACATCAACTAGACCATGGCACTAAATGCCACATCCCCTTTCCTTAAGCACCCCCAGGGATGGTGACTCCACCACTTCCCTGGGCAGTCCATTCGGATGTCTGATCACCCTTTCCATGAGGAAGGGTTTCCTAATATCCAACGTAAACCTCCCCTGGCGCAACTTCAGGCAGTACCCTCTCATCCTGTCACTAGTTGCCTGGGGGAAGAGCCTGACCCCCACCTGACTACAACCTCCCTTCAGGTAGTTGTCGAGAGTGAGAAGGTCCCCCTTGATTCTCTTCTTCTCCGGGCTAAAAAAGCCCAGCTCCCTCAGCCTCTCCTCATAAGACTTTCCCTCCAGTCCCTTCACCAGCCTCGTCGCTCTCCTCTGGATCGCTCCAGCACCTCAAGATCTTTCTTGATGTGAGGAGCCCAGAACTGCACCCAGCACTGAAGGTGAGGCCTCCCCAGTGTCGAGTCCAGGGGGAGAATTACATCCCTACTCCTGCTGGCCACACTATTCCAGATACAAGCCAGGATGCCATTGGCCTTCCATGCCGCCTGGGCCCATTGCTGGCTCATGTCCAGCCAGCTATCAACCAGCACTCCCAGGTCCCTCTCTGCCAGGCAGTTCTCCAACCACTCCTCCCCCCAGTCTGTAGCATTGCCGGGGGTTATTGTGGCCAAAGTGTAGGACCCTGCACTTGGTCTTGTTGAACCTCCTACCGTTGATCTCAGCCCATGGACCCAGCCTGTCCAGGTCTCTCTGCAACGTCTTCCTACCGCCCAGCAGATTGACACTCCCCCTCAACTTGGTGTCATCCATGAATTTGCTAATGGTAGACTCGATCCCCTCATCCAGGTCATCAATAAAGATGTTGGATAGGACTGGGCCCAGTACTGATCCCTGAGGGACACCACTGGTCACTGGATGCCAACTGGATGTGGCACCATTCACAACCAGAGAGCTGTGCCCAGTCATCCAACCAGTTTTTAACCCAGTGCAGGGTGCACCTGTCCAAGCCATGGGCTGCCAGCTTCTCCAGGAGGATGCTGTGGAAGACTGTGTCAAAGGCTTTGCTGAAGTCTAGGTAGACCATGTTCACAGCCTTCCCCTTGTCTACCAGGCAGGTCACCCAGTCATAGGAGATCAGATTGGTTAGACAGGACCTTCCTTTTCTAAACCCATGTTGGGTGGGCCTAATCCCTTGGTCATCTTGTATATGCCACTTGATGGCACTCAGGATGATCTTGTAGGCTTATTTTTGTAAACACTTATACATAAAGGACAATGAGCAAAACTAAATTTTACAGAAGCCAATAAGGACAATACAAATGAAGAAAATCAGTTTGATGACATAAAAAAAAAAAAGTTAATCAAACATCTGTAGGTGTGCAAAAATTTTTATGAATGTGACAAAAAAAAAATTGAGCATGGTCTTTTTCCCCAAGTTTGCTAGTTTGTTAAATAATGCATTGGTCTTCCTTTTTCACCCTGAATTTTTTATATTTTTCATTCAGAGTGAAAATGAATTCTAATGTCCATGGCTCAAATTGTTTCTGGATTTCTTCCTGACACGGTACATTCATGACACAGTATACTCATATACTGTATATTGTCCAATATGCCATATGAGCATGCTCATATTCTTGGTAGTAATAATAATAATAATAACAATGCAGGCTACTGTAATAATAAATATGAATTAAAACAGTGGTTAAATCTGACTGCGTGTAATTATGGGTTGTCCCAGTGAACTAAATTTCAGTGGGGTTTGGTTCCATGGTTTAGGGTAGTCTCCATTAAATATAGGAAAATCCAGTTAATTAATTAGCCCTTAGTGTTAAATGAGTTTTTTAAGCCTGAGAGACAAGGGGAATGTGGGATTTGTGGGGACTTGACAGCAAACATTTAATGATGTTAAACCCAAAGTGACTGTTAATATAGGCTACAGTACCTGTGAGTCAGAAATACAGTCAGAGAGATAAATGCAAATAAAGCACCAGAGTTTAACAGGAAATGAAGAATATTAATTTACTCTGGATGTTCAGATTGTCTTTATATGATTTAATCTTTTTCTGGATGGTTACAGTGCCAGGGTCTCTCATTCTCTGACTATACAGAGGACACCTACAAAGAGCAGCAAGAAATTATATGCAAAATGTGAGTGAGTTGACGTTTTCTGAGCATTTATATTGTTGTTTTCCTGGGTGATTTGCCAGCATGTGGAAGACCTATTTATGAAGAACTGTCTCTAGGAAAGGGAAGCTTTATACTGTTTGTTATCTTCACATCTCTTTGTTCTGGGGCAATCTCGGTAAGGATCAGTGTTGGGCTGCATCAGAGGCCTTCCTAATGCTTCTCTAGCTGGTGGCACTGCATGCCTGGCTGCTCCTTCCTGCTGAGTGGACTTCTAGCATCTTAGAGGGCCTCATTCTGTTCTCATGTGGACATGTCTCTGTGCATTAGGGTGTTTTCATTCTTCCACTTGTCTTACCTTACCCTCTCAGCAGGCTAGCCAAAAGGGTGTAATGTTATTGGTGTAGCTTTTCAGGGCCCTGAGGGTACCACCAGCCCTTCCTGGTCCTGCCCACCACGCCGGAGGCTCCCTGACCCTGCCTAGGGCTCAGGGCTCCATGTCACCCCTCTGGGGCAGTCAGTCTCTTCCCCAGTGACACCACAGTGGGTCCTGTCTCCAGTTCCCCACAGCTCTGTCCTACCTGGCCATGGGCACCCACAGGCCCACATCCAGTCCTGGCCTTGATCTGATCCTTCTCCTCACGACCCTGCCTGTCCATCCTGGGCTCTTTCTGACTCCAGTTCCCCTCACCAGGCCTGATCCTGACCCCAGCTGTGGGCTGATCGTCTGGCCTCACCCTGACATCTCCCTTGGCTCCCAGTTTCCCAGCCTGCAGGGAGCTACTCGCCCTCACTGCCCCCAGACATAGCTCACCCTTCTCCTCAGCACATATAACCATGCTTCTTACTTTTGTTTTTATTCATTTGTGCACATCAGACCACCACAGTACTGTCAGAAGTTATTTATGGCCAAATACTGTCATACCTGCAGAATGAGATTCATTCTCTTTAACTTTCTGCGTCTACAAAGTAGTTGTCTCTGTCTTGGTTAGTCATTCTAGGTTGCCTTCATCTGCAGTAGCAATAGGTGACTATACTCCATTTATCTGACCTATATCATCAATTTACTTTGGGATACAAAAGGTAGCACTGTATAGGTGGTACAGGGGTGAGCAGGAAGCATGTTGAGAGACTGGACTCTTCTACAATGTTTCTCCATTCCCTTGGCCCCTTGAGACTGCATTACACTCATGGAGCCTAGAAAATGGCCAATATATTCCCAAAGTAGAGGGTTATGAGTAGCTCCCTGACAGTCACTTCTTCCTATAGTGAATTCAGCCCTCTGCAATTCTTTATTTCTAGCTTCCACTCGAACCTTATGCTAATTCTATGCAACATGGGTAATAAAGGGTTTTTTTTTTATCAGTTTGGTGGAGGGACAGTGATCAGGGACCTCTTGAGATGACAGTCTGTCAGATTGTAAATCAAGGAGGATCTCTCCCTTAGCAGCCACAAAGATTAAACAGACTAATGAATCAATGTTTTAGACCATCCACTCTGGGGAGCCTTCACTTAAGTCCCAGCACTGTTGGTCAGGTCAGAAAATGCTCTTTCCTGTCAAATGGTAGGTTTCCCTATGTGGTAGTGTGCATTCATCCTCTTTTGTGTGAGCTGTAAAAACTTGACAGAGGCAGATGTCAATCCATACTGTTGTGACACTTCCTTGTTCAACTCTAAAACTTTGTGAGAGCGTTTCACCATCCAGTAATTGGCAAGAGAGGAGAGGCTGTGTTTGTTCATTTTGCAGAAATCAGTTTAAAAGTTCATCTTTCCATTTTTCCTCATATTTAGGCAACACTTTCTGTTGAAGAATGAGCTATTTGTAACCATCCCTTCTCCCCAAAACACCCAACCTTTTGTTTTTTATAATGTTTGTTGTCTTTAGGGCACTTTACCTCCGTCTTTGTTCAGTCTCTTAACATAAATAACATGACACCTCTATTTTATTCTTAGCCACAGTATTTTTTTACGCTAAAGTCTTTATGGAGGTACCGGATTCTGTTCACTTTGGCAACAGTTCTGTGATCTTGAAATGGTCATAAAATACACAGCACAAGTACTTTGAAGCAGGTGTTCTGTTTAAGTTCATATATTCTATCCATCTTTGATAACTGAAGCACTGATGTTTAAAAAAACCCTCATACCATCAAAAAAAAAAATACCCGTAAAAGTAGAGAATAATATATATATTTCTGCTAATGTGTGTTACACTGAAGGCACACACCCTAATGAAGCTATACAATGAAAAAAGCGTTTTAAGTAAATAATTTGTTAGAATTTTTTGAGCAGGAAAAATATTTTCCTGGTATTTTTTGAGAGCCAGAATGTTGTGAATAAGTAAGTAATACTCAAAATAGTAAATGCACTTCATTCAACACTTCCTCAGTGATAATTTCTGTTCCTTGAGTCAGTAAATGAAGAACCTTGTCATCTTTGATTTGATACTATTTAAAAACACAAACCTGTAACTCAAGAGATTCAGTGATGAAACAGGAAAATAAATGACTGTATTAAAAATGTCACTGCCCAGATGGTCCCATATAGAAGTTCTGATCTGAGTACTCACTAATTAAAGAGAAGGTGACTGGAATCTAAATTTGTCTTCTAATTTTATATCTGACCCTCATCTACAAATGAGGCGCTTGAACACATTTCATTTTTGAACATAACCCAAAAAAGCACTTAAGCAGGTGCTTAACTATAAACTGATGTTTGACTTCTACTACCATAAGTAGAGATGATTTCCTGAATGTGGACCATGGAGGAATTTCAAAGCTATGTCCTAATTTTGCCGGTTAAGGGAAACCGATCATGATTTATATATTTGAAATTAATTTTTTCTACAAAGATATTAACTTTTCAGGCATTTCATGTCCATGGAAACTGGGGAATACTTCAAGATACACTGAAGTCCTTTCAATAACAGTAAAAGTGTTGTCTACAAGGTAAACAAGTTTACTGTGTTTCTTTTACCATGTTATAGAAATACTGGGTTTCCTGTTTGAGAGAAAATTGCAGTCTATACTGTCTTCTCTTACCTACTGGTAATAGAGGGTTCATGAATTTAAACAGTTAATTTAGTTTCATTTACCTGTATGTGTGAAACTACTTTCAGAGAAAGCCACAACATTGCTAATCTGAACTTGAAGTAGAGAGGCTGAAACACAGTTTGTTCCATAAGAAAACCAAAGTTTTTACTGAAGCATCAGCTGAAATATGGAATGAAAATTAGCCAAGGAAACAGACAAAAAAGGTCTTAAAGCTGATCTATGTCTTTCATGACACACATCACAGTGCCTATGTGAAAAATAAATGAAGGGATTCTTCCTTTCTCCAGGCTCACATTAAGCCAAATCTCCTCTCCCTTTCTGATCTCAGTTTCCTGCATTTTTGCTGTGGGCTACGCTCAGACCATCCCAGTTCCTTCAATGAGGAAATGTGTGGTGCAGATTTTGAGTTGTGTGCTTAATGGTTTCTGTCTGCTGCTCTTCACTTACTGTTTTTTCTCTTCTCCAGCACAGGTCACCTGCAACTGAAATCTGTTAAGGGTGTCCTCACTCTGAAGGGTGTCCTTACTCTAATGTGTGTCATCCAATGCCACAGTCCCTCAAGGGTATTCCTGCCTCCATTGTGGGATGCCCACAGCTGTAGTCCCTCAGGGGTGTCTCTTCCTTGCTGTGGATCACCCATGATCGCAGTCCTTAGAAGGTAGCCCCTCTACCATGGATTGCCTCCTTTCCAGGCTATATCTCCAGCCTTGTCCTCAGCAGTGTCTCCTCAGCAGTCCCTCTCTCTCTGTCTCCAGTCACATGTCCACAAGGGCATCTCCCCATGTCTTTCCTGCCCCTCATGGCTGTAGCTTTCTCATAAATATGTCAGAGCTTGGGTGTGAGGTGCTCCCTTGAAAGGCTGTAGTTTTGGCACCCAACAGGCTTACTCACACCAGTTTCAGAGCTGACTGGACCTGGCTGTGTCTGTTACAGGACAGTTCCTGGCTTAATCCCACGCAGGGCATCCTGCATGGTCCCTGCTATCCAAATTCTACCCATTATGATGAAGGCAGTGGGCTTTTCATCCAGATCCTTCTTCTCTGGGAGAAGGGTTTTCCTCATTGAGATGGGAGAAGAGTGCAAGAGAGGAGCTCATGACCATGTTGTCTCTTGGGGCCTATAAGGAAGGGTTCATGCTAAGTAACAAGGAAGCAATTCTGATGTAATAAATTGTTATACTCAAGAGCACCTTTGAGACATGGGAGTCCACATACAACAGAGGTTTATAAACTTCACCAAAATTCTTTATTTGTAGATCTATCTTAACAGTGGGATACAAGACAGAGGTTTTACTAATACTTAATTGTGTTACAGAGTTCCCATGCCATCAGTGGGGCTTTCACTTGCCATCCCTAAGCTTACAGAGATAGCTTATGGCAACTTAGCCCAAGAATGTAAGAGGGAGCACAGAAGAAACTCAAAACCTTCTTTACAAGGCAATGAAATGTTTGGTGGTGGTTTTTTTGTTGTTTTTTTTTTGTTTGTTTGTTTTTTGCATTTCCAATGTATAACAATGTAGAGTTCTCATCTTCATATTGTCTTCAGAATGAAAAAAACTTTACCGTACTTGTTTTTGTTTCATATTGTTCTAAACTTCCATCATTTTATACTTGTGCATGCATGCACATGTAAATCTACAAGATTTTATCTAATCCTACCCTAGTTAAAACATGTGAAAGCTGCCACTGTGTACGCTAATTAACTGACAAGTGATTGACTGAGGAAGCAAATATGCTAAGAAAGGGGAGGAAGGCAGCCATAGCAGAGCAAACTGTTCAGAATTACCTGGTCACTGATGAATACTGACCTGTTCTCTCCTGGCTGTTCTCCTGGCCAGTCTTACTGGCCATTCAGGTTCTTAAATCAGTCCTCACATCACAAATTTTAATGCCTCCCAGTACACCTGAAAGTCCAGTTGTGGGATTTCTATGGTCTTACAGAAGTCTTGCTTGAAAGGTACAAGAAAAAAATCTCTTTTGGGATAAACACCATAATCTGTAATGTTCATCCTTGTCATGACAAGATTGAAAAAAACTAGACTAGACTGTTACCTTCTTTATTAAACCAACAAGAACCTCAGCAACCAGCTTTGGGAGGGCCAGTACTACAGCTCCACTGCTCATATGGGACTTTCCTTTCTTACTGAGGTGGATCAGAGGAACCCATCTACCCTTCTGATAACCCACCACAGCTGCAGAGGGTTGGGTGTGACTGCAATCGTTTTAGCTCTTTGTGCCATGAAAAGGCTGCTGCCTTGTTCCAATGGAGCTGGGGAAGAATGGTTGAACAGAAGCTGGGGGGGGAAAAAAAAAACAAAGAAAAAGAAGTAAAAAAGAAAATTGAATGTTTATATTAGACTTTCAGATACTGCCAACATCAGAGATGGGTGGGCAAGGCACGGTTTCCTTGCCAAATAATGACCTAATGCAAATATAAAAGACCAAGCCAAGGATCACAAAACATCTTTATACCTCCTGTGTATCCTATAAAAATCCTGCTGTTCCATAAATACAGCATAAGATTTGAGTTAATTTTAGCCTACAGGACAATCTCGTACTTCTGTAGGAAGGCAGAGTAGATAAGCAGGCATACATTTTTTAACAAAAAATGACGTGTGCTTAATACTGTTTTTGTCACCAATATCCACTTTGTTCATGGTGTGAGCATGTAACGTTCAGTAGTACCTACAGCTAGTTCTGCACTGAAATGTTATTTACTTAGGGGCAGGTTTCAAAGAGTGATGGGAGTGCATTTAACAGCCCAAACATCTCTGGAGATGATCAAAACCCACCTGGGTATGTTCCTGTGTGACCTAATCTAGGTGATCATGCTTAGGCAGGGGGGTTGGACTAGATGATCTTTTGAGGTCCCTTCCAACCCCTAACATTCTGTGATTCTAATGACAGGTATGGCTGTCTCTATATATACTGTCGCAACAGCTGCTGCCTATCTGGGCAGCTGCTCCTTGCTCCAATCCTAGGCTGTGGAAAAGACACAACTGTCCTCTTTCCAATTCCTAATTAACAGGCAGGTCAGCTGGGAAAATACTCCTCTCGAGTTTAACAGACATTAAAGCAACAAAGCAGTCCCCTGGGTGTCAGATGACCACAGAACTAAGTACTGGAAATTTATTGGTTGTTGGAAAGTAGCAAGTGAGATTCTGGTCCTGCTAAATCTTATGGGAATGATGTAATTTTACTGGAGTCAGACTTTCACCCTATACTCTAGAACGAAATCCCAATCAAATTATTCTAGGAGAGTTAACTGGTGATTACATTACTGTATTCATTAATGTCTCTATTAATCTTCCTTTCATAAGATAGGAATCAAATAATTAAATATTACACATTTGTGTTTTAGTGAAATGCAAAGGAAAAGGTAAAGGCATGGACTGAAAAGTAAAGATATTTTCAAGTTTAAAGAACCATGTGATCTGTATATGACTGCATGAACAAAAAAGATAAGAGGCCATATCAAAGATCTGTAATTGGATTAGAAAATGATATAATCATATGGTGTCTTTATTCTTTAGATTAAGCCATTGTCTGCTAGAAAAGAAAACAGGGAAGAAAAAGGGAGTAAAAAGAGAAAGAAACCTCTCATATATTTTTCTTAAAACAAGACAAAACAAAACAAGGAATATTCAGACAGTGGAAGATGTGACAGTCTGGTACCAGCATAAGTCATTTGCACCTCTCTCTCAAGCTACGTTTTGGATTCCTTGTTTGTAATAATTTGATAAAACAGTGACAAACTCTGATTGCTAAACTGCAGCCTCAGTTGTAGTAGCATCATGCTAATTCCGTCAGTTGGGATGACTGCACTTTACATTCTGCAACTTTCTTCCAGGCCCTGGGGATAAGGATTTTGGCAGCCAAATTGTCATTGTGTATGTGGTTAGTAGTAATTGCGGGAATTCGGGAGAGCATCCTGTCAGCAAATCACCTAAAGAGCTTGTGTTACTTCATATACCTTAAAAACACCACTAAGGGCATGTAATGGGGGAGAGTCCAGGTGTAGAGACGAAACTTTGACTATGGCCTTCAGTAGACCACCCTAGAGAATGCCTACACCTATCTGCTTCGCAGCAGCAACACAGGTGTGAAATGCCTCTCTTCCCTGGCAAAACTGGTTGGGACTGATCAGAAAGATTTGATGAAAGCTCATGTGAGATCAGAGAGTGGAAGAGAGGCTGTGGTGTGCTTGGGGTTGGTCCTGGCTGTGCTATCACACTACAGAGGTCTGGGGACTGGGGATTTTGAAGCTGCTTGTAAACTGAAGGTTGTACACAGGAGGGGAACTGCTTGTGAAGGAGGATGAAAGTAGTTGGGAGCTGAGATAGTAAAGAAGTCACGGTTTTGTAATCTTGGTTTAGAGAGCTGTATGGAGTATGGCTACAGGATGTGGCACCTAGCCACATGATTTTGGAAAGTGGCTTCTAGAAGCAAAACATTTGCCCTTTATCTGAGCTCTGTAAGCACATAACACGGATAATGGAGAAAAACAAATGTAAGCAGCGCTATTCCTGCCAAAACACGTTCTTTGGAGAGCACATCCTCCTGCAATGAAAGTGGACCCTCCTGGCAAGGCTGGAGATGTGGCAATCGTTCTGCATTAACAAGGAGCTGTTAACCAAATACATAAATAAGCTGAAAACCACAAGAACAAAATCTCACTATTTCCATATGTCTCCATTGGCTACATCCCTTTAGTGGTTGTGCTGCTGGAACTTCTGCATATTATATGAAGTCTGTTAACTACGACTTAGGTATGAATGTGACCACATTTCTTGTTGGTTTTGACACAAAGCGTGAAACCACCTAAAAAGAGAGAGCCCTGAAAGGATGCCCGAGAAAGCTGTTGCTAATTTCACTCAGGAGGTTCCACATTGCCCCTGTGGGAAAAGATAGAAACTCGGCAGTACGGGAGCATAGTAAAAGAAGGAAAAATATTCCCTCGCCCCATGCAGACAATGACAGGAAAACACACTGGCAATTTTCTATCCTATTACAGAAGTATAACTGTAATCCTTCCAGCAAAGTGATGTTAGCTACCAAAAAGGGGCAGGAGCTCTCCAGAAACTCACAGTCTGTCATGGAGTATGTTCATAATAAGGGAAATAAGCCGACTTGTGCATTTACTTGGGTATGACATCACTGACAGCCAATTAGAAAGTTCCACTTGTGTCATTTCATAATAAAGAAAAGACTATTCAGCACTCACTGCATCAAAGAACACATGTCACAGAGATTTGCACAGAAATGGGTTGATTAATTTTTAATGAATTATACCAGGAAAACTTTCCTTGTATAAATTGCTGTGAGAATACCAGTGATAACCCATGCTTGAATAAAGGGTTTCTGCATGTGTGGGTTCTACAACTACAGAGACACTGAACAAAATTGAACTAAAAATGGTGCTACTCACCCTAATCTATCCAGTTCATAACAGCAGTAAAAACAGCGTGGGGTGCACAGTGGTGCAGGTTTTAAAGACCATTTTATTCAGTGGAAGTGTGTCCCGTAACTAGCAGAATGCTTTTCAACTGTCTTTGTTTTTCATTTGGGAGTGGATGTCACTCTTGGAAACACGCCTTTGCTGAACATTGCCTGGGTTCAGTACAGCTTTTAAATTCTGTAACCCGCCCTACGTGTCTTCAGACATCAGAACTGAATGATTGTTTCTTGCATGGGAAGGTATGAATCTACCCGCCAACAGACACACAGGCTAAACAGAGCATCCTTCTGGACCAAAAATATGCAGCAATATAACATGATATTTCAAGGTGTGTAAAGAAAAAAGACATTTCAATAATGGTGTTAAGGAAAATATTAGGTTTACACGACTGGTGTATCAGCCAGATAGCTGACACACTGTGGAGTAAGACGTGGAGCTCAGGTGCTATTGTCCATGTTTGTACTCAAATAGTCCTCAGACTTGCAGTAGACTGCTCACATCGGCCATGGGTGTTCTTGTCTCTGCGCAGGAGGCCTGAGAGTGGCACTGGTGTCAAGACCCAATACACAGATACACTTCTTTCAAAAGTAACTAACTCCAGTTTGGTGGGTACATTTTCAGCATACCGAATTCTTTTCAAAGGTTTAATACCACTAAGATTTCAACATGGAGCAGAGATCTTCTCGAAACTATAAATGAGCTCTTGCTTCAAGCTGCTTTGATAGAAAGCAGGTAGTATTGAATTTATAGTTAAAACTTGAAATAGTAGAAACATGGACGCAAATTAAACCTTTGTATCTATTTGCATACAAACTTTGGTTGGCTAATACTAAATCTTTGTGTGACCTTGGTTTCTACAAAATCAGTGATACCAGGCAGCCTCCTTAGCCCATGATATACAAAACCTATCTTATGTTTTTCTGCTCTGCTAATAGTGGTTCAGATTTGGGATGCAGACTGTTGTATTGCAAGGAAAGTGTGAACAGCAGTTCTTGCCTGCTTTTGGTGTTGAAATGATCTGCATAAAAGCAGGTCCCTATAGCTGTCTCATGTAGGACCCTACATTAAATAAAATATGTTTCTAAAATAGTGAGAGTGAATTGATTTTAAAAATAGTTGTGTGCTTTTAATACTTCAAGCAAGTGCCTGAAAAGCATTTTCTCTTTTAGTTCCTTGTCATATATGTTCAGGGTTCGTTATGTTACTTGGAGACAACCAGGTGATTTTCCTCTGAATGTTGTTTGTGCTGATCAAGGAATGCCAACAAATAGTGAATTTTTATTTTAATTGATCTGACTGGAATGAACTGCCAGTCTTCTTTGCATATGAACATGTACGGAGATTTCAGTTAAATTTTGTGCTCAGAATATTTTAGGATTAAAGGAAGAAATGTGGGTCTGAATACAGGCAGAAGTGTCTCACTAAGACATATTTTTCCTATATCTAACGCTACCATAAATCAGAGAGGGGATACCTGAGAGTGGCAACTGTAGAAAAGAGAAGAAAAAAGTCTTATTAAAATTAATGCATAGTAGGCTGTAGAGTAAATTAAAAGCCAACAAGATCTCAATGCATTGCAACTGGCATTCCTGATTTAACAGTTCCTGCTACCATGAGTGGAAAAATATTTGCAGTGAGAAATTTACCTTTTGATTTTACTGCTATTCTTCACATACAGTTTACTATAGTTTTAAAATAGACAGGCAAAGAAAGAAAGATTTATTTGACCTACCTGTAAGCCTTGAAATATGTATTTAGCACAGCTGTTCTTTTGTGTTTAAACTCATCACAAAAATGCAGCTTTAATGTAACCCACCATTGATCTGCAGTAAGTGGAAACAAAATCTCTCCTTAATTAGTATCATCCAATCACTTTTTTACATTTCTACAGAACACACACTGTGAACTGTTTAATGGACTATTATTTAGAAGAGTGGCAAAGAGCTTGCGAAAAAAAAAAAGAAAAGGCACATAGTGAAAATAAAAACTAGCAGTGTCAATGAAAAATGTGTTGCAAAATAATGGAAAAAAAGATGTTTCGTTAAGATGGGCTTCACTGGCATTTTACTGTATAGATGAACACTGCTCCAATTACTGCCAACAATGGGGAAAGAGATAGAGAGATATAGATTCATTACTTTCAACACCCTTAACTGTCTACCACTGAATTCGCTTATCTGTTCCTTTTTCTACAGGACCTGCATGGAGGGGGGAAGGAATAAACAAAGAACTGAGTAGAGTGAATGTGTCACAAATTACCACAAACACACTGTGACTCAATGCACTTTTCATTTCTCTCCTCATTAACTGTGTCTTGCTCAAAATGAGAGACTGGGTCTAAACATAATCAAGTCCCACAGATAACAATTGACTTGACTGCTGGGGCAGTCATCACCTTCTAGCTACTGGGAAATAAATTTAGAAATAAAATGAGTTAAAATAAAATTCACTCTGCTCTCTTTTCTGTGCTCAGATAATTTGAAGGCCATCAAGGCCTGCAGAAACAATCCATCTCTCTGTGAAAAGGAAAGCAGCCTGTGCCACTACCAATAAGGCATGTCTTTAGTGTTATCAAGAGTAAGTATAATTACACAGTGGAAAGGCCATCAAAGTGTCTTGGGCGCTGGTATTTTTTCCTGAGGTCTTCATCAATAGTGCTGTCGGAATGAAAAGAATAAGTGGGGGGAAAAAGGAAAAAAAAAAAATAATATCCTCCAGATTGGTGTGACTGACCTGCAATCTAGTAGAGCACATTATAATTTGAGAGCAGTAGGACAATTCAATAAAAATTTTGCTGTCTTCCACTTTAAATCAGGAAGGATTAATTTCAAGAATCTTTGCGGATGCTCTCGTGGTCTTGGTTTTGTCAGTGCTGAAATTTCTCTTCGAAGAGGCTAAAGGACTTCCTGTTGAAGGGTATTTATACTTGCCAAGACTCTTCCTTTACCTCTAATAGCAATGCATTTCTGATAGGCAGATTTCTAGCTGGTAACGAGGAGGTAAGGCTATTTGTTTCTGTTGAGCAGTCTGCCAGTCCTGCACTTTTTATTTGGACAAAGCACCAGTGAAGTTAATTGGTTCATTATATTTATATCAGGAGGAGCCAGACCCTGATGTACATGTTTTAATAGAATTCCATTCAGTAAAATACATGCACAATGTATCTTGACACTGTTTTCTGGGGCAGGATTTCAAAAGTATATGCCTGAGCTCTGGCCTGTGGTGCCTTACTCTCATTAGTAAATGTTGCTCTGGCAAGCAGTACCCTGAGCTCTGGGGAGGACTGTGCTTCAACAAGTCATGGGAAGATCAGAATATACATGTAGAGCTAATGCAAACAACTTGCTGATTGTCTGATAATGAAAATGTTTTGAAGAACAGAGAATCACCCCAAACCTAGCTATTAACTTTCTCCTGGCTGTCTTCTGTTTAATAAAAACAACATGTTAGTAACTCTGGTATAAGTCTTGAGAATAATCACCCAGTATGATGATTAAAGCCAATCATCTAATCATCAGTGTCCCCAGCAGTCATGTTGTTCTTGGAGCTTTCCTGTTCTGTGGCTACTAGATCAGGAAATCGCAACATCCAAACTGGTGGTGACTATTTGCTCTAGGGCAAATTGGGTCATTAAAAAGCTTTAACCAGTCCGCGGACATTTGAGTCTGCATTGGTGGTTTGTTTGTACTGTTCACAACATGAATACATTTTCCAAACCTCACTTTTTGTTAGATTTATTATAAGAAACAAGATTAATTGGGCTGTAGTGCTTTGACAAAACTCTAGTTCTTAAATGATAATTATAGATCTCCTGGAGTCCAAAAGAGCTGAAGTAGAGCAGATCCAGCAATGTGGCCAAACATAACAAATGGAGAGGAGTAAGGATAAAGAAATATAACTGAGAGAATGTAAATGTGAAATCTCCCTGATATATTCCTTTAAAACTTCAAGGAATTTGTATTGGACAGCTGGCAAAATAATTTCTTTTTCTGAGGTTTTATTTGGACACCAGTATTGCCTGCAATCTGGTGGGTAAGGGTGTGAGGTCTTTTTCCAGAAAGCTCTGTGACAGAGATCCATTTATGACAGTGAGCTCTGAAGATTAAGGGGTTGGGCCTACCTAAGCCTGACTGAATTGAGAGTCAGATAAAAGGACAGACTGAACCCCAAGTTCTACTCCTGAGGAGCTTGGGGTGCACGATACTGGGAAATGGTTGAACCTCTGCCTTTATTTAGCTGTTCTATTATACTGGCTGAAAGGACATGGTGACTGGAACACAGTGATGGTCTATCAGCTGTATTCCTTCAAGTATATCTTTATTTCTCTTACAGAAGTAGAGATACTGTGTCAGGGTAGTGCATAAACACTGAGTTAGCTCTGAAGGAGTTTACTTCAGAGAGTAGATGAATGGGAGCTGCAACTGCACAGATCCTGGCAAAGGCTGTGTTAGTCTGTCTAATTTCTCTTGTGACTGAGTTGTATATCCTAGTACAGTTTAAGCTTGAATGGTTTCCAGGACATAAAACAAACAAGCAGGATTAGAGATATTTAATTTTTTTTTTTTTTTTGGTAGCATTGACCCTTCCAGAAACGGAACTTCTGTTTTCTAATCCGTTTTTACTAGTATGTTGAAAACGCATTAATGACAAAGAATTTTTCTTCTATCAAGTTACTGAGACATAAATCCTGTTAATATCACATCAACTTTGTTCAGTGACAACAGAAAGGAACTCACTGAAAATAACCTGAGTCTTTTTTATGTGTTGTCGTAACCTTTTGTCTAACAAACTATGGCAGAAGAATCCAAACTCTCTGATTCCCTGCTAGATTAGTGGGCACTGACAGAATCCTCCCATTTGGAGCCCTATGTGGGGTCGAATTAGCCCAATGAGCAGGGAAAAGTGGTGGCAAATACCCCATGGCTTCCTGCCACTGCAGCAGATAAACACTATGCAGAGACACCTCTAATTTACCTGAGGTGAATATTAGGCATAGCTGATATCCAGCTTGCTGTAGTGTAGCTCTTCCAACTATTCCTCTGGAACGTGTCTGACAAACACTTGTCTCCCTTTTAATTGCTGGCTGTAATGTACCCTGAAAGTTGGTAGAGCTGTGTTCAAAAGGTGAGCTCCACTAACTTTTCTACATTCAAGTCACTATGCCATGGACGGGAATGAGAATGAAGACTAAATAGAGAAAATCATTTTTAAACCCAGTAATTATTATTCTCCATGTAACTGATACTCTCTCCAGTATTCATGTTTTCAAAGTTTTATTGAAGTTTGGAATATACCAATATTTTAGTTATGTTTAAGATTGTTTATTCACCCAAAGGTCTGTTCTAGGCAGACAAATGACAGGAGGGACATTTATGGTCTATACATCATTATGTTATCAAGAAGTCAGAAATCACTGAATATGGCTTCCAAAGTTAAATAAAAATATAGGTATTTCTTCAAGCTCAGGATTCATAAATATAAATGGTCTATATCATATGTAGTATTTCCATACAAGTATTATTTGGCACAGCTTCATGCTGTGCCAAATTTGTGGTTTCTTGGGCAATTGCTTTTCAGAAAAATCTGATTTTGGCACACACATACAAACATACAAATTGAAAAGGGAAATATTTATATTGTGAAATTAAACTTGTTCACATCTTCAAGGATGATTTATTACAGAAAAATACATGGCAAGCCACAGAATGGTGAAATGTACCCTGGCTTTTACATTCCCTCTATGAAACAACTACAAAACTAATTTGAAAACAAATAGTACTATAAAGACTTAAAGAAAGAAAATGAAGCATTTGCATGTATAAAATACCTCACACAACACATCTTCATTCTGGAAGACTAAAGAGAACTAAATGTTTTTCCAAATAGCTTTTCAAGGGCATTATTTTTTATGGCCAGGATGTTTCTCTTTCTGTAGGCACCTAGAATATGCTATTGGATTACTTCAGCTGTTAGGTTAAGTACAATACGTTCAGTGTTGCAGTATTCAGTGGACAATGAAAGCTCAAAGCCAGGAAAAAGTTAAGTTATAGGTGTTTTGTGGCAGGATAGAAAAAGCAAAATAGTATAAAGGATTATACACTTGCTGCTCTTATTTGTAAGTTTTGTTACAGGATCCGCTTGCATGCAAAATTTAGTATTAAAGGTCATATGATTCATCCTACATAGTTTATGTTCATTTTATGGTCAGATTCACATATAGATATGGATATCTGAAGTGTAAATAGATATGTTTCTCTTAGAATAAACTCTTTTGCAGCCAGTGGAGACTTCTGTGTAGTTTTAAGGTGCAATTCCCCTGACCTTCTTTGAGGACTACATGAAGCACAAGCTAAAATGGACATCTGTTTTCTCTAGGAAGAGCCTCCTGTGAATAGCTCACATGTAGATGTCTGCATGTAGATACCTAAACAAAGAAGGGTCTGAGTCTGCTGTCTGCTACAATACACAAAACAGGCAAGCTGTGAAGATAGATATGGAGGGAATAAGGCATAAAAAACCCCAACAAATCAGAGATTAGTAGGAAAACCAGAACTGGAGAAATATTTGAGTGTTAGGAAAGCTTCTGACTGCTGGAAAAGTAAAACCCGTGTAAGTCGAATGTTTCAGGCATATCTGGTGTTCCCTAAAGTAAGTGTCTCTCAGCATCTCTGAACAGCACTGGAAGATCCTACTCTGAAATAATTACCAGCCTGGCTACAATATTCTCAGTGTGCTAGCAAAATTTGAAGGAGGACTATTATGAGGGGCCAGGTCTGGCTGCTGCCAGAAGAAACACCAACAGTAAGGGTAGAAAACACTGAAGAAAAGGATTAGCATCCAGGCTGACAGCAAATAACGGTATAGAGTGTTACTAGCGGAAGTGAAGAAAGGTATGAAATCCTTCTAAAAATTTACTAATTTACCTGGAACAAAACTATCTTAACAGTGTACAAAAGTTATTTGATTACTTAAAAAAGCAAAAACGTGAGAAACTTGCTTTTATAGAAAGCACTGATAGAAAATGATAGAAAAGGGAGTTGTGAAAGGAAGACATTTGAGTGCAGGGTACAATGAAATAGTCTTTCAAGGTCAATCTAATTCCTCTTTTCCAAATACGGTTGTTGCGCAAAGTGGAATAGGAATATCAGAGGTTTCTATTTCCATCTGTTTGCTTAAAACCAGGTCTGTGCTCCAGCATGAACAGGCGAAGCTCTGATGAGCTAGGAGTACTTTGGTTCACAATGCACCCTGTAACACTGCCATAGTATGCTGATTTCCTTATGATAATTGTTAAGGGTTTTATAAGTTTTAATAGTCATCACATGGTCACAAGCTGATTTTATGTAACTTTGTTCATTAGTCTCAGCAAAATACTGCAGCACAAGTAAGAATTTGTAATTGACTTTAGTAATACACTGAAAAGGTAGTTATCACCCAAAGCAAACACAAAAGGAATGTAAAGAATTTTATTCTGTTTAGAATTGAAATCTGGCAGCAGTTTTATCCTGAGTCTTAAAGAAACGTATAGTAAGCATTTAAATCAGTATTCTCATGAACTGCTGAGATCAAAACTTAGCAGTGGAATTATCTGCGAAATAGGAACGACTTTTGTAAATCTGTTTCTAGGCTCAGGTAGTCTAGAGTTGATAAAACGTCCTCTAAGCGTTTATGGACAGAGCTGAACAAGGGCAGTAGGTATCTCAGAATATGACTTACCAGTGACTAACTAGAAAACAAATTCGAACAACACTGTCTCAGCTGGTAGCTAATCCTGAGTTTCACAGATAGGATTCACTTTCAGCCTGAGAAATCTAGCTTAATTTATCTAAATGCAAGTGTCTGGGTGTTTACTAATGTCTGAACCCCTTTCCCAGTAGAAGCCCATGATGTTTAGATATCCTAGAGTACCTAAGATATCTGCATGGGTTTGGCAGATATAACATAGGACTTGTGGTCTACTGAACTAATAGCAATTGGCCATAAAGACTATCAAGGCATCTTAAATGCATATGCCTAGGCAAATAAATTAAACTGTTAGTCAGCAGAGCTCAGTTCACTCGCTGTGAAGGAAATATCTCATTTGGTAAACCAAAGAACTCTCTAGACTCACCTGACCATGATGACTACATCTTGAATGAATACAGTGGGAATTCAGTCTTTTGCCTCACACGCAGACAGATACTTTTAGACTCCTAAATGCAGGTCTCTGAATGTGGAACTGAACCAGAGCTTTGAAGTCTGGAAAATCAGACTTAGCCTTAACGTTTCCCAGGTAATTGTGGGACTTTTTAAAGATTCTTAGAAGCAGTTTAGTAAATTAGCAGCACAGAAAAGCCTAACACCTATCTGTGCCAAAACCTGATCCAAGATAAGATATCGCTTCAGCACGCTGTTATGAGCTAACTCTCACAGGCCCTGCCAGAATGCCTCTGGAGTGTGACCCAGTATGCAGTGACATCTGCCTTTGTTCAAAGAACAGTTGAAGAAAAATATGTGCTACTACTACAACCACTACTGCTACTTCTACTCCTTCTAGTAGACTTCTCTGTATAATGTGCAAGAATAGTCACAGCATTCATCCATTACATGGAAGGACTGAAACCAGCTTTCTTGTTTGACTCCAGGGATTTAAGCCCCGATACCTTTACTGGGGATGATGAATTTTCATGTACATCTGGGACTCTGCTGACAAAGTGTCTGTAACAAATGGCTTTTGTTTATTTTATTACAGATATCAAATTTGAGGCTTCACTCTGGATGGACAGCAGGACATGCACACATCACACAGAAAGAAGGATTCGCCAGGGCTTGCACAAGAATGTGTCCTACCTTGAGATAGAGGTTAGACCTGGGAAAGGTTTTGACATAGCCTGAGGAATAGACAAAGTCCTGCATCCTATAACAGGAATGTATCCAATGCAGGTCCAAAACTCTGAAATTTACATGTAGTTTTAGTGGCTCATGAAGTCATCAGATTTTAATGACCCGCTATTTTGTCAAGGACATCTTCAGGCTTGCTTTCTTTAGATTACATGATTCAGTTACTCACCAAAAGCAATCTGGATAACGTTCTGGTTCCAATGACCAGTGCTAAATGTGATATTAACAATAACACTCTATTACAAGAGCTTTATATCCAGACTACAAGCTAGTGAACAAATCTGGCGAACCCTTTGCAAGATTTTTTTTGTGTTAGTATATCTACCTTTTTAATAACAATTCAGATTATGAAAAATAATGCCAGATTTCCATGAAAAACCGACATGTACACATTGATAATCTACAAAGGCCTGATTAATTCAGTATCTCTAGGGTATGCCATAATTTACAGCTCTAAAATTATGAGGAATTACCTTGTTAAAGTCCTTTCAATCTGACTACAGGTGCTCTAGCAGTGTTCCAGTAAGAGTTATTCAAATCCCATTCCCATTTCTGGAGGAATTTTTATCATTTGCGTGGCTATGTTTTGCCAACAAAAAATGAGAAAAGAGAAAACTCTGTTCACATTCATCTGTGGGGATTCCGCAATTAAATCAATTTGATTAACCAAAGACCCATTCTGCTGTGTATTTACATACTGTAATTACGAATTGGCAAATAGCGGGAAAAGTGGGAGCGTGGGATAGCGTGTTTTTATATCAGTTGTTCCAATACAACGCCTGTCATACTTCTAAATAAGCAGTCAGATCCATTCACTGTCTCAGCACTCCTAATGGGCCGGATGAAGAAGTGCTTTTAAGGACATTTGGGCTTTCTTAGATTTCACCCTGATATTCAGAACATGAAAATGCTCTTTTATATTTATCAAATCTTTAAAAGCCAGTACAACTCCTAAGAACTGTTTTGTCCCATCTTTTGTAGCTCACATTTTCTTCTACTCTACCACCCATATAACAGTCAGCTTACTTCAGACTTGCCAAACATCCAGGTTTGATCAGATTGTTTTGGTTTCCAGGGTATTTGGTTCAGCTCAGATAGCAGATGGGGCTATTGACAATTGGATAGTGCCTATGCTGAAGAAGACTATGAGGAGACAAGCTGACAGGCTAAACCAACAAGGACTACAGCTTGGAAGCTCAGCTGTCAGGCTCTGGTTGGATGGCCTTCCATCTCCTTCCAGTCCAAGCTGAGGAAAGGGCATTTAAGGGCACCAAGGGAACATAACTGCGCCGTACACTTGAACAGTCCTGGGGCACCTTAAGGACCTGCAGAGTCTCTACAGAGATCTTCACCTTTAGATGCAAAGGTATTGAGCAAAACTAGTGGAATTTCTTCCCAGCTACTTGGTTGTTGACCTAGCGTAACTGCTGAGAGAGAAAGGAGATCTGGAACTGCTGGAGCACTACTGCACACATCCATGTAAATGATCAACAGTGCTAAATCATACCAGAGTCTTCATTAACACATAGGCCCTAGTGTTTGAGATAGTTCTGTCTTTACAATAGGAGACAGTCTCTTTCCTCAACTCTGAATTGAAATAAAAATGAACTCCAGTCTGAACTGGTAGTCCTAGTACTGATATTAATGTAGACCTTTTGTATCACCCAGTAATTTTTGTGTATATTCCATAGCTTCTGTTTCAGTGTTAACAGCTGTTTAAAAATATCTGATGTCTTCACCTAAATATATATGATATTCAAATTATTCTATTTCTTTACACTGTGAATCAAGATGTGTGTTGTAATTTAAGATTCAAATCACAGTATCTATTTTGATTTTAAAAGTTTGCAGAGAAACCACCACATCCATTTCAATAGTTAAATTTCATTTACTCTTGAAAATCAGGGATTATTTTCAGTTTGTATTTATGTAGCTTCATCTCCTCCTTGTTATGCCTTTATCTGCTAGATTAAAAACCCCATTACAAGAAATAATGCAGGCAATTTTAGGCTGTTGTCATGTCATTTCTTAACCTTTTTATGCAAAGGAAACAGATTTAGCCATTTACTGTAAGGTAGGTTTTCCAGGCCTCAGATAATTTCCTCTTTTTCAATCCTTTGACAACAGTCTATTTGAAATGGAGTTGAAAGGACTGGGCTCAAATCCTTCTCAGAATCTCCCATGCCCACTGGTGATTTATCTGGAAGTCCTTGTTCCGAGTGTGGAGCAGGCATCTTGCTTCTGAAAGATCAGGCTTGTGCCAGGCTGCGCTGTTCCTGTGCTGTGTTGCTCAAATGGACCCTCTGCCCAGCGTGATAATGTAAGTGACCGCTTACGTTATCATCCGCTTATCACGTCACACACCGTTTTTGTGTCTTCTGTTAATTTTACAAGCAGTAATTCCAGAGATTAATAAAAATATTGAATAACACTAGGCTCAGAATGGATGCTTCTGAAATCCCCAAATGGAAAATTTCCCTTTTTCTGTTAGTTTGTTACTATCTGATAGCGTGTCTTGTGCTGTATATGTACTCTTTGCCTTGGTTTCCTAAACAATCTGTCTAATGTGCACCTATGAGAGATCTGGTAGCCTACTGTAGACTTACACTTTTTGCCTCTATTTTTCTTTCATTGACATTTTTTTTCTGCCCTATAAGTTCACAAGGGAATGTTTATGATATTACATAACTATTGTTGTCCTTCTACAACATAGTAGGCACAAGTTTATCCACAGAGCTACACAAAACTCTTGACGGAAAAGCTGTTATTTTTCCAGAACAGAGAAATGGAAAGGAAAATCACTACATGAAGTCTCACAGAAAAGGTGTTTTTATGAAGTCTGATCTTTCTGTAGAGTTGATAAAGAAGCTCAGCATTCTGTTTCTGAGGTGTCGCATTTCTGAGGTGGTTCATTTTAGGAACCGAAAGGGAAAGACATCTGCCATAGATTCAGTGGTAACAATATTCCTCTGGTTTAAATGCGGAAAGATTGCTAGAAAGTGTATCTATACTTCTAGGCAGTCTTACCTAAAATAAAGGACGATCCCAGGCTTGTAGATGCCATACTTACTAACTCATCAGATTTGTGTTCATGCTCAGTGTGTTAGGAAATGCTAAGTCTCTTTGCTCTGTTGCAGTCATTCCACACAAAGGTTTCATTTCCATCTGAGTGTATACTCCAGCAAGTGAACGCTGCTGGGTCAGCTTTGCCTTCAACCTCTGCCACTGCCATTTATAAAATGGGAGGGATCTACAAGAACTATTCCTTAAGATCTCAGCTCTAATTACTGTCTTAAAATAAAGACCTGCTAATTAGCTCCATTCAAACTAGTTCTCCATTCCTTCTTTTTAGACATAAAGTTCAGACTATTGACAGGAGCCTACTGAACCTTCTGTACTATACCATGCTACCTCCCACACTTCCACAGCAGAAGCTATTGATGGTGCAAGACACTTCAGGGCTTTAGCAACCATAGAGTCCCACAATCACAACATGACTGAGGCTGGCAGGCACTTCTGGAGACCATCTTGTCCAACTGCCCTGCTCAAGCAGGGCCACCTAAAGCTGGTTGCCCAGGACCGTTTAGTTTTTTTAATTGTTTATTTTTTATTTTTTTTTTCAAAACCCAGATGGGTTTTGAATATGTCCAAGGAGGAAGAATCTACAACCTCCCTGAGTGTGTCTGCTGAGACATTCCCAGTGTGTTCTTCATGAATCTGTCAACTGAAAGGCAGTTAATGGGTCACTAATGCTTCTTCCTTGGCAATATACATGGAGTGACCTGTTTCTAGGTTCACTTCTTAATATGTCTGCTAGAGACCTGAAGACAGCCTCTACTTTGAAGATACTGAATCTATGGAAATAGACTATTTTTTTTTTTCTAAGATTTTTTTCTTGGCTCTGTTACAAGCCATTTCCTAAAAAGCTATAGATACTTTCAGGACGATAGAATCTCAGTAATCTCAGCCCACTCTGTTTCAGTGAAAGGGTAGCCTTATTTTCATATGGTCATATTCTTGTCTAAATCACTACTCATCCTTAAGCCTAGGACAGTGGCAACATGTCTGTAGTAATGATTTCTGACATTCCAACCTGTTTTTAGGATGTAGTAGTGACATTTTGTTGGACCACAGTCACAAAAAAAGGGTCTATATGGATTCCAGTACAATAAGTCAGGCCCATAACATCAAACTATGTAGATACTTAGAACAAAGGGAATTCAGGAAGGAGTAAAAATCCTTAATTTACTTACCTTTGTTTACTGAGGAAAAAAGGCAAGCAAGGACTGGTAAATTCAGAGAGTAAGAGATGTGGTTAATGTTCTCATCTGATTTCTGTTTCGCAATTTTTTTCCGTAATTATATTTTGTTTGAAAGTATGTGAGAGTGAAAATTCAATTTGAGGACCCAGAAATACTGTATATTTTTTTTTTTGCCTATAGATTATAGCATCGTATGAACTTCTAGAATGACCCCAACAAGTGAGAGTAAAGATGCAAAAATGCACTTTGGGTAATAGGAGTAAAAAACATACAGAAGTGGTTGAAAAAAAAAACCCACCCAAAAAGTAGAATTCATGCCTACAATTATATGTCTCTTCCTCAGATTTTCTGTTATATGCAGTAATTTAAACAAAGCATGTTAAACATTTCATTTTGAATAAATGAGATATGTGACTAAAATGCCTTTTTTATCAGAAGATTATCTAGGTCACTACAGTAAAAAAGTGCATCGGCAAGAAGGAGTATTTGCTGTGTTGATAGTCCTCTGAGCATCTTCAATGAGTGCCTGACTGGAGAATGAGAAACTGTTCTGTTGCCAGTTTTCAGTAACCATATGTTGTGTGTCTCCTGAATACTGACTGCAGAGAGGTGTTTTGGATCTTCTAGACACCAGTGAAACAAAATATTTCTAGTTTCAGAAGATAAAAAAAAAAAAAAAAAAAAA
>VWZK01005851.1:0-29638 GCA_013396935.1 Baryphthengus martii
GTGTCAGGAGGATGGAGCCAGGCTCTTCCTGGTCACAGTGGCAGGTGATACTTGCCCTTTTACGTTAGACTCCAAAATGATTTAAGAAGATAGATACACACCTAAAAAACACCCCTGAAAATTGACATTTAAAGTAGAAGTATTTGACAAAACCCTAATCAGATCAGCAGGAATTATTACAAAGCCCCTTTGTACGTATTGCAAGTCAGTGATAAAAGATCCAAGCTCTCTTGCTGCAGGATTGAACTTTTAAAAGGCTTTTCACCATAATTTAATTAACATTCCCAATGGCCCTTGTAATCCTAAAACCAGTGTGTCATGCCCTTCCTAGCCTAGATCATTAAAAAAGCTGTCTTCAAGAATGAGCCAAACATATTTTAACTGAAGATGCTACAAACGCTATTCTTTCCAAGCTGCCAGCAAGAGTTCACAGTGAACCTGTTTTGTGGTTTGGTTAAAATATTCATTGCTAAGGAGCACATTATCTATGCGGATAAATTGCTACGTGCATTAATCTCTAAATAAAATCTAAGTATTAGCAGCTTGGTAATTTTTTGTTTTCCTTGACAACATTGGAAACATTCTGTGCTACCCAATAAGCAAACTGTATATATGATAATACAATACATCGCAGGAGATCGAATGGTTAGACAAAGACATATTTTCTCCTTAATATTACATTTCTCCCTTTTAGGGAATATAGAATACAGGCCACCTGACCACGTTAGACTGCATATGATGACAATACACATTTTAGTTTTTTTAACGGTGGTTGTCAAGTCCACTCATACTGAAAAGCCAAGGCCAAATTCTCTCAATCACATTCTCTAAATGCCATTTCATTTCTTTCTTTGCAAAGACTCTACAATCTGTAAATTATGAGACAAGAAAAAAAAACAATTATCTTGCACTTAAGCATCAAGGGGAAAAAAAAAAAAGAGGGAAAAGTGTAAGAGTTATCTGTAACTGTAGATGTACAATATAAATCCTGCTGGTACTTAAATAATTCCAGTGGTACACTCATAGTGGAACTTTGGAGAGCAAGTGATGTAACATTAGAAATGATAAGTAATGTCGTGTATAAATCTAGATCTTCTCAGACTTAGCAGATTCCTTTCTTCAGGACCAGCAGATTTCCTCTTTTTTACAATTTAATCCACTGTAACAAAGATATTCATCAAAAAGAGTAACTCATCTTCACCAGTGTCATTAAATACTGTTGGCTAACAATCATAGGACGCTTTTGTCCTCCTCTTCAGTTGCCAATCCCACGCACAGGTGCCTCCTTACAACACAGACCAAGCAGACAATGCCAAGTGAATACTAACAGCATGGGATGCCACCAGAAAATCCGTATCCTCCATCATCCCCCTCCATACCATGGTAAGTTTTGGGAAATTCTTCTTTATGGTCCATTGTGAAGAGCACCTATGTGAACAGCAGCAGGCCTACGTGCAGTTTGTCATCACAGCTTCTAGTGATACAGAACTCTGCTCTGCCTTTTGGCTTCCCACGTTTCTCCAAGGTTTTGAGATAGAAACATGAAAGCTAGTTGTGAAAATACGTATTTTAACATATTATTCTCTTATGGTTTAATGTTACTGAGTTGAGAAGGTTTTGAACACTAACACAAGAGTCAAGATACTTACCATCATCAGAATTACTCTAACATAGGAAGAATATAGGTTTTGAGACTTTGCTTCGCCTTGCCTTTCAGACAGCACAGTCAATACACAAAGAACAATTTCAAGCAGAGCAAGGTACAAATCTTGTTACAAATAGCTTTTTGGATTTTATTTTATCCAAATAGCACAGAGTGCCTGCAGTAAACCACTGAAAAGTAAGCGTCCATGTATTTACTCTAACCACTCATTCTGCAAAGTGATGCCATCTCCTCATATATTATTAAATAATGGGAAGGAAAACAAGATAACAATCAACAGTAAAATCCAAACACAGACTGTAATCTCAAATATCAACTATCTCAGTAGATGCATTTGTGCCTGGTGTTTAGTTGCCTGCCCTTTCTAACACCTCTAGGGAGTTAGACATTCTCACCTGAAATTTGAACGCATGGAAGCAACTTCATTATTTACAGTGTTGCTGCTTAATTGTCAAGAAATGGTCATTCTGTGATGATGGCTCCCTTAAACAGCCAGCTTGTTCCTCCTTGTCTGGTCCTTTTTGGAAGGATTTCTTCATCTGCCTTAAACCTACACTTAAACCCAGAAAACTGTCCAGCAGTTGTGCTTGAAAATCAAAGTTCTGTTCTTCTTCTGGAAGGAAGAAGAATCCTTTATAACCACCAACATCAAAAACCTGGATTTCTTTGAGGTAGCTTAAAAACAACCCTTGGGTTTTATACAACTCACATGTAGAACTGAATCCCAAAAACCTCTCACTCTCTGCAAGAACTTCATTTCAAAGAGATTCTGCTTTTAGAAATCAGAGGAAAAGCAAGTCAGCCCATCTAATGCCATATATTCGAGTTAAGCAAATAAAAGAACTATTCTGAATGTTCTAACTGCAAATGTTTTTTTCAAAACCACTTCAGAAGGACAGCTGAAAGGATTTTATTCACCTTGTCCTATTTTTTGGTGGAATTTCTAAAGCCAGTTCTCTTACCTCAGAAAGCCATCAGTTTTCATTCAAATAGACAATCTCTTTACCTGACATATCCCTGTAAGAGGACAGGATTTTACAATTACATTGTGTTCGACTCGCTACAAAGGACAAGACATTCTTACTAAGCCAAAACCTTTTTGACTTAAACTCCAGGCACAGAAGTTACCTTCATCAAAACCTCTTGGGATTCATTGTTCACTATACGATCTACCACCAGAGCTAAAATGCTTTCAGGGAGATGACTATCAGCAGGGTAGTGAGCACTGCTCTCAGAGACTTCATCCCATGGCAAACCTTTTCTTCCTCACCTGTCAAAACGGGTCAAAGTAATTATCTCTCATAAGAAATTAACAGTACATCAGGGGAACTTTATTTTTGCCCATTCCAGACCATATCTGAATGCTTTGTAGGGCTCTTATTCCTCTTGTCTTCCTTGTACTTCAAGCAAAAAGGTAAAATTAATTTTTTTGCTTGCAACTTCCCATCCATCACTGAAACCCCTGTTACTGGAACATCCAATTTAGAGCTATCAGCTCTGTCAGCTTTTGCAGTAATCTGATTTCAGTGTGCTTATAGTTTTCATATTCTTCCTAATCAAGCACAAAAAAGAACAGCAAGAAATTTTTAGTTATTTTTAATATTAGCGGTGTTTCCCTCAGAAAGTAAATCACTGTTGTGGTTTAAGAGTTAACAAAATCACTTACATAGAACCACAGTTCAAATAAATATATTTTAAACTCTTCCAGTGACCATTCTCATTTTATCAAACTGGTCTGAGAAAAGACACACCTAGTATTTCTACACAAGACTACTAGAGAGCACTGTAAAGACACCTACAAAAGAAAGAAAATTTATTATCGTGAACAATAGTACTTTCACTTTTCCACAGAAATAGCTACCATATGTTAGCTACTGACAATACTACATTTGTTAGAGCAGGTCAAGGGGAACTTCCATATTTTTCCTGGAATAATGGATTTTCTTTCCTAAAGTTGCAGTCTTCTGAGCACTCTGGCACAAAATTTACCTCTTCAGACACAGGTAATAGTAAACATAGTGGCTTTCCAAGAGTTAAAAACCCAGAAAACCCCACTTTTAAGCCTCAAAATACATACTGAACCCAATGTAGGCAAGATGCTAAACATCTAGCAAAAGATTCTTCCACATTCCCCTATTCACACCCTGTCTCTGTTTGGGTCAATCCCCGGCCAAACTCACCCAGGGCTCCAGACACAGACTTGAGGAACTGGTTCACCCAGACCCTCACCAGGGCCAAACAAGTGGTTTAACTCCCTGTGGAGATTTGCTGTTGTTTGGGTTTTTTTTGCCCGACTGGTACTTCAAAAATGGTTTAGAGAAAAAAAAGACAACCCACACACATCAAAAGAGAATCATTTGCTGAAACCAGTTACTCAAATATTTTTCCAAGTAGTAATCACACTGTGGCATCCAAGAACTCTGCATGAAGGGTATATTGCTGCTACTATTTCTCAGATGCCAACAAGGTTATGGGGCACCCAACAGAATAGATTTGAAGTAACAAATTTGAAGATGTGCTTTTTAAGGGACACAAGGGTTGCACTTCAGTGAAGGATCTCCCTGCACGCTGCCCACCTATTCAATTCAGTGCTTCCGGGAGATTACAGGGATTACAAGGCATGCTTGCAGGAGAAGCACGGAGTGCAAGGGGGAATGCTGTTATGAAGTCAGGGGTGCTCCAATCACAGGCAACGGTCCAAAATGGCATAGAGAAAGATACGTGAGAAGGAAGAGAAGAAACCTTGGTTTCTATGGGGAGTTTAAAGGGAAAAAAAGGTAGAACATTAAAAAACGACGCGAGCAAGAATCAAACTGAGAGTTGCTGAACATCATTTCCAGTGTCTTTCTAAAGAGAGACCCTCTGTCGCGCTTCATGAAAGACAAGAAAAATTCTTAAACAAATACCTTTAATGTTAGATCAAGCAAAGACTCTATCTAAGAAGAGACCTGGAAACAGAAGAACAGCCGCATCAGATCAGAGCAAGAAGAATCCTTTTAACTCAGTGTCTTGTCACAGCATTCAAGAGCAGGTGTTAGGGAGCACCTCAGAGCAGAATAAACATCCAGCAAAACTGCCCCAAATCCAGTCTCCGAGCGTCTCATCACTTGCAATTGAGGAACTACCACAGTCAGAAGTGGGATTTGTTCTTTAACTTAATACCTCTTGGAGAAAAGAAACTACCAATAACCTCCAAACTGCCGGGGTGGGGGAAGAGGGGTAAACGAAAGAAAGGGAGAGGGCAAAAGAATATGAGTTTCAGCATGCAATTTGAGGCTTCCTGATTTAGGGGACTATCACTGAAAGATTAAGATGATCAGTTAATTCTGTACACTCTGCATAGCCAATTGTACGGTCTTTTTCACTCCTCTGGTTTCCTACAGTAGCAAAGCAACCACCGTTCCATCGCATTATTGATCTGCAGCATATAAAAATTAATAACCTTAGCAATTTATAGATGAGCGGTTTATTGATCTTGCAGGATTCTACCGAGTAAATGAGGACAGTAGGCAGGTAAGGAAAAGATGCACGTAAGAAACACTACTGTAAACACACATCATCCCCTCGTACAAAGACTTTAGAGCATTATGTATATGGTTGGGGGGTACCACCACACCAGCACGTGCACGATCTTTGGCAAAGATCGTATAAAATTGAACAATTTATAGCCCTAATAGGGTAGTGACCACCTAGACATCTGCATCAACTACCTTGGTGAATTTTAAGCAATAAATCGTTAAGTCATGGACTTGATGCCTTTCAATTACTTTTAATTTGTATTTACATATATCCCTCATATATACAAACTTTATCCATACATACAAGCTACATATAAATTACATACATACTCACATGCCTATAGTCATGTACACCTACCACTGTCCTCTATCGAGGACATTATTTTTCAAACCTCAGTTATTTTTAAGACAACCATTAAAAAGTTTTAAAAAAAAACATCAAAAGCCCCAAACACATCTTATTAGTACTATCAATGAATGAGATCAGAATATGGCTTACAAAACTTGAAAGTTACTGAACCAGATTTCAGGAAAACTATAGTTCCAGAACTGGTTAAAAACGTAGAGATCTTTGCAGATGCAGAAATGAAAACTATACGCAGATCAGCTCCAGCATTTAAAAAAAAAAAAAAAAAAAAAAAAAAAAAGATAACTAGTCACAAAAGAACAGTATTTTAATTGCAGCCAAGGACAAGCGAAGAAACAACACTAAACAATGTCATAGGCCACCGGGAGAACAGTTTCCGAAGTAACTCAAACACATGTCACTGAGTTAACAACTCCTTCAAGTGATGTCCCTGCCCTGCCCCGAGCAGTGGATAAAACTCTCTATTTGTGTCATCTCAACAATACACCAGGTTTACAAGTTTCAGTCATTTTGCTTCTCATCCTCTCAACTGCGAGTTCTACACATTGATCCTGGAAAGATTTAATGCCTTTTATACAATTTGGCTGGGTCAAGATCAATAATGCTTAGAGAATGTCACTGTGGTTGAAAGCCAGGGTAAGGCTTTGGCCAGCCCAGTGTTCCCTTCCTTACAGGGAACATCCACCTATGACCAAATTGCTCTAAAGCAAATGGGAGTAACGGCTTCACACCAGTGACTCTGGATTAAGCAAGCTGTCCCAGGGACAGTACAGCCACCTCAGAAGCTTCGTCATCATAAACAAACCTCACTTCACACCCCAACCGAAAGTGTGACAAATACTTCCAAATCTTACTGATCCTTAATGCAGAAACATCTTTTGGCATAAAAGAATAAAAATCTCCCAAGTCTTATTTACTGCAACTTTGTGATTTAAAGCACACTGAACATACACGCAACAGAGCAAGCTATTGGAATTTTGTATATTACTTTTTGATATATGAAATCAGAGAGTTATACTTCAGGAAGGCAACTGGAGACTATTCACAACATATTTGTATTCAAAACAGATCTATGAAAATACCTAATTGCACTAATCCTTTATTGTAACTTTGCAGTCGTGTTATTTTACCCGGTTGACATTTTTCCAGTTTTCCAGAACAGATTCTTACTAAGCTGTGAAGGGAGCTCTTTATAAGCCAAGAAAAGCTAAAAGAAAAATAGCCAAATGCCTCAGTTTAACTCCTGATCCTCGATATCTCTGCAGAGCGGGTGGGATGTGGGTATCTCCACTTCTCTGCTAGGGACAGGGGAGAAGGAAAGCACTGGGTTAGCACTGCCATTCCCGGGTTGTACATTTAACTTACAAACCGTGAGATGTTAATGGGGCATGTCTAACTGCCGTCGCATTCCCCATTTGATCTCAGCTGAAAGTACAGGGAAAAAAAACTGAAAGACCAGTTTTAACAGCTTTATGCAGATGCTTGTCTCCTCTGAAGGTGGATTAATGAAACAGCTTCCTGTTTCATTTTCTAAAGACAAAACAAAAGCTTTCATCTAGCTTGTTTACTGACTTAACCTCCTAAATTCCCATGAAGCACTGTAGCTTTTACTGGACCGGTTTTTGTCAGAAGAAATGAAAAAGCTTAACTGTAGCTTTGCAAATATGTTAGTGGAAATATTTGCAAGTCTCAGCTTTGCAAATGTTAGATGTGCAAGGACAAAACAGATTTCTCTGTTCACTTATAGAGATCATTTCAAAGTGGGAAAGTAAGCATGTTTAAGAAGAACTTACGTAAGAGTGGAAATGCAAATATTGCATAAATTAGATGATAATTTAATTTAATAGTCCTACAGGAATAACACCACACACCAGCACAGGTTAGGGGCTGACCTGCTGGAAGGCCACTCTGTGGAGAAGGACGTGGGAGTGTTGGTGGCCAGTAAGTTTTCCTTGAGCCAGCAATGGGCCCTTGTGGCCAAGAAGGTCAAGGGCATCCTGGGGTGCATTAAGCAGAGTGTGTCCAGCAGGTGGAGGGAGGTCCTCCTCCCCTCTCTACTCTGCCCTAGTGAGACCACGTCTGGGGTATTTGGTCCAGTTCTGGGCTCACCAGTTCAAGAGGGACAGGGAAATAGAGTCCAACAGAGGACTACAAAGATGATTAAGGAACTGGAACATCTCTCTCATGAGGAAAAGCTGAGAGACCCAGGGCTGTTGAGTCTGGAGAAGAGTTGCCAAGGAAGGTTGTGAAATCTCCTCCCCTAGAAACTTTCAAAACCCACCTGGATATGTTCCTGCGTGGCCTGCCCTGGGCGCTCCTGCTCTGGTGGGGAGTTTGGAATCGATCACCAGAGGTCCCTTCCAACCCTTACCATTCACTAACTCTGTGATCATATAGATATGGGTATAACCTGAATTACTACATTAGTCATAAACACGTAAGAAAAGCAAATTTATGAGTCATCATTAGAAGTTTGTTTATTTCCCTTATATCCCAATTTCCACAAAACTGTAAAAGTTCTCATCTCACTCTCACTACATATGTTAAGCCTCCTAAACAATTGTTTAATTAAATAGTGCAAGATGGGTTTAGAGGAGAAATTCTCCTCAGATTCAACTGAGAGACATCTCCCTTTAGTTACAGTCATTCTGCCCACTACACGAAGGCCAAAACCAGAAAAGCCAGCACAGGCCATCTGTTGCTAGAGATGCTATAGATTCCTGGCATGATCAGACTGTTCATAAACAGCGAACAGTTCACTTCCAAGGTTTCAATTTAGGCTGTTACTTGTCCTTCTGCCATGCTTTGTTGTGAGAAGCCTGGCTCCATCTCTTCGACAATTCCCCTGCAGGTACCAGCAGGCTTCTCTGAGGTCCATCTCCTCACCCCAGACAAGCCTCTCAAGGGACACCTTCTCACAGCCGTGCTGGTAGGGGGCCAAGAAAGCTCACTCCGATTTAATAAAGTCCTTGATAGTGACATATTGGGGAGCCTGGAACTGGATGCAGGATTCTGGATGCAACCTCTGAGGGAAGTGACCTTGGTGCTCTACCTGCCAGCTCCGCTCCAGCTAATCCTGTTTGTGGTAGGAACTGGCACGCACAGACTGCGTTCCACAGCCTGACAACTACCTGGTTGGCTTTTCGAGGGGTTCCAGTTCAAGATTTTTCTCTGCTTAATATGAAGCAGGAATTTTCAGCTGAAATAATATCAAAACAGGACCCAGACCTGAACTCCACGTAGTACACTGGAGGACAGTACTCGATTCACACAACTTTATTTTTAAGCTGTTAAACAAATAGACAGACCTGATGAAATACTAATTTGACTTACTATGCCAACAGTACCCCAGAAGGAATTAGCAACTCGACGGAAACAGAGCAATACCTGTTTCCAGCACTGACAACTACCCAAGTTTCAGACACGGAGCAGATGGCTCAAAAAAAAAACCTGTGTAGATGGTGTTGATCTCAGTCTTTGCTTTGGCTCTGCCGCCTGAGTTTTTAAAATGCAAAAGCTTACCTGACTAGGGAGAGCTAAGCATGAGCTACCAAACAGAGCTTTTAAGTGAAGACAGGACACAAAGTATTTAAACTTTACAGTCTTTGAACTGGAAGAAATGTTATCAAATTTAAAGTGTTTTCACAGAAGCAACATTTACGTTCCTATGCCACCAAGCTCTCCAACCTGCTTGGACAGCAGAATTAAACTACCTGGCAATGTAATGCCCAAAATAAAATATGAGCTGATAGTATTTCACAAAACTTGACTTGGATGCAGTTCTGAGCTTCCTTTCATACATCACAGCTGAAGGGGTTGCAAGTCCCAGAACAATAGAATATTCTAGGTTGGAAGGGATCTCTGGAGGTAACCTGGCATTGACCTTGTAGAAAATCCCACCTTCCCACTATAACCCACTAAACTTTGACAGGCCTGGTATTCTCTTCTATCTTACCTTTCTAGCTAGCATTAAGGTAAGGGTTTTGGCATATCCTTCGCATTTGCATCACGGTCCATGCCTGTCACAGCAAGTTTTCTATTTTAAATAATACCTGTTGATAGAAGTGCATTAAAATAGAAAGCGATTTACACAAATAATTTATAGCTCAAGCATTGCGGCCTAAAACAAGTTTCAAAAGATGTTATGGTAAAGCTTTTACCAGATTCTTTAAGAATTTCTGCTGTGATTTGCCCCAGTCACCAAAAAAATACCTTGAAGAGAAAGCCATGACATTTTCAGCTGAAGGGCAGCTCTGCTCCATGTAGGCATCCACCACTGACCACCATCACACACTACTGTAAAGCTCAAAATCCCTTTTGTCTCATTTTCCCTGTCCACTCTGAGGATTTATGTAAGTAGACTGTACAACTTTCTCCTGAGAAACTTTCCTAACTCAAACATAACCTTAATCATAGTAGAATCGCATCACGAGATTGCACTCCCTGGTTAAGTTGGCTACTAACACTTAGAATCTATGTTTAAGGAGAAAAAAAATTGATTTGTTTCAATTAATTCACAGCACTTGATGACTGTCACAAACAGGAGGCTCTCTTTTCTAGTAAAGTAATTTCTACTCTTTAAACAAAGAAACCCTAGACAAAAAATGTGTCAATGTATGGTGAGGGTGTTTTTGTTTAATTTTTTTGGTGTGTTTTTGTTTGTTTGTTTTAAGAACTAGAATCATAAAACAGAACTCCCGAATCACCTACTTTCAGTCAAAAGAGGTATGAAATACAGCTTTCCAGGACAGCTATGAAAAAAATCCCATGTAAAATCGTTGCATTGGCTCCATAACAGGAACATCCACTGCCACAGATCTGACTGTAAGAGCAAGTGGGCAAACTGGAGTCAGGAACTGGTGAAGAGAGGCACATCTCTGAGGTGATGCACTTGAAGGACAGCATTGTTCTGCACAGACAAATAATTTTATTTTTTTTTTAATAAAAAATTGTTAAGGTGCTGTAAAACATTGTTTATCTTAGATTTTCTGGTTTTGAATCACCCAATAGTGAGGTGGTTCTTTGCTTACTGCACTATTATCTTGCTAGCATGTAAGAGTAGTTATAAATCACAGAGCATTAAGTAAAATAAGATGCTTTGCCCTTATTTCGTTAGCGTTTCCACAAAGCAGAGATTTCTTACAGAAAATATTAAAATGCAACCACTTTGTCTCCCAAAGTTCTAAAATACATAGCCTGTATATATTAAAAGTGGTTTGCATCTTTGTAAACTCAAAGTAAAAAAAAAGAGAGGGGCAATTTATTCACATTTTCATGCTTAAGAGTTTCAGTTCTACCAGCATCTCTTTCCCAGACCAGCATACCCAGCCACAGCAAGCCAGGCAAGGCTTCCTCTCGGCTTCAGATGAAGATTAGGGAGAAGCTGGAGGGGATGAGGGGACACAACAATTTGTGCCAGTAACAAAAGCCTACAGGAGCACCCAGCATGCTCCTGCTGCTGGTTGGAACCGCAACTTGGGCAGGCGGATGGGCCAGTGCTCAACACACCACAGGCCAAAGCGTGTCAGGAATCTTCTGGGATAAGACATTACACAACAATATCTAACTGGAGTGCCCAGAACTGGGGCACCTGCTCTTCACTGTCTGGGATACACAGAGAAAAGGTAACCCTGGGTACTGGTGCTACCTGTTTAACGTGACAGGAAGAGCTCATTAAGTTTGCATAACTTGCTTTTAGTTCCTAGGCAAAAAATTAGTATTCTAATAATAAGTTTTGACCATGTTAATAAGGTGCCTGTGATATCTTATCGATTAAACTAAATGTCATTAATTTTGCACGCAGCTCATAGATCATTCTCTAAATACTATGCCAAAAATATAATTGAGTCTTCATTAGGTGATCAAATGGGAAATGGGAGCCCTTCCCCCACTATGCAATTCAAGGTTAAGCTGCAGCTCACCAAGGACTACTTAGAGAACTGCCACACACTCTCACTTTCAGTAACCACACAAAAAAACGTTTGTATTTTATTCACTCCAGATTTCCCCCCTTCGCACCCACCTCCTCCTCCCAGCTTACTGGTAACCTTGAAAGAAAGAGATGGGTG
This sequence comes from Baryphthengus martii, assembly GCA_013396935.1. Taxonomy (NCBI): domain Eukaryota; kingdom Metazoa; phylum Chordata; class Aves; order Coraciiformes; family Momotidae; genus Baryphthengus; species Baryphthengus martii. The sequence goes on from VWZK01005851.1 coordinate 11,617, forward strand.
GAGCTACTAAATAAAGACAGATTTTTTTCAGTGTAGTCAAAGCAGCTTAAGAAAATGTGGGCAATTTAATACACCTTTCTGCATAATTGGTTCAGCCATAAATACATTTCTTCCATGTGAAACATTTCGTACAAGTCTCCCCAAATCAGTGATCCATTATTGACCTCAGCTGAAAATACACTACCAATTTTTCACTGAACTATCGATCAAGCTGCGTCAAGCCCAGCAAGCTACTCAGAGTACTAGAAATCCACAAACAGCTGTAATGAGCTATGATATTTCTGATCCCATATAAGGAAAGGAACTTAAAAAATAATACTTAAAAGAGCTCGCTGGACTACAGACTTATTTGTACTTCAGCGGATCACAGCCTGATTGTAGTGAAAGAATGGGAGCCCTCCCTACTTGCGGAAAATACTTATTTTTTTGAAAACTGTTTTCTAGAGAAACAGGCGACTTCTTCAGTCAGCCTTTTTTAACCCTGGTCCACACATCTGAAGACACTTTCTAATGTGATATACTCCCCAAAAAAGTCAGTACACTAGGACTGACTGATGAAATAGAAGGGGTTTTAAACAGCACCACTGAAAGGCATAATCTCCTTTCTTAAATAATTACTACAGCGCCCAATTTTTGTTGCTTTAATTCCAAGTACTCTAGAGAAATCGCTTACAAGATACAAAAGCGAACTGGACAGGTTAACACCAGATTTCCAGCACACAGTACCCTCGTAGCCCCTCCCAAAGCAGGAAGCATCGCTTTTCCATTTTTTGCCTGTCAAAGAAATCGGCTGGGTGCGGGGGGGCTGCCCCAGTAGCCTCCAGCCACTGGCCACCAGCCCGGGGGTGGGTGGGCAAGGGGGCTGGGGCACCCTGGGACTCCCATCCTGCCGTTGCCATGGCAACACCAGTTGAGTGGGAGCCTTCTGCAATAACCAGGCTGCAGATGCTTCAGGGTCCTTCTTGGAAGCAAAGAAGTGCTGATAGATCCCCTCCCAGAGTCAAAAAAAACAAAAAAAAAAACAAAAAAACCCAAACCACATACCACACAAAACAAAGCCATCTTATACACACTCATACTTCCCTAAAACCTACGATTCACGAAAGTTCCGGTGAAGTTTTGATGAAGAGCACATGTAGATGCACTGACTGTCGTGTACAAAAAATTCTCTGGCCCCAGTCTGGGGTGGTTAGTATTTGAATTACCCAGTTGCTCTCTGAAAAAAACATCTATTGTTTTTTATTTTCTCATTCTCTACAATCTAGTTGGTAAAATGAAAATAAACACAAGAATAACCTACCCTTTTAAAAATCGTGAATCTATAGTTTTGGCGATTAGTTACCTTTTTTGATGCTAGCATCCCAGTAGTTTTCTGCTACGCTTCTTTAAAATAGACTATTATGAGATTTGTATTGAAAATCAATCACCAGGAGCTGCAGGTAGTCCTGGCTTCCTTTTGTGTTCGAAAGCACATCAGTCAATCTGAAATAAAACATTATCGTCCGACTCGCAGCCTACGCCATGTAACTTCTGCCTCTGTTGTGCTGCAAGTCCCAAAGACAATGACATCACTTGTCTCCGTGTGGGATTTGTTGAAGGTAAAAGCGTTATGATTTCTTTTCACTATTATTTCAGAAACTACAGCTAAAATGTGTGTGTTGTCCTCACAGCAACGGTGAAATAAAGAGTGATGGAAAGAATAGTTTTTCAGTAATGCCGCTCCAGCAGCGATGTTTTGTCCAACTAAGCTTTCAGCAGTCAAAAATGATTATAGATACTGAGCCTGCAATTCAATTCAAAGAGATCTTTGTTAACAGCAACGAAAAGCAGGGAAAAAAGCCCACAAAATTCCTCCACTTAAAGCACAATCTCAAAACATATGCTTACAATCCTGGAAATCTTCAAGAGATGCAGCGTGGAAAACAGCTGCAGTTGAGCTTAGAATGAACACTGCAAATAAATGCTAATGAGATGCTTATAGATCCTGAACAAATTGATTTACTCAGTTCTTGTCGAGTGTCTCCCATCAAGGGTTTGTCAGAGTAAACAACCAAATCCTTACAAACAGAAGTGACTCATTCATTACAACTGAAAAACGGAAGAAGTAATAAGCAATAAGCTGAGCTTTAGTTTGGGAAGACGATAAAACGAGCTACATACACATATATGTAAATGTTGTTTAAAAGAAAAAAAAAAGTTATACTTTTGAAACCACAATTAGATTTTCATCAGCAAGGGAAGTAGCCAAGGGTATCGGCACAAACATACGTGTAAGTTTAGCTCACTAGACGCATCCTCTTAAAAAGACTCCTATTTTTCATAAGGTTTATGTAAGGAGAGAAGTTTATTAATGCTAATGGTGTTTGGGAAGCTTGCTCAAACAAAGTACTTAGTAGGAAAAGCAAAGAAATGCAAGATAAATGGAGCTCTTCGCCCTTTACCTCTCCACAGTCCACTTAATGAAATCCTGGTAGCTTTAAGGGCAATCAAACTCACCAGCCTCCACCTCCTACTCAAGCAGCAGGAGCCCCAGTCCCACAACCCTGATGTAGTCTACAAGGCTGATGTAGTCTACTACTGCTGGATGCTCTGCAGCTGCCTGGCTATTCACAGAACAAGGGACACACAGGGAAGCACCCCCTTCCTACTAGAGGAATAGCAGGACCGTGGGGTATTTTTTTCCCCTCCCCGGCAGTTGTACCACAGCTCTCCATCACTGACATCTCTCTCTGTCACTTGCCCCAAGCGGAACAAGATCAGTTCGCATTCAGAGAGCAAATTCCCTTTGAACTACATGAAACCAAGTCCTCCAAGATTTCAAATTCTCCGTTAGGACCAGGAGAGCACACCCTAAATAAAGCACATCTCCAGACTTTCTATGCTTCTCATTTTAAGCAATGTAAAGCGATTTCAACACTTCTCACAGCAGCATTAGGAGAAAAACCTCAAGAAAAAAAAATATACTAACCAAGAAAGACTCCCCGAGACCCAAACCTCTCAAGTGAGCAACAAATGCAGTTCTACCAACAGCAAACTGCAAAGAAGAAAAAAAAAAAAAAAGAACTGTCACAGGAATTCTCTTCTAGAGAAAATATAAAGTTCCCAACATTCTGCGTGCAACAGAATTCTTGCCAGGGAAGATCCTCTTCCACTCAGTCATGTTCCTGTGAAGGTGCACCACTGTCATGATATGTTATGACTTTCTTCTATATCCCCTATTCTCCTTTTTGCTAGCTTTTAAGTACAGACTCCTAGAAGTCAATAACCATCTGCCCTCTTATAGTGAAAGTAATCAATGGAAAAGAAAGAAATCTTTTTAAACTTGAGCCATTTATGGAATCAGTGTAAGGACGCTAAAATAATCAGGAAGCTCTTTTATCTTCCTCAAGCTTCTTCACAAGCCAGAAGTACAATACAGCAACACAACACAATAGGATGTGCCCTTTGTGAGAAACACTCGCATTTCTGCAAAATAGGAAAAAAAAAAAAGTATAAAAAATTACTGTAACTGACTCTCCCACCCCACAACTGTGGAGCTTAAGAATAAATCAACTCACTGTTAGACACAGGGCCACCTACAATTTTTTCATACTATTCCCTCATGAGATTGATGTTGTTTTACTATTTTTTTGACTCTTATAAGCTGAAAAACACAAGGGAACAGGGGTTGTAGAAATATGCACTTCCCAAAACACTCAGGAGAACAAAAAAGCCCCAACTATCTTCAGGTAGTGGCTCTCATCATCTCTCACCAGGCAGGTCTCCCAGAAGTAATCCTACTTTTGACAAAGGCAAGACTAAAGAGAACAAGGAGAGTGAGGATAGTGTCAAACCAGGATAAAATATTTGAAGTAGTTCACCAAATTCCTGTCTTTCTTAACCTGCAGCCAGTAGCCAGAATTAAAACCAACTTACTCAGAGTTTTAGAAAATGTCACAGGAAACCCCAAACTAGATGCTCTAAAAAAGTTACAGTGCTCCCTGGGAAAACCCACACAGTTCAGAGTAGTATTCCTCTGCCTCTGAGAAAGGAAACAAAATGAGGTCCACAACATAGAGAATGCATTCAGGTAGTAAAGGCGTTAAGAGCAAAGTTTGCCCTATAAAATCAAGCTATCCACAAAATCATTTCAGTTTTAGAACCAATTTTTGCTCTCCCACATTCTTGGCTTGAAAGTTAGCTCAGCATCGACCAGGGCCAGTAGGATTTAACGTAAATTCAGGAGATTCACGGTACAGATGGAAGGGAGCCGACGTGAAGGTAGGCAGCACATACAACAGCTACAACATTGCACCTGCCTGCTGAAGAAGGATGAAGGCATCAACAACAGGATGTAAGAGCTGCTGGCTCGCACGACACAGAAGCGTCAAACATATTAAAAGTAAGTCTGCCTATTTTCTTCTTTCAACAATCCATACATTATTAACTGTAGTGACTATCCCAAAAGGCACTGACTAGCTTTTCAGAGTTTTACATTCTGGAAAAAGAGCAGACTGCTAATAGGTGAAAAAAGACCAGAGGAAATTATGAGATGATCCCAAATCAAATAATGGGGGGTTGACTTTCACGTTTGGTTTTTTTTGTTTGTCTTTTTGTTTGAAAAAAAAAACAACAAAACAACCAAAAAAAAAAACAACAACAAATTCTGGGGAGAGAGTCTAAGATTAAAACATAAATAGGTGTTAAGAAGATACTCTTCAAGAAAGGATAAAGCTTAAGAGTTTTCCATTTGACATTACAAACATTCATAAGGACATCTAGCAAATTCAACAAGTTTTTATTATTTAAATGGTATTTTATAAAATGGGGTTAAGCTGCTCAATTTCAAAAAATGCAAGAACATAGTTTAGGAGATTATCAGCAGTAACCTTTTGGTGGTAAAGTTTCAATAACAGTGTTTTGGATCCTTTATTTCCATCCTCCACGGAACAGTAATGAGATTTTTAACCATATACAAAAGAGAACTGCCAGATCTGGATCAACAGTGCCACAACACACCCAAAGGAAAGCTCGCTCTTAACTTCTGGGTGCAAACTGAAGGCTCCTGTGAGTTGCTCATTTCCCTACAATGCCGTATTGCCTTTAAAAAAACCTCAGTGAAAAAGGTGAAGCTATTATTTAACCAATTGTAACAAAACCAAAAATGACCTAAACATCTAAGTGTTCTAAACCAAGCGATCCAGAGAGATGGGGATCGCTGATCCCAGCAGCATTAGTTCTCCACGTTCAGGAATTAAGTATTCTTGAGCGTTTTGAAAAAGCAAGCAGCTTTGCAATGCTGCAGTTGAAAAGTTAATCCAGTATCAGCTAGAAAGACGTTGCTGGAAGTCACGTATTTTCAGCTGTTCCCAACATTTGCCTTAGAGTCTCCCAATCCAAACCTTAAACTGTTTTTCTCTTATTTGAACCACTTCAGTATGTTGGCTTGTCCTTCAAGTGGAGTAGAATAAACACTGTCCCACACCAGAATGTAAGTGTTTGATATGGAAAGTACACTCCCAATCCCACCAGTCTATCGCTTTGAGTAGTACAGCACAATAGCACATAGCTCCAACTTTCTCTCGTGCATTTCAGACTTCCCTGTTCTTTTGTTCCTGCAAGAAAAGAGTTTACAGAAGCTCTTCAAGAGCAGCCCTCCACAGCAACACGGAGTAGAAAAGGTTCAAAGCTTGTGGGGTTTTTTCAGTTTAATATGTGTCCTCAGGGAAAATTTAAATAAAAGCAACAAATGCATTATCTATGAAGCTGCAACAGCAAAGACAGAACATCCAGATGTTTACTCATCCCACAAAAACACCGGCATTTTTCTAAATATAAAAAGGAAGGCTCCAGCCTACACTAAAACTCTTACTATACAACTTCAGTGCCTTTCCTGTGTCCTATCCTTTTCATATCGAGCTCTTTAAAAGTTAAACCTGAGCTCTCCAGCAGAGATACGATCTGTGTGTATATACAGGACTGTATTTTACAGGACCCACACTTCAATTGCAGGTCTCATACATTACTTCAAAACAAGCTCCCCATCACCTCAACTCTTCTGATCAAACCTGGAAGATTCTCAAGTGTGTATCTGCCATCACAGACCACCCTGCATTGCAGACAGATGTACCTGTTTGAATTTGTTCTAGGAAGCAGGCATATATTAATCCTGTAATTGTTGGTTAACAAGTACTGGATGTAAAAAGATTGTAAACCTGGCAGTTTATGAACAGTTCACATTTCTGGTCACAAAAATGAAGTGGTACCCCTCCTGTTCTCTAACCAATATGGCACAGTAGTGTACTAATAAAAAAAGAAAACACTCCTTGCAGCGGAGAACCCGCACAATGTGTCACAACAGCTCTAGGACCTGCAAAACATAAGACGTCCACGAAGGGAGAGGTATAGAAGCTGTACCATGAAAGGAAGCTAAGAAATACACGACAACCAGCTGGAAGTTTCATTTTTGTTTAAGTAGGATGCATTTCCTAGAGTTGTCTCCACTTTGGGTAAGAACACAGACATACCACACCAAGTAAGACCTTCAGTTCCGTTTCCAGCAATGGCAACAGCAGGACCTTCTGTGAAAACACTAAAGCCTGGAATCAGCAAGCATCATGTTCTTCTCCAGCCTCAGCCTTCTCTGCCTCAGACCCACCACACAGCTTTTAACCTTCTCTCATCTGCACCTCAGAAAAGGAGCAGTGAAGTTTTATACATCACCAGTGTTTTCTACAGCAAGGTCTGATGTCCTCAAGGCTCTCTCTCCCTGCTGAATGGGGTACTACACTCCATTGCCCTGTCGGGCCGCCACTGTGCTAAGGACAATCGGAGAACTGTCAGCCGTGGAACTCCACAAGCTGTAACTGTCAGCTGAGCACAGCAGCGGGCAGGTTCAGTTAGGATTGGTTTTTCCCCTCAAAGCTTCACAAACACTTTACTTGCTGCCTTCTCCTCAGTGCTGCGAGGTCCTTCTAATGCTCCCCACTATGTGCACAGCCCGTGACTACCCTCATCCACAATCTGGCACAATTCACTACAGAAGGAAACACTAAACTGTATTTTCCTGCACCACATTTTTACAGCAGCTAAATATACCCATCTTAAAATACTCATAGGTTTACACTGGATGCTACACGGTAAAAGAAAACCAGCAAAGTTTTACATTTTAAATTTTAGATTATTACCTCTTGTGTACCCGAAACCTGCACAGGCACAACAACTGATACTTTGACCGTGCACATTTGCCACTTAGTCACTAAGGAAATAGGTTGGTATAATTCCCTGCAGCTTTTTTATTATGTTCAAGGCAAAACAAACTTAAAACTGATAGGACAAATGCTTTCAAATCACAGCAACGGCCTTTTAGGACCATCACAGCAACTGGATATTGACGCTGTTTTTTTTTTTTCCTATAATTTAAAGAGAATGACAATGAGAAGTCATAATAACACTGAAAAATAAAATCGGTATTGAGATGACTGAGATGTCGCAAAGTGCTCATTTAGAAACCAGCCAGCAAACCCAAACACTTAATTATTCCTCCCCATAATCAAGGCTAATGCTGCCTCTCCTCATTTGCTGTCCTTGCACAAGGGTGGATGTTTTTAAACATCTTTACTACCTTTTCAAAGACACAAATTCCCCACCTACCTTCGTAGTGTGTTCTTCCCAGTGTTTCAGCTCGGGAAATAAAGTGCCCGTGGAATAAAGCTAACCTAAAGAAAAGTGCTTATTTTCCATAACAAGTCCAGAAGTATGGTCCAAGATTTAAAATTAAAATAAAAAAACAACACAAAATACGGACAGACAAGGTGGAGAGTAACAGTATTAAAGAATTGACCTATCTATATATATATAGACATACCCCCTTGCGCCTTGGATAACTGCTAAAATGAAAGAAAGAATATAATTTCACACTTTCTTCAAATTACAAAGAAAACAGATTTTTGAAAAATAATGTGACATCAACGTGCTAAAAGCAATCAACACCATAGGCTTGGGGGATTTAGAGAGGTTTAGGTGTTGGGCTTTTGGGTTTTGTTTTGTTCTTTACTGAAACTGGTATCTTGTAACTTCAAGATTACGTAGTTTGAAGCTACTGCTTCATAAATGGATTCAAGTATCACAAATTATAGTCATTTACATAAAAGAAAGTCATGTACTGTTTATCTAAAACCCCACCTTCATTAAAAAATTATACACCGTGAACCCTTTTGAAGAGGACCTACCTACAATATTCAACGTGGTAGGTTTAGAGTTTTTATGCAAATTAATGCAAACCTTAAATGCAAAAGAATTTACCAAAAATTAAAACGCAATGTCGCATGCAGCAATTTCATTTGACTTCAGTCATGGAAAGGAATTTTTAAATAAAGCTGCCTTAATTCCTAAACATAGAAAATGAACAGCATATGAATAATTTATGGCTAGCTTTTGCTTCATGTCAGCCGCTTTGCTGGAGGAAGTGATATTTATGAAGTCCCCCAGGACACCCAGAGGTTAAAGATGGGCAAAGAAACTCCAGGATAACGTTACCGCCTCTGCCAAAAGGTACCTCAGGCATGTAGGTGTCGCGGGTGGTTTGCCAACATCAGAGTTATACCAAAATCTGTATGGCTGGGAGAGGAGATCAATGAGATTATCCAACAAAGTTGGAAGCATCATCATGATGAACAGAGTCAGCAGCAGTTCCCAACATACATCTGCTTTTTACACCTCCTGGAGGAAACCTATCATCATTTTTAGAGCTCTAATAAAGAACATGGAGTACACTTTCAATAACAGTTTCTTTCCTTTTTTCCACAGGTGGATTAGATGCTAAGAAACACTTTACATGAAACAAGGGAACTCTCTCAAATTCACATATAAACATATACAACCAGAAATATCCTACTGTTAGTCAAAACCAACAGGTGAAGGTTCTGCACCAGCTCTTATGAAGATAACTGAAGTGACTGACCAGTTTATTTTGTATCCTGTATCGGTGGCATGTTTTTATTTCAAATGAACAGCCACATTAGTCACCAATCTGGAAGTTGGGGAAAGTAAATTAAATATCAGGGAGACAATAACAGATTCAGTGGTGCAAATTAACTGTTTTAAAGCTATTAAGACTCTGGAACATAGCACAGCTCAACAGAAAAAAAAAAAAAGTCAAGGTAATCCAGGCCTTCATAACATTATTAATCACTTCTCTTGAAACCCAAGGCTCAAAATACCAATCTACCTTAATTCTGACTGCTGAGCACTCAAAATTGGAGTGCTACTATAACAATGTACTAATCACCAATACATAATTTAATGTCAAAGCTACTCTGCAGTAGATTCTTTCTAAACTTCTTCACTGATCTCATGCAAAATGGCTGTGATGGTCGCAAGGAGAGCTCTTCAGCAATCACGGAGTAGTTTTCTGCCAGAGGCAGGACACTGAGAGCACAAGAACAAATGGAGCCACAGAAACACAAATTTCATCTCTTAGAAACTACGAAAGACAGTTCTACATGCAGAGCTTTAACCACTATTTCCTGAACGAGAGTTATCTGAATAAACTCTGCTTTTGTAGCTGAACTTCACTACAAACACATCACTTCATCATATCCTTAGACCAGAGTGGTAGAATATTTCACACAAAACATCAAGCATTGTTTCTGGCTCCAAAAACATGGTTTACATTCACAGAAGGAATCCTTTTTTTTTTTTTTTTTTTTGTTTCCTACTTAGAGGAGGCCACAGGGTAAATCAATGCCTCAGACAGCAGTGACTTTGTATTAGGTTAGTCTTGTCAATAATTAATACAGCTCTATAGTGGCAAAGCACAGCAACAAGCGAGATTCACCAAAATCCTTTCTGTTATGACACCAGCATTTTTTACCCATGTTGAATGTGCGTTCACAAAACTGCTAAAAAAGGATGAGATTATTTATGACTTTAATGTAAGAGTTCTGAATATCAGGGTTGATTTTTTCCTCCTTTCATTTAAAGAAATGCTTTCAAAAACAAACATTTTTATTGCAACAATTCAATAAATTGAAATTGTAGAAAATATTATCATCTTTAAACTGGCCTTGAAAATGGATCCGAGATCATTATCACACAAGTTCTTTTCAAGTCCTGCGGATTTCAGAATCCTAATGCAACAAATAAAAGGCATTGAACAAAGACAGCAACAATGCTACTCCCATCGGCTCAGGCATTGTGATCCGCCATCCTCGAAAACGACAGATGAAGCAATAACAGCCCCTCTGTATATAAAGCTTTGGCAGCCATTCTCCGTAGGTAGATTATCCATTCTGCTAAAACAGTTATGAATTACAAAATTTGCATTGAACCTTGAATTTTGACTCATTAGAGACAAATAGGGTGAGCCACAGACAGCATTTTTTATATTCACACTCTCCACCCTCTGTATTTTTGTACTGCTGGAACTACAAAACTAAAGTACCAAAGTTATTAAATCAGCAAATGTGGAAAAAAAAAAAAAATCAGCTTGCAAATTAGCAGATCGTTTAAAAAATTGTTTTAAACAATTCTAAGTATCAAATGATGAAATAAAATACAGAAATCTAATCAGTTGTAGCCTGAATTAATTTCTTTGCAATAATATTTTGCTTCAATAAAGTCCCTTTCCCAGATAACCCTGGATTTCAGCTCGTTTCTTCATCACACAGTCTTAATGAGGCCACTGCTATTGAAGAACAACTTGATTTCTTCTGAGGTCAAAGGTTATCAGTAGAATTCAAACACTACAACTTTCTATCCTGAAACTTGAGAGAAGCACTTCATCTGCATACTTTGGGGGAATTCTCAAGCTTGACGCTTCAATTTGTCAGGAAGCTCTTCCTCAATTTTTGCACTCTGGCAAACAGCTGCATTTGGTCAATGTCCACAGATCAAGTCTGGAGAAAACCTCGCAGCTTCGAGGAACAGAAGAGATGCTGCATGTTAGTCATGAACCATGCAATTGTTCCAAAGGGATACATAAAAGTCGACGGGTTTTGTCTTTTTCAAAACAGATGTTCAGAGTGTTTGCTTTTGTTTTCCAAGACAAAGGTGGCCTTTTCGTGAAAAGTGGAACAAATTTAGATAATTATAGAGTTCTGGTACTTGTGGCAGAGGAAGAAAAGCATTAATGTTATTATTCTATTCACATATTTAACTAAACACCAGTTTAAACAAATTTATATTATAAATTCCTGAGAATGTGAAGTGACAGCTTAGATACCTCTAGCTGTCCTTCTAGACATGTAATCCCATCCCTTCACTCAGCAACTCCTCCAACACCGCTCTCAACCAAGGTTTTCTTCCCCGTAGCAGCACGCGTGAGAGCAAGGTGCTAGCTTGGACCTCTCTGTCCATCAGGCACGGGAGGGCGGTAACATTTTAAAGATGCTTAAAGACAAACAATTCATGTTCTCTACTCAAACAACTGTCTACACTTCCATACAAAGTCAAGGTGATGAAAAATAGTAGTTATGGATAAGTACTATTCATATATGATCTGAAGGAAAACAATTATTTCACGACAGATCCTATAAAGAAGCTGCATCGCTTCTGAATGCTTTAGTTGGTTAAGTAGGGTATAAATAAACAGTTCCAAGTAACTGAGCACAACTGCCTTCGGTACCATCCAGAGGAAGCTACCACCGTCGCTCGAGCTTTTAGAAAACACACCTCAAAAAGGGAAGGGGCTCCCTGCCATTCCTAACACAAGTTGGATGAGATTGTCCTGTTCGAGGAGGTGGTCTCTCCAACCTTTCTGACAAGGAGATAAAAACAAGCGTGAAGTCCTGATGAGTCCCCCTAATACTTTCAGGCACAAACTACAACAAACATTAAGAGGGGCTTCAAGGGAAACAGCGTAAAGCTTGGAAAAAAACAGCAGGCTAAACTCCTCTACAGAAACAGGTACAAATTAGAAGCTATTTGGGGTAAAAATTTTGGAAACCTACTAAAGGGTTACCACATCCTCAGGGAAAGCCTCTCAAAAATCACCAGTGCTGGCACTGTAGGGAATTCAGTGCATGGCAAACCTTAAGCGCTGCGGTAATTTATAATAAACCCTCGGCGGCGGGTAGTCCTAACCCATATACCACTGGAGACTCTGTTTAAACACACTTAGAGTCTACATTTTAAATTTCCCTTTAGGCTGAAATTCGTATTTTCATTCAAAAGCCTTAGCTCTGTCCCAAACTTAGTCAATATTTGCCAGACTAACATACAGTTTAATAAATCAAATCCTTTTTTCTTGTTCGTTTCCTTACATATACAGAGGTTTCACCAACAAAATCTGCTGCAGCATTGGTCCGGGCAGGCTTTAAGCTAGAGGAGCCAGTACACTGCAAAAAAGGAAAATAAATCAATACATAACCACAAGGGCCACATCAAAGTCATTTGTCATAACCAATAAACACACTAAGTCAAATTAAACCCTAATGCTTTCATTAGCAGATGAGAAAGTCTATTTACATGCAGGCATTCTCTACTTTAAAATGACAAAAAGTAGTCCTTAAAGAGACTGCTGCCCATTTCCTTAGAGCTTGGGGAGCGTTAGCACTGTTGTTGCAGCGCCTGTTACGGCTTGTGTCTATAGTAACGCCACGATGCCAATCATGGAAGGACACCAGAACCAGCACAGACCAACAGCCTGCACTTCAGGGTCAAGCGAAACAAAGTGTTTTCCTGAAGCAGGCTGACTTCAATATCAGTATGTTCCAGGGAGTCTTTGCTGTGATTCAGCCACTTCAAGTGTTCTGAGTGATCATCCTCGCTGAGGGGTCCTTCTGGACGTGAGATTTTCTTTTCCTTTCCAAATAACACTTCTTGAATTCCACAACCCTCAAGACATCCCGAGTTCAATTCAAACAGATCGCAACTCCCCAGAACCTGGGTAATCCAAAGGGAATAGTGGACTGAAGTGTGCTAAGAACACTCTCCCACGTCCCCGTGCCCGCTTACGGCTCTTCGGTGAGCACAGGAGAGCTGAAGCCCCAACAGCAGACCCTCCGCTGCCTTCTGCCCAAGCAACCCTCCTCCTCCTCTTTGAGCAGGTTTCACAGACCCGCAGCTGGATAAACACCTTAACTGCCATCAAGGAGAAGGCTAAGCTGGAGACACCAACATGTCGTATGGATTAAAAGAAAGGGTAGATGGGGGTTGCCAAGTACAAGAGTTCTCTGCTAAAAGTCTCACCTGTTCGGTGACAGCACAGTTACCTTGTCTGACGATTGTATTGCGTGAATAGCAAAACGCTGAAGAAGCAGAAGACAAGCATTTCCAGTGCGAACACAAAGAAGAACTGGGCAGTAGAGGAACATGCAAAACTCTTTCCAATTTTTTTCAAAACTCTTCCTGAGGCCTTCACAATTCTTCCAGCTTTATGAAATTATTAAAATTGTGAATTTTAAACCGTCCTCACAAGGCTGTTCTAATTCTTGCACTGAAGAAATCTATAAATATTGGATCAAATTCTCGTACTACTTCTTACATTATTAATTCTAGAATAAAATAGCTTTCAAAGTTCTTTTACTCATCAAATTACTTTCTAAACCTGGGAGAGGGCCAGGGAGGGACAAGGTGAAACCTACACATTCACACTTAGGTACTACTTAAATTGTACTGTGCCTGAAGGTCTCAAAAGTTTGGATATCACTGAATTTGGCACTGCCCAAACATACTTCACTGTGAGTCCTGCAAGGTTACCAGTTTACACAGGAAGACATGCAGAGGGAAGGAAAAGAAACAACTTAAATGACCTTCTAGAGTTCATTAATGATGCACTTCGATTTCTGTTCTCTTCAGAAGTAAATCAGCCTAATCACATCCCAATTAGCTCAGTTCAAGCAAGCAGGGCCAACTACTATGAAACTGAACAGAAAAAACAAGCTGAGTTTTGCAAACTCATTCTACAAGCTGTTAAAGCACCTAAACCCACTGAGAGGCGACAGGATAATGCAGATCTCGCAGCACAAGCACACCAGAGACAATATTCTCTCTCTTGGAGTAGTTACGGAATGAATTCTAGGAAGAGAATTCACCAACTAACTCTGATCACATTCAAAGACAGTTGGTCTGTCTTGCTTCACATGGCCTTCCATAGATTTGGCTCTTTCTGAATTCTGGTGTCTCATTGAGCCAGGCAAAGCTTCAGGGAGAGGAAAGAAGATGAAGCCATGGGATGAGGTTCTTGGTAGCAGGGTCTGCACAGCAGCAACGGGCAGCAGTAAACAACCCTGAAGCAGACTCCAAAACTCACATGAAAAATAGAGCACTTCGCAGCGTTAAAATGTTTCAGCTCCCTCAATAACCTTCTGCTGGAGTCTGCTAGTAAGTCAAGTTAAAAGTATCAGTGTCGAATGATAAAAATACTGCCACAAAATAGACGTTACATGTTAGCGTTTTTCCTTCACACTAGAGAAACTTCTCAGTTTTTTTCCATTCTCAAGAATATTCTCAAATTCAAGAGATGCTTTTCTACGGTATCAGATTTAGGAAAAATCTGAACTCAAACTTGCTCAAGTTTCAAAACAGTCATGTTCAAATACAAAAAAAAAAAGCTATTCCTCATCTACATTATCGTAAGGAAGGAGGACAGGCTGATTTTATACTTTTGTAATGCTTCTAGTTACCTAACCAATCATTATTCTACCTGGAATGATGTACTCACATGCTGATGGTTCTGATTTACATCAGTAAGACAAACCCAATGAAATCATGCCTATTACAGTGGCCACAGAACATAATTTTACTCATCTAAAATTTTCTTTATCCTCACAGACTTCAGTTCTTCACAAAAGAAACCAAAACATGAAGCAAACAAAACCCACGTTATGTCACTCTGCCATTAATAAAAAGTGTTACTAGAGAAACACAGTGCAGGCAGAAATAGTAAAGGTGTTTTCAGACAAGGTGAAGTTCAAATAAAAAAAAAAAAAAAACAGGGCAGTCCCTATCAAGCTAGATGGTAACACAGAGAAATTCACCATCTCCTATGTCTCCTTGTATTCCTTACACTTTCCTTGTACATTTTTTTTATTCTGCCAGTTTTTCCCCCTACAGAAGTACAGTCAAGTTGACAAAACCAAAGTTCGATCAACAAGAAAAATAATTAAAATTATGAGATTCATTTCTGTCAGCAATGCAGTCCTGCATGTTGCAAAGAACTGCCAGGAAACGGTTTTTCTCAGAACCTTTTTTAAAGCCTTTAACTTTACCAGTTAACAGTGCTTGATGCCACACTGCTGACATCTAGTCAATAAAAAAAAAAAAGTTTCCTACTACTGAAGAAGCCCATTTTTTTAAAGCTATCAGGCTGGTGCTTTTCCAGTCTGAATCCTTCGTATAGTCAGCAGTCAGGAGCAGAAGTTCGCATTTCCTAATAACTTCCTGGATATTTTACAATTGCTTCCTCTCAGGAAATTCATTCAGTCTTTGCAGCTCCACTACCAACAATTCTTGTGGAGAGGTAAGTTATCCAAGAATATTAAAAGCACATTCCTAAATCGCAGATGCAGCCCGATTTCTGGCTCGCTAACAATAGGTTTTTCTTTTGGCTGTCGCTGTGAGGAAGGAGAATAAGAATGAATTGATCAGATAATGCCCAGTATCTCAGGCTTTTTATAATTCCTTTGGAAGCAGCATGGTCTCCAATCACAAATGGAAAAGAAGCTGGGGGACAAGTCTGGAAGAAGAAAAGCAACATATAGTAAATCCCCATAAACACTATGGAGGGAAGAAAAAGATTTCTTCACAACACATTTAACCTGATGCTTCTTAATGCTCCAAACCCCAATTTTTCCCTCACCTTCAAGGTAACAAATAATTCTTTCCAAAACCGGAATGTTTCTGCACATGCAACACATCTTTTTTTGTTCCATTTTTATGTATTAAAATTTTACCTGCAACTAATCTTAATGTGTAATATACTAGTGAGTTACTAAAATTCTAATCAGACATTTTCCATAGAAATGCTGTACTTTAAACTAAAAAAAAAAACAACTAGGTCATCAGAACTTTTAAGTCAAGATTTTGTGGCCTTTCGGCTACATATTTTTCAGAAAAGAGACTAGCGAGGTGAGGGGGTGGAGTCGCTCTTTATGTGGGAGAGCAACTGGAATGCATCAAGCTCTGCCTGGAGAGGAGATGAAGAACATACTGAAAGCTTATGGGTAAGAATTAAGGGGCAGCCTAATATCTTTACTATGAACCACCAGACCGGGAAGAAGTTGCCAATGAGGCCAGACAGCTAGAAGCAGCCTCAAGATTGCACGACCTGGTACTCACGGGAGACTTCAATCACCCAGGTATTTGCTGGAAAGGCACCACTATGAGGCACACGCAACCCAGAAGGTTCCTGAAGTGTATTGATAACTTTCTGACACAGGTGGTAGAGGAGCCAACAAGGAGAGAAGTGCTGCTGGACCTCGTATTAACAAGCAAAGGAGGTCTAGTCGGGGATGTAAAAGTTGAGGGCAACCATAGCTGTAGCAATCATGACATGGCCAGTGTCACTCCAGACTTGAAAAAGGGAAAGCAGCAAGACCCAGGAAATTACAGACCAGTGAGCTTTACCTCCATTCCTGGAAAGGTGATGGTGCAGCTCATTCTGGAGGTCATCCGTAAGCATGTGGAGAAAAAGAAAATTATCAGGAGTTGTCAGCATGGATTCACCAGGGGGAAAACATGTTTGACTAATCTGATAGCCTTCTACAATGTTGTGATTAGCTGGGTTGATGAAGGGAGAGCAGTGAATGTTGTCTACCGTGACTTCAGCAAGTCGTTTGACGCTGTCTCCCATAACATCCTCATAGGTAAGCTCAGGAAGCAGGGGTTAGATCAGTAGATCAGGATTGAGAGCTGGCTGAACAACAGAGCTCTGAGGGTTATCATCAGTGTTGCAGAGTCCCACCACAGGCCTTTAGCTAGTGGTGTTTCCCAGGGGTCAGTTCCCAGTCCAGTCTGGTTCAACATCTTCATCAAAGACCTGGATGAAGGAATAGAGTGAACCCTCAGCAAGTTTGATGATGACACAAAACTGGATAGAGTGGCTGACACATCAGAGCGGAGCTGCCATTCAGCAAGACCTGGACAGGCTGGAGACCTGGACAGAGGAGAATCTCATGAGGTTCAACAAGGACTAGTAAGGGGCCCTGCGCCTGGGGAAGAATAAGCCCCTGAACCAGTACAGGTGAGGGGTCGACCTGCTGGCAAGCAGTTCCATGGAAAAGGACCTTGGAGTCCTGGTAGACAACAGGATGAGCATGAGACAGCAATGTGCCCTTGTGGCCAAGAAGGCAAATGGTCTCATGGGGTCCATTCAGAAGAGTGTGACCAGCAGGTGGAGGGAGGTTCTCCTTCCCCTCTGCTATGCCCTGGTAAGGCCACATCTGGATTATTGGGTCCAGTTCAAGAGAGACAAGGTACTACTGGAGAGAGCCCAGCAGAAGCTGCAAGGATGATTAAGGAACACGAACATTTCTCTCATGAGGAAAGGCTGAGACACCTGGGGCTGTTTAGTCTGGAGAAGAGAAGACTGAGAGGTGATTTTATTAATGTTCACAAATCTCTGAAGAGTGGGTGTCAAGAAGATGGGGTCAGTCTCTTTTCAATAGTGCCCAGTGACAGGACAAGGGGCAACAGGTATAACCTGGAACACAGGAAGTTCCACCTGAACATGAGCATTGCTGCTCCATGAGGTAGATAATGGCTCCCAAGCATCCAGCCTGCTTCCCAGAGCATCTTCTTGCCATGGGTAAGATGAGTTGGACTATGACCTTAAAGGTCTTCTCCAACCTGAATGATTCTATGAAGAAAAAAGTCTCTCCTGTGAGGGTTACGGAACCTGGACCAGACTATCCTGGGAGGTTGTGGAGTCTCCTTCTCTGGAGAGATTTCAAACCAGCCTGGATGCGATCCTATGTAGGCCGTCCTTGGTGATCCTGCTTTGACAGGGGGATTTGAAGGAGATGATCTCCAGAGGTCCCTTCCAACCCCCATCAGGCTGGTTCTGCACTTTGTCAGACAAAAAAAAAAAAAAAAAAAAAAA
>VWZK01005851.1:29678-45213 GCA_013396935.1 Baryphthengus martii
AAAAAAATACCCAATCTATTAATCCTACTACTCTGAAGAGTAAGAAAACAGTTTTATTGTGACACCTCATCCCCCAAGTGTTCTAAAGATAATGATTTTATTCTCGTAAAACTTTCCCTCCAAAGCCAGGCTGGTAATTTTCAAGATTATATCCTGCAATCACCGACATCAAACACTAACATCTTATGTACATTTTATGTATATCATCATGAAATCACACTCCTTAAATCCCACCTGTATGACTTTTTAAACATTATTGCATGAGAAAAATATTACATAAAATTATTTAATATCACTGTCAAGCTGCTTATTATTATTTAATATCAGTGTCAAGCAGTTTAGGTGTTGTTGGGTTTTTTTAACCAAGAGATATTAAATGCTCTTAAGTTTTCCACATTTTACACAATTAGGATCTGTCTGTTGAACAAAAGTCTCTATAGTTTGTCAGCTGAGTAGCTCTCACCACAAAGTTCCGTGATCTCTGTAAATTCAGAAGCATGTGTGAGAAGTAGATCGGAGCACAAAAGTCACTCCAATCTTTCTGGTCCTTATTAATATTTTAACTTTGCAAGAGGTATCTACCAAATTTTCACCTGAGTGACCGTTTGTTGCCCGATATCTGTCAGAATCCAGCTGATCACTTAAACTCTACTTCCAGTGCTTATCTAGGGACTTCCGCCTCTTACTCATACGAATTTTTTTAAATGTCAGGCTTGTTCTGTCAGAACATTTAGTTACGCATTAGTATAAATGTTGATTTTAAAGTAGCCAAAGCTTTAAATATTTAGCTTTTTAAAAAAAAATAAAAAATAATCAGCTTTAAATGATACCTTGTGCTTAAATAATATTTTAGCCACCCTACCAGAAAATATTCAGACGTGACTGAACAAGATTCATAGGCATTAAATGGGTCAAGAATTGTTTGAAAATGAGATCTCAGATTTTGTAAAACCCAACAACAGTGACATTACTAATGATTTTTTTCCAACTTGTTCCTAGCAACCAACCCCACAAGGGAAAAACATAACTATGAGTTTTTCAGCAAATGAGCATAAACTGTTCTTCCATAGATGTTACCTGTATCCACCATTGCCTTTGCGTGTTCATCAGTTTGATTAACTTTGCCTCTAGATGAAGATCACCTGTCACTTTTGCAGTACTTGACATCTTCAGAGCTCTGGAACAACCTCCGCTAGTTCGCAGCGGCCAGATCGTTCTCCTGTCCCAAGTTCAAGTGACTCAAATGTGGGTGTTTCACCAGCAGCTTTTCACAGAAGAGAATTTGTTGCAAATGTGGACAGGGAAGGAGACACACTATCACTACACCCTACTTGTGTTATGAAACAGTAGAGATACTAACTTCTATCCCTGTTCTCCACTCAAAATAATTGAGTCTTGACTGAATGAAACACAGTGAGGGCACCTGAATAGGAAACCAGAGAAACCAGGGCAAAGGCAATGGAGAGAAAATGAGAGCTTAAGAGAATGCACATGCAAAACTTCTGTGCCCAGAGCTCTTAACATTAAATAGATTAATGGAAACTACCAAAGTTGTACTAGAAGCCTGAAAGTGGCTAAGTGGGGAGCAGAGAGAGCGTTAGTGCCAAGCTTCAGTAAGTGATTGTGTATGCTCGCACGCTCGGTCTTTCCCCTCCAACTACATTTTGCCTGCATGTGGTTTCTCTTTCTGCCACTTTTAAAGTGATTTATTCTCTCCACAAGGGGAATTAGGTCTTATTTTGATCAAATATTTAGGACCTTTTAGACATTAAAAGCCACAGATTACAAAGAAGGAAGGTCAAAACAGTGAAGTAGGATTTAAATTGAAGAAAAACCACAAATATCGAAGGGAGGAATGAGCAAACAACTAGCAAAACAAGATTCAAAGAACTAAAAGGCTTATTCCCCTCCCGCCCACCCCTCTTGCAATGTCTGGCTCCTTACTGCTAAATAACTGCTACCAAAACCTTAACCACACAGGACTTGATGAAAGAGGTCTGAATATAGGTCAGCAAAAGGCTTTTGCATCCAACTACAGACACTAATTAGATCACTTTCAGTTATTTAAAAAAAAAAAAAACAAAAACAAAAAAAAACAACTCCAAAACAAAGGGTTTACCCCTCAAAACATTTTGCATTTTTCCATTTTTTCTTTTCTCTAATTGTCTGTAGCCTTTGGTTTCAAAGCAGTTGGTTGCTGCCCCAGATCTGAAACTGTCACTAGGACACACAGAACACCACATCAGTGACCATCCTAAGCAAGAACCTCCAGCAAGAGTAAGACTGAACATTTGCAGCAACACACAAAGACCAGGGGGGTCTTTAAATATGCTTTCAAGATATAAAAGAATTCTTCAGTTTTTCAAGAACACTGACTGTTTTGTTTGACGCTGCCAAAAGCCACAAGGCAAAAAAAAAAATTAAAAAAAAAAAAGCTGACTTCTCCCCCCACTGAAATACACAGCATAGCTCAGTTCATACAGGATTCCTTGTACCAGCTTGTTTATGCCTTCTCTTCTGTGAAACAAGCCTTTATGTCTCCATAGTGGAAAAACCCACTGGTTTATATCCTTTGAGATGTATGCAGCCAATTAAATTGTAAAGTAATACCTGTTTCAAAGTCTAACTCAAAAAAATAATACATTCCTGGACTGGGACCAGAGCCAAGGAGGTCACCTTACACCCTGTGGTCATGTGAGAAGATTGAAGTTTGGGAATTCTGTATTTTGATTTCCATATAAAGTAAAATTGAAGGTGGAAAGGATGAAATACTGTGTATTCTTTGCACACAAGTTGTGCATATTTCTTAATGTTAATATTACGAGAAGCAAGAAAAGACAGTTCAAGAGTTCATAGTGATTTCAAGCCATTCAGAACGACCCCAGAAAGTGACAACTGCCTGTAGCTCTGCACTCCTCCAGGAGAATTCTTCATCATGAATAAACTATCATGTGACCAGACTATATGCGTAAGAATGGGATAATCTGCACAAAACAACAGTGAACCAACACATTACAATAAAACCCACTTGTCAAAGTAAAAAGCCAAGTAGATTTATTTCCATATGAAAACTGTTATGAAAAGACTGACACATTTTATTTTAGTTTCTAGTTTTCTTCAAAATAAACAGCACATATGCAAAGTGCTGCCACTGAAACAGCTCCTGGAGAGAAAGAGCCCAGTACGACGCCCAACCGACTGCGAACGCAGCTTCAGGTCCACAGAATTCCTTTAACACAGCAGCCAAAATCTGTAAAGGTCTATAGGATCTGCTGCTTACATTACAACATTCGACATCTATACCACTACATAAACCTCAAAGAGCCCAATAAGGCTTAAAATAACTTCATATTTTGAAGAGTAAGCGATCGGTAGGGTACCAAAGTCTTCACAAGTTGATCTTGTCTGTACTGCCCTTCTGCAAGAGACAAGTCTATTTTTTAAATCATTTTTAAGTAGGTCTTTGAGCTAATATTACGCTTTATGTTTAAATTCAGCAGCATAAATCTGCATGCACAGCACAATCTGTCTCCAAATGATGCAAATCAAAAGATGTATCCTCAAGTTCTCATGCCATGGAGATTTTTGGATGGATAGAAGTCTAGTAGACTCACCAAAGCGAACACCCATGTAAAAGACACTTCTCTACCAGTTACTTAAACAACCTCTCAAGAAACCAGGAAAGCCAGACACAGGTAAGTAGTATTAAAGTCAGATTCTGGCACACAAAAAGTCAGTATATTGATAAGCTACTCAATATTGACATCATAAACATCTAATATTAATAATACTTTCCAAGCAAAGGCTACAAACAACATCAAGAATGTACAGCTCCATTTCCATGTGCTGATAGAAATATAATTTGAACATTTTTATTTCCTAGAGGCTTTTCTGAATTTTTCTCTGGCATAATAAAATTCACTTAGAACTCACTTAGGTCTCACAGGGTATGTATTTTTCTTCTCGAGAAGTAAAACTCAGGATTTCTATCTCTGTAGAAATCTACAAAGTAGCTCTTCACCACGAAAATCCTTCCAGCGCAAGTGCAAATTAAGAAAAATAACCACCTCGAAAACTTGCCACAACTGATTATGAAAAGCTTTGCCTTTGCGAGCTGACACATTGGGAGCAGTGGTTTAACTTCTTAGCCTTTCTAGAATTTATCGTCACTAAAAATTGTTATTTTGATACCAACTTTGGCTAATGGCTGTATCAGAGAGGCACAGCAGGGCAAGAGTCGTTTCAGGTAGAAAGCAATTAGTTGTAACCCTGCTCCTTAGTGCCCACAGTTACAGAAAGGAATTTAATTTTTTGAGCAAATAAAGCTGCATAAATTCAGCCTTCATCTCTCCCTGCGGCACAAGCCTCCTTATCCCGAGCAGGAAAATCTGCTGGGCTCGGGCCACTTCTTCTCCAAGGCAGCAGCCTCTCCGCTCTCACAGCTCAATTCCCGCTGCCATTGATGGCGAACAGCTTTCGCCAGCCCCCCGCTGCGGCCTCAGACATTCCTCTGCTCTGTCAAGCAATGAAAATATCAGCAATAGGATTAGAGTGAGCCTCTGAAAGAAAGACCAGCTTTCGAACGTCCTCCAAAGTCTAGGAAAGAACACCAGCGTCTTCCGGGGTTCACAGTACTGGGAATGATGCTAAATTACAACCGTTAATGGCATTTTTTTGAAGCTTCAGACAAATCAAGATCTCAAAAAATTCTGTTACGATTTTACGTCATTTAAAGGCCTTACATTTCTGTGGGATGCAAGCACAGTTTGTAAGCGTTCATTAGGCAGAGCAGGCTTCTGCTCTCACACTGATATGGACTAGGCAAAAAAACAGAGAACAAGTAAAATTAGAACGCAAGACTTCCTATCGCAAATCCTGGTACAAGCAGAGCCACTCTACTCTTCAACTTCACACTGGAGTGGTCAAGGGTTAAAGTGCTGGGTTGTTGTTTTTTTTTAAACAAAACAAACACAAAAAAAAGGCATTAAGAAAGGAAAAATATTTTTTCCACAATGAGAAACAATGCTTCAGAAAGGTTCTGGGCACCACATTAATTGAAAGAACACGCTCCAAAGGAAGGAGGCCCTCACTATGGTATTCAGGTTTAGATTTTACATTCACCTCCTTAGCCAAGTAAAGATATCTAAATAAAATTATTCCATCCCAGTTTGCCTTATAGGCCACCTTAAGGTAGTAAGATTCTCATAATTGTAACTCCTCTTCACGTATTGAAAAATCGTTTTAGCATTTACTTCGAAAGCTAATTGCCAAAAGCTAGAAGGAGAGCAAACGTTATCCTTTCCAATTCCAGGGGTGCAGGGAACCTCTCCTCCTCCCCAGCCCAGTTCACAGGAGCCCTGTTCACCTCAGAGCTGAGCAGCTTCAGTATCCTCACAGAGCCTCACGACCTTAGAGCGAGTCACAAAGTAAATCCCACATCCCGCTACAAAACCACATTGTATTCCTGTGACTTTATATCCAGTGGAATCCTACTTTTACAAACCACGCACACATTTGTGCATTATGTTAACATTAAAGATGCACAAATTTGGAACTTTTTATTAAGAAGATAAATAACTACCTCGGTTTGCAAATCCAGCAAACAAACGTACGAGAGGCTTGTGTACAAACACGTTACTCGCCCATATAAAGTCGGAAGCTCAGCACGACATGCTACTGTTTCCCACTCCAAGACAGATTTGCAGAGAAAGACCCCAAAAGATCTGTCAAACTCTTACTACCATCATCTGATACACAGTGCATGTCACTGCTGCTGCCTAACAAGCATCTGTGGCACTTTACGTCACAGCTCACCGCCTCCCTACCCCCCTTACACACCCAGACTGCATCTCAATCTGCCTGTTTTCCACGTGTTCTGTATGTTTCTCCCCTACCTCTATCCGTGTGTACACTAGCCAGCCATTGCATACATCCTCCCACACACACTGTGGGGTGGAGGGATGTGAAACAAAAAGCAGGATTTTTTTCAGGGTTGAAAAAAAAAATTTTTAAGTCCATCAAACAGATTTATATAGAGAATTCTTGACTAAAATTCTGACAGGGATTTTAACAAGACTTACATACTGTTTCCTAACAGGTTTAGCCTTGTGGACGACACAAACCAGGTTACATCCACGTTCCAAACGCACAGACTAAAAATCTTTTGGCTTTGTACACCAGAAATCATGAAGCAGCTTTAGAAAGATCTTACGTATTACAGCCACGCTCAAAAATATCTCCCAGTTATCAGGATGGTTTCTCAAAAATTTACAAGCTTAATTTAAACTGACTGTCCTGTTGACCAGACCAGTTTAGATTTTCTGCAATAGTTCTGATCATCAGATTTGTTTTTCGGTCAAGTATAGTAATATAAAGAATGATGCCAGATGTCATAAGCAGTTTTAAGCAGGCTTCCGCAATAAACATTTTTTATTGATCGTGTTTCGGAAAGCAAAGTTTGAAAGCGCAAAACACACATAAAAGAGAAAAACTAAATCGGGTCCAGTTCTACGTCTTCAGAGACAAAAAAAAAAAAAGTTAGACACAAGGATAACAAAGCCACAGCAATTAAACTCTTATCACAAATACGCTTCTAATTTTATCAAGCAGTTGTGAAATCCAGGTTCGTTTTAACTTCAGCGACAAATACTGAGAAAATGCACTACCGAGTTTACACAAAGGGGAGGGGTGGGAGGAGCCAACCTAAAAGAAGCAACCACCACCTCCCCCAGAGCTCTTTATTAAAGCAAAACCTCTGGTGTCAAAGCACACGGTACAAAAATTAACGTGTAAGGCCTTTGGGACAAGTTACTGAACTTAAGCTTTCTGGAAAGCTAAATGATTAGTGAATGCCAAGAGGTCCAGTTGCTCTTTTCCTGCATCAAAAAACAAGACTACAGCTACGAGCTACTTTTGCCCAATATTTACACCATCTTAATGTGGTTTTGAGTCATGTTTATGCTCATTGGGACACTGAAATGCAGGTCAGTACAATTACCAAAATTAGAGAGTGGTTTAGTTTTTTTTAAAGTTGATTTGTGCCTAACTGGTCTGTTTGAGCTCATGCTTCCATTTTCACCTTGCCTGTAGTGAGCAGTAAAGCACCAGCAGAGCACGTTACAGCTGCTACTTCAATATTTCCCCCTACATGCAAATCGGAAGACTTGCAAACAAGTATTGTATTTTTTTTTATTCTAAAAACATCTAGGAAATGGCACCTCAGAATGAAATTACTTCTACACAGCCACCACCGAAGGCTTGGTTATAGCCTTGGAAGAGCATCTAAGCAATTACAGAACAAGCGTGGATGTTTCCGACTCCCACTGCTAAGAGAGACTGCGTAAATATAACAGTTATTATCATAAAAGTTAAAGGAATGAATTAAATGTGGATCTGCTTTTACAGTGATACCTGGGTATCATTTGGTCAACGCCCAAAGCCCTTCTATCAATGTCTCAGAAAGCTGCCTGAAGAGAATTTTTCCCAGTGATAAAGCAAAAGGTGTTCTCGTCACTACTACTCCAAAGGGCTCCCTAAAAAACTGTAACAGCTTCCACGATTAAAAATAAACTGCACAGCACTATCAACAGAAATATTTCTGCTTATTTGCAGAGAACAGGTAACAACTCCCTGCCCACATAGCACCCCCGGAAGCACCGAGAGAAGACAAAGTCCTGTTTCTACCACCACTAATAAGAAAGTCAAAAAAACCCACACCAATAAGACCCCTGACAATTTCCTGGCATAGGGAACAGGGTACTGCCCCGTTCTACTTGTGTCTTTCAGGGGCTAAGCTGTGCCATGGCCTCTACCCTTCAGCTCTTCAAAGATCTGTGGTAAGAGGTGACACCAGACAATAACCATACAGCTAAGAAAAAGGAATTAATGAGATAAGCATCAGCAAACAAACCCTTTTTCTGACACAGCATCTCAAAGATAAATCTCCCTGAACACTCTGAGTGCATTCTGTATCTTAAAACGGTATCTTGATTTTGTTCTGCAAGAAGAGTCACTCATTTTGTAATAAAAACCACAAATTTTCAGTCTTTGGGCTACCAATATAAAATGGAGTCAACCTACAACCCGCTTTCCCTTCCTAACACAACTGTAATACAGCGAGAGTGCACAAGTTACAAGAAATTAGATGCCAGTGACACAGGGACTGTGTTGTGATTTGAGGTTCAGTTTACCAATTCAATCAGGCTGCTTCGTACCCCCAGGGAATCCCAATCAAGACTGGCCAGTGAATGTAGCTTTGCATTTGGTAATAATTCAACAAAACCCTCGATGCCACTGGTAGCTGTGAGGCAGAATCTACAAAGGCCAGTTATTGTTTTCTTTCCCTTTAAACGCCGTCACCTGCAGCGCACCCACTGCTCTACTTAGCACGCTCACTCCCAACAACCGACAGCCCTCCAGTACCCAAGTTAAGAGCGAAGTTACTCACGTTACAGGAGCTAAATTAGATTGAAGCAATTAATATGCCCCATATATTAATCTGTGATCTGTAACCATAACAGAAACCACCAGCTGACAAGCTTTCAAAGTCTTCTGCAGAAACAAGAGTGACATGTATAGGCTAAACTTGGAAAAAAACTTGTTTCAGATCACACAAGATAAAAACAAAGACGATAGTCTTAGAGGTCCTTTTAATTTTAATAAATAACCAAAGGAAATGCTTGAAAACGCTGAAGTACTTCAAGCCTGTGCATGATGAATGCAAATGCAAAGATGATGAAACTCTGCAGCACGGGTCCAAGCTGTGCTATGGAACCCTGACAAGTGTTGCCTCCACAGTAAGGTCCAAGAGGGAATAAAAAATAGGACAATTCAAAACGCACTCGCAGCTCAGACCTAGTACTCTTCTTTGGAGAAATAACACTTCAGACTTTGGGCTGATAAAGCTGTTACCAAACATATTTCAGTTAATAGCAACAAAAGACAGACTACGGAACTTAAAATTAAGCCTCCAAAGACCTGAACTAGGTCTACACGCAAAGATTCGGATAAATAAGCTATTTTACACTTCAAACAGAAAACAAGCCATGCCAGAGTTCAGAAAAGCAAGCAACCTGAGAAAATTACGAAGGAGGGCTGTCACACCCAAAACCTGCAGTGTACTCTCTAGTAGCTCTTAATGCTAATAAGAAATAGCGTGTCCCATAAAACGTATTTAAATTTGCCCTTGCAAATGACTTCAGCATACACTCCTGTAATTTCAGATGGAATCCCCGAGACTGTCCCTTTAGCAGCATCCAAACAAGTCAAGACGCATTGCACCGTTACTTTGGTTGACAGGGGCGGGTCCATCAGCAGAGTAACAACTTCTACCTCGGAATTACTATCATCTCCTTAAGCAAAAAGGAACAACGAAATCGTGTCAACAACCTCTCCCCTAAACTGCTCTGTAGAATCACCAGAACCACCCTGAGACAGGCCACGGTGCAGGAAGAAAGCAGTTTTCCATTCCCCCCACTCACCCCCAGCTCTACAGCCCGGATACACCTCATCTTCACACCGGTCTCGCAGCACGTGCGCAGCCCTGACGCTTCATTTCAACATTAATTTTTTTCCTGAGAAAAACCCAGCAATGTCATCCTTCGCCACTAAATCGCCTGGAAGTCTCCAGACACCGGGGGTTGGTCTGCCTGCCAAGTTTGCTTCCCATGCACCTTCACCAACGTACTGCCACGTCACACGTGACACCTACAAGCTTTTCTTACACTCCCAATCACGTTTCATTTCAATGTTATCCTTACAGGATTTCCTTAGTGGTACAGGCATGATTCTAGAATTCCTGGCCTCACAAAGCTCTGACAGAGGTGACAGATTCAAAGCAAGCCCTGCAGGGATACACTATGCCAGGGAACCATTGTTAACGAAAGCTTCCTCGGGACTTTCAGCAAGGAAGAGGCTACTGTATTTAAAGAATTACCAGGCCGCTATGCTTTTCTGCAAGTGTCACTTATTTGGTAGTTTTACACTTCTTTTCCTCAAGGCAAAGTATTTTCCGATAAAACTTGGAGCTTTATTCCCACCTCGGAACCAGCCAAACAAAGGCGATATCAGCGTGGAGAAAAACATAACAAACCAAAGCAGCCATTAAAGCTAATCTGAGAATTCATTATCAATCTAAAGACGAAGTTTCTGAATGTTATGTTCTGAAACATTTCATTAGCAAATTCATTAAAGAACAATAATGCACACTTTCTGACAAGATTTTGGTCGATACGCTGTAATACATAATAAAGACTAACAGGGTGACTTAAGAGACACGACATATTTTATTCACGGTGCTTTACACATCGAACTACGAATCCAGTCTCTACCCCTAGCAGGAAAAGCAGCCTCGCCTTCCCGCGGCACCGTTCCCACATGTTTGTGCAATCCTCCCCTCCTGCTAAGGCAAGCCCTTGTGCAGGCACGCGGCACAGCAGACCAGGGAACGAATCCAATTCCCTGCATCCTCCACCAACGCCTGGGAAAGCAAAGAGAAGGGCAGAGTATGCAGGGCCTCCTCCTCTTACTGGCACTTCCAGCTTGAAATGCTGAAACTAAACACATGGAAATAGGATTAACGCTTGGCTATGACTTCGTAGCTGCTGCATCTCCTATCTGCCCAGGCACATTTCTAACAAGAGTGGCACAAACCGAAAACAAAATACCTGGGTTTTCTGCAAAGTTTTAGTAGGCAAGAAACACCAGTTAAACCTCTGTGGGCACAAAGTTTGACTCCAGAATACCATACCCACACTAGCAGCGCTGCGTTATTTACCTCTGGGTCACCGTCAGCATTAGACACCTGTCAAAAAAGCTAAAAGCACATCAAACAAGATAAATTTATCAAAGCATAATTATGGAAGATAATATGAAATTATGCTGGCTACTGACACATGCTCTGACCGAGTGTCACGAAACACGACAGCTTCAAGACATAAAAAAAGATATCAAATAAAAACAAAGGTAAAATATTAAGAGCCCAAGTATGTAAAGGCAGAAAGGTAGAATTAAAAAATAAAAACAAACCACCAAACAACCCAAAAATCAAACAACAAAACAAACAATTCAGAAGTTGTCTGTACTTCTACCATAGCAAGATTCACTGCTGTACGGGTAACTTAATTAAAATCTTACCCAACTTAAAGACAGGGCAGTAGCATAAGCAAATTCCTTGAAGAGATGAATGAAGTAGTGGGCAATTTAATCACAGGATTGTCAGTGGCACAAACTGCTTCAGAGCGCAGAAAACTCTCTGCTAATGTATGTAGAACAACACAGTTTGAAGGAAAAAAACCAAGCTCTCTAACATGCATTTCACTGTTTCTAGATCTACTTCAGACTAGATTTCTTCCTGAGCAACTATGAAAAATAGAATGCAAGAGGAAGAATAAACTATTGTCACGTCAGATTATCAGTACATTCCCTCTTCAAAATGTCACACTCGGTCCTGGTCACATCACAGCAGAACCAGGAAAGTTCAAAGACTGGCAGCAAGAATCAGTGAACACCATAAAAAAAAATACTGGAGTTTACATATTTGGAGCCCAGTGAGCTCTGGGATTGGACAGCCCAGCCTCTTCTGAACATCACCTTCAGGGATTTGGTTCGGATTTTTCCCTACTAACACGTCCCATCACTTCCAAGTACCCCAAAACATCCAGAAGCAATGAGGAGAGTGGTATTGTTCAGCCACAATGTGAAAAATAAACTACTTTATTGTAATTTACTTCTTAAACAGATTGTTAAAGGAACATTAAAGTGTTTTAATTAAAATTAAACATGAAATCTCTTCATTTCCTACAAAATTCAAACATGTTATGGTTGTTACATATTCCAGGGAACTACCCAAACTCTCATGGCAGTTTAGCAGCAGCAGAACATTGCCAACTCCTTCAGTTCCTCTGGTAAGGGCAGCTTTAATTAATTAAAAACAAAAACAAAACAAAACAAAACAAACACAAAAAAACCTGTTTTAACTGATGCGAAAAGGACTTCGCATAAATTGGTCATCAGCTTATTTTATAAAATCAAGATACTCTCTTCAGCATGAATGCTAAACGGTAAAAAAAAAAACCCCAAAACACTTACAGCACCTGATAGACGAGCTAAAACTAGGATTTCAGTTTTTCTAAAGAACTCTGCAACTACACACATACAAGTTGTGCTGTTGTGCTCATCTATTTATACGGAATTAATCAGGATTACCACTTTCATCTTGGCAATTTAACTGGAGAAAGAAATCAATAGTATCCAATCAGTAAAATATGGCTGTTGTTTTCAGAGTGCTGAGCCATTTTCTCTATTAAGAGCTGTTTTGCCCGTTTCTTTTTTATTATTTTTTTTTTTTCTAAGATCAATAGTCTCAGAGCATCATATTTAACTAGTTGAGGCACCGAGATCTGTTCTTCACATCCATCAGAAAGTAATTAAACCTATTCTGCAACCAGCACTGTGGACGAAGGCGTGAGAAGGTGCCACCTCGGTCCTGGGGCCAGCTGAAATGTCGCTCCAGTTTGAAAGTAAGCGGGGCACGTACAGGCAAGGACGGGCGACAGAGCATCACCGCAACCCCAGCAAAAGGCGCCCGGACTCAGCTCATGACGAGAGCTCAGCCTCGCAGGAGGCCTCCTCCAGCATCTGCCGAGCTTTTTCCAGTTGCCTATTTGTACACGTGTGGAGGCAGCAGGGATGGTCCCCGCACATCACAGGAGCTATAAGCAATCAAACTGCTGCTGTTGGATCACAGGCAACACCCGGAGGACAAAGAGTGACCTGGGATGTAACCGAGACCGGAATATTTCTGGTCTATTTTTAACTTGGGATATATTTAGAAATAATCAAGATGTGCATACAGACCGGGAACAAATCATCACCTTATGTTTCTGAGGAACCCAGATGATCTACGCTCCTTTAGTTTTCCTACTGTGATCTCCTGTAATCAACACGCTGCCAGAAAGACCCATTGGGTTCCAGGCACCTCGTGCACCTCTCACCACTCAACATTTCTGATCGCATTCAGTTGTGGACCCCAAAACTGCCAGTTTATACTGTAACAACAGATACGTTGATTCCAAGGACTTCCAGAGTACCAAGCAGCAACAGAACAAATCTCCCACTTCCCAACAATGTAACAGGCAATCTTACACATAGGTGGACAGATTACCACAGCTTTTCTATTAGAAAATTCCGTACAGACCGAAGTTTTCACGTTCGTCTCAAGTCAGTCACAAATAGTTCCTAGAGGTAGGATTCAGCTTCATTTGATACTTGTTGCTTACCACTGGATTTTTGGGGGTTTATTCCCTTAGCCAAGTGAAATATTGTTGTGATTCTAAAGTTACCTTCTTTTCCCGGATTTGCAAAGCAACTAAACATACCAGAAAACACGCAGCTGCTTACAAACACACAAAGAAATGAAGTTATACCATTTTTTTCCTAAAATAATTCAGCTCCTCTTTTCCTCTTCACGGAGCGATGACTGGCTATTTATAGAAGGGATCAAATGTCACTCAAACATACACAGCTAGGGACAAAGAAGACGTGCTTCCAAATCTATAACTTCCGCTCATTGATGTCACCTTTACCAATATGAGAAGGCCAGCATGGGTTGGTTGGGTTGGTTTTTGGGTTTTTTTCCATCAGCCTTGACAAGCAGAGCCATGAGTCTCACAGCTCCACCTGGACCTAGAAACTGGGTAT
Source organism: Baryphthengus martii (assembly GCA_013396935.1). Taxonomy (NCBI): domain Eukaryota; kingdom Metazoa; phylum Chordata; class Aves; order Coraciiformes; family Momotidae; genus Baryphthengus; species Baryphthengus martii. The sequence goes on from VWZK01005851.1 coordinate 43,377, forward strand.
TTTGCTGCTTCAGCCTTTACACCAACCAAACGTGACGCTCTGGTGCACGCTACAGAGATCACGCTGCACACAAAACATGGGACAGAAGAGGCACTATCACCTCTGCACCTAAAACATAAAGGGCAGAGCCTTCACGCGTGATGTGGACCATCGGTACCCAGCTCCTCTGAGCAGGGAGGGATTTGAGCGTCCCTCTTCCACCTGCCAAACGTGACAGTACATGGAACGGCCTCTATTTCAGAAAAAAATAGTAATAATGAGGTAGAAAACAGCATGAATTAAGATGAAGGTCATCCATTAAGCGTGAAGTATCTCATCTTCATTGAAATAAAGACTCCAGAAAGCCTCTCCCTCCTCAGTTACTCGCTCCCTCTAAATAACTGGTATAAACACCCTCAAGGTTAGGGAAAGCTCAAATCCTGGTCCTTCCAGAGGATGAAATGGGACGGTGCCCACCAATATGGCATAAAAGCACTTCCTTTCCACAAAAGAGAGGAGTGGAGGGCTACCAGAACTTCAAAGATTTCCAAAACGACACTTGTAAATTCCTGTTCCAAAAAAAAAAAGAAACTAGCTTCCACGAATGGTTTATTTTGCACATTTCAGTCCTTCGCTCCTCCTTTGCTGCCTTAATTCACATATCTGGCTTCAATGGATAAAACACCTATGAATTTGATTTGCTCAAACCATAAAGGATTTTTTTTTTTAACTAGTGAAGATCAACCACAACAACTACAACTACAGTGAGCTGTCAGTACAGCAGTAAATACTGAAAAAGAATCCTCACGTGGTAAGATTTCACGCATCAAAAAAGTAACTCATCCATTACACACAGTCTGTAGATCCCTGAATCCAAGTACAACATTTATTAAAAGAAAAATCTGCTTCAAATCTGGACTCTGCAAAGCATGTCCTGCGTAAGGGAATCAACAAACACATTCTCTGTCAACAGGAGTCAGCAGCACACACAGTTACATCAGGAATATCAAAGAGAGAGCATCGATGGGAACCACCACGTCCAGTAGTGCAGAACTCGATTTCAACAACTACGTCTTTTAATACCAGAATGTAACCATTCTCATGTTTCCAAGTTGCTAAAACACAGACATTTGACCAGTAATTTCATTCCAAATTCCACTTGCACAGAGCTTTCTTTTAAAAGCAACAGTATTTAATCTACAGGGGAGCATTTAAAGAAATCTCAGAATTCAACACTAGATTTTCTTGCAAGCTTTGTACTAGCGTGTTGCTAATGAGGAGGGGGGGAAAGTTACTTTTTAAAGCCAGTATTTTGCAAAACGAAGAGGTAACGTTACTGCAAAACTAGGGAGCCTTCTGCAGTCTTTTGCAAGAGCCCTTTTCGAAAGCCTTCTCCTATTCGTACCATACTCCATCTGGATAAGATTACATTTTTTGTAGCCTCTAAAGAGCCAGGATTTAATAATGGATCATTAAAGGTAACAATGGTAAAAGGTGTGAGAACTACAGCGACTGCAACGCTACCAGATCGCTCATTTCTGGGCGACTGCGGCACAGTTTTCCGGCAAGTTCGCCGGTCTCCACAGGTAGCCTGTCACCTCCCCTGCGGTGAGGAGACCCCAGTAAGGGTCTCCCAGGCTCAGAGCCAGCCCGTCTGTGCCTCCGCTGGTTTCAGGTGTGCCGCTGCCCACGGACGGCGGGGAGGCACGACAGGCACAGGTGATCCGCCAGAGCATTTGCGCTGCAGAAAAGGGATTCGGGCGCCTTGTTGCTACGCCCGCCCGCCCTCCCCGGGCCGGGCCGGGCCGGGAGCTGGCGGGGCTCACCGCCCACGTACCGAGGTGTGCAGTGGCCCCTG
>VWZK01005851.1:45682-88886 GCA_013396935.1 Baryphthengus martii
GACTCTAAGAATGAGCAAGAGAGTTCAGGGCCAGCACCTTCATTGGGCCAGCAATCCTTAGATGCATCCCTTTTTGATTTCTCGGCCAGAGACAGACTAGGCGCCGCTCTCCCGAGACCCGCAGGGTCTCTTCCGCGGCCCCGAGGGGAGCCCCGCGGGAGGCCAGGAGGCGGCACCGCGGCCCGACCCCAGGTTGCAGCGTTCGAGCTTTTCGCGCTTTGTCCCGCCACCGGTGCGGATGGCCGCGAGGAGAGCGGTGCAACAAAAGTTCTAGTGTTTCAATGAAGTAAACTTATTTTCTCCTCTCTTGGCCAAATCCCGGCGCGGCTGCAAAACCCGCGTGTGTTGCCGCGCACGAAGCCGTGCGAAAAACACGCCAAAGCGCCGATCTGGGATGGCGCAAACGTGGCGACCTGCGGTCGCTGCAATGCAGCAAGTCGTTGCCCCGTGTGTTGCTGGGGACCAACGGGGAGACGGGGCAATGGTGCCTCCAGAGCTACCGAGAGAAGAAAAAAGCCCACGCTAATCATGTAAAGATAACTTAAACTTGTTTTCTTGGAGGGAGGAGATCTCCGCTGCTCAATTTGGGATGTTGGCTTTCGTAACAAGCATGTTTCTCAACAAACCGAAGGATAAATAAATGTGAGGAAAAGACCAAACGTGCTTTGAAAAGGCAAATGAAATGTATTTCCATCCTCCTGGGGGTGATTAGTTTTATACAGCATTTGCCGTTCAAGTCCTTTGAATTGTTACCAGCCAGTTTTAGTCTTGCTCTTGGATCCCAAATCCTTACAAAGGACACAATAAGAGCTATAAATACACATTCCTCCTTCATTAACCAGATGAAGTGTACCCTTATATTTTTTCCATCTCAGTCTGTTGCCCACTGAATTACATTTTTACGAGGCGCACGCTATCCTTGCTCATTTTATTATTGACTAATTGAATTGTCTCTTTCAGCACATAAATTATGTAGGACCAGGGGCTCCAGAAGCGGTAACAGGGAGATAACCACACCCCGGAGGCACTGCAAGACATGAAACACACCACTCGCCCAAAATATGTGTTTGTATTGCCAAATGTTTTAAGATTAGTTTAAAATCGGGGATCTTTGACTCTGAACATGAGAGTGCTCACATTGTCAGAGATGTTCCCTCAAAACCCGCCATGAAAATCCTACTGAAAATCCTGCTGGTGCTTGTCGGGGGCTCGTGCTTCTCCAGAGAGTTCCATGCTCACCCAGCATGTCACAGCCCAAGGCTGCAGGAGCCAGAGCTGGACCTGCAGTTCCAGTTCCCAGCTGCTCCGGACTGTGCCAAGTCTGCAGGTAGGAAGGGTGAGCAGGGACCTGTCCTTCCAGTCCTCTTGGGAAACGCCAAGCAGGAAGTTCCTTGAATAACACACAGTGCAGACAAGAACTGGATCAAGGACAAGGACGTGGGCAGGCGCAAAGGGTCTGGAGAAAGACGGGTTCTCCGGGGCAACGGAAGAGAACTGGGAGTTGGAAGGGGAAACTGGAGGAGAATATAAAGCAAAGCTCATAAGCAGGAATTTGGAAGCCAGCCTGTTGGAAGAAGACTGGAAAACAGACTGGGAATGAGAGAAAATTGCCGGGAGAAGGATGTTCAACTGGGGCAATCGAAACCAGTACGTTATCTGGCTAAGGGCTGAAGGAGAATTTGCTGGGCAAACTGGATCACACAGCAGAGCTGGAGTGGACCAAGGGAGGAGGATGTGCAACCCAGAGGCTGGGTGTGGGATGCAGCAAGGGCGACGGGAAGAGGGAATTCCCTTGAGACAGCAATGAATAAATAGGAATGACAGAGACTGGGGAAGGGAGAACAGAAATATGAGGATTTGGGGACTGCAATAGTGCCTAAACAACTTCCACATGATTCATTCCAAAACCCAGCTGTAGGTATTTTCTGTACCTTGCAGGGAATTGCATGGAGAGCAAGTGTGGTGCTGGGGGTGAGGTGGGCGATGGCTGCTTCAGGAAAGGGCCTCAGCCTCAGCACTCCTGTGGGATGCAAAGCACAGAGACTTCAGAGCAAGGCACTAATTGCTCACCTCGCTAGGTGCCTGGTTTGACATTTTGAAGTGTCTGATTTGCTGAAGTCGCAGATAGACCTGCAGTCAATTAGAATTTACCCAAATTTGGACTAAATTAGATGCTTTGCCGTGTTTTATTTTCTGATAAAATCAGGCCATGAGTATTTCTAATTTGGCTATCTGAAATGAAAAGCTATTTTTTTGGTATTCTGTCTATATGCCCAAGTTCCTTATGTGCAAAAGAAGAGTAACACCAGTTCTCCCAACAGTGTTGAGAGAATGAAGGGAGAGCTTGTGAAGCCCTTGGATACCGTAGTGATGAGCACCACAGAAAAGCCCAGGAGGAAATGAATACCTTGTCTTCAGAATAATATTTGAAGCGTACAGTAAAAAAGCATGGGCCATGTAGTGAACAGCAAAGAGAAAATAAAATTCTTCCTTCGTGAGTGCAGTTGATTTTGTACAATGAGCGAGGCTGGGAACCTGTCAAACGAACAGCATGGGATCTAATTGCAATTAAATAGTGGATCAAAATGGGAGTGCACAAAAGGGAGAAATTACAGTTACACAGGCCACCTTCATTTGGGTGGCATTTCCCAACTTTTAAACTCTTGAATTAAAAAAAACCCAAGCACCTTTAGGCAGCACATGTGTAATATATGCGTAGGAATGATTCCCTCACCCTTTAATAGTTGGAGACAATACATTTGCCTCCTTCACCTCAGCCGCTGCTACACAGTTGAGTGGAAAAAAAGTATTTTTCTCCTCTTGGAGATATTTTGGCCTTACAGCCAAGATTTAATGTTGTCATTCACACATCGATGTTGTCCCGTTTTCAATTAAAAATCGACCTTCTCTAGGAATCTGTGCACGATCATTGGAGACAGGCAGTATTCTCCCAAGAGGGATCCAGAGGACCTTCATTTCAGTGATTCAGATTTTGTCTTTTGCTTGAAGTGCTTCGTATTTCAAACCAGCCGATTGGTTTTTGGTGTAGAAGCAAGGTTACGGAACGACGACAGCTTCACTGATCTTTAGGGTCTCCTCAGTCCCCAGGCTGCCACTGAGCCTTTCTGACTCCTGCTGAGATTTGGAGCCGCTTCAGAGCCACTGTAAATTGCACTGAGTTATCTGTAGCCCACAAGGGTGATGAAATTAGGATTTGGCTGTTCAGTGGCACTCTGGTTGTGTCGCTTTTTCTGATCACGATTTCTCTGTTGCTTAGAAGGATGTGAGGTGGCATTGAACCGTCACGCCAATTTATTGCTATCCAGAGAATTTTCCATTATTTGGCATCCTCTAGCAGCTGGTTAAGGCAATCTAGGGCTAAGAAGTGGCTGCAGCACACATAAAGACCTGGTGCCTTAAGTTTAAGACTTTTGTCTCTGAGATACTCACCCTTGGTTTCATCTGCTGCGCTGCCTCCCTTGTGTCCAAGGCATCAGCTGCATCCCCAGACAATTGTTGGCAATGGTGACCTGTCCAGTTGTTCCTGTGTAGGACTCTGCACCAACCCCAGCACCATCGTGCTCAGCGAGGTATGCCCTCTTTCATCATTCAGTAGGGACCAGATTTTTTTTATTTTCTTTTTCATACTTGTTGCTCACAGATGTGGTTTTGCAAATTGCTCTGAGGTTAAAAGTCATTCTCCTGACTTTGCAGAGCAAATTCTAGGTTAGCAGGCTATTTGCCAGAAACCCTCTAACCCCAGCACATATTTATGTCATTCCTGATGTCAACAGCTAGACAATTCCAACTCCACCAGAGTCAGGGAGGATCACGAACGGAGGCAGACCTTCCAATAACTAAGGTTAGCTCCCTGGGAAGTTTGAGAGCAGATGGAGCTCCTTTGCTTGAGTCAGTGCTTAACAGAATCTGAAATACGAGTGGAGCAGTTGGTGTGAAATGCTTTTTTAAAAGATTCAGTTGGTGAGTGGCGAGAGTTTAATCCACTGTTTGTTTATTCAGGGATTTCAGATACAGATAGAGGGAACCTAGGATCCAAAATGCACGCTTTACCCAAGCCAATCCACGCTTTGAAGGAAAAGAATAATTTCTTTCTTTTCAGAACATGTATAATGCCGTGGGACGGGGCTGGCTGGGTGTTTAGGAGGAGAGAAATCCAGGTAGCCTCCAATGGGAAAGCCTGGTTTTCTGGTTCTTGCCATCCATTGAACCAGAGTGAGATTTCATCTCTGGAAGCCTGGCACAAGCTGACACTGTGCCACAGGCATTCACAGTGTTAACAACGACACAGTTTGGTGTTTTTCTCTCTGGTTTAGTGGTTGTCAAATAGTCTGTGTTTTCAGGTGAGATTATTACTGGAAACACACTGATAACTGAGTCTCCATTCCTGTCCCCCACTGGCAGTCCCTCACTTTTCCAGTGTCCCACTCCTCCCTCTAACTTCTCGTAGCGATAGACTTTTTGCACATCCGGTAAGAGAAGAGGCAAACGGTCCATGGTCCACACCTTCTCACGCGAACAGGAATCAGCCTCCTCAGCAGCTTCAAAACCACATAAGCCACACGAGGATTCCAGGTGGTGTTTATCCCAAAGCGTTTCCAACAATCCCACAAGAATGTTAATTACTGACACCAACAATCTTGTTCTCATTCACATAACGGCAGCGCCTAAAGGTCTTACCTGAGGTTGGATCCTATTTTAGGATCACCCAGTAAAAGCCAGTCCTTTTCTCCAGAGAGGAGATAGTCTCCTGGTGGGAAGTTAGAAGGAAAGTGAGACCAGCGGAAGGTGGTGCAAGTCACCAGAAGTAGTGCAGCAGGTGCACAATTCACATCTCCCGAGGCCGAATGCCTCGGTGCTATGTCAACACTAGTCCGTTTTTTCCTGATATCTGTGCCAGCAAAGGCAGAAAAGTGAGACTGCAGCAGTCTGAGGGCAAGTCAACAGAGAGGAACAATTTGGAGAGGAGAAAGGCTGAAAACAAAAGGAAGAGAATTGATACCAAGCACAGAGAATCAGTCACTTGGCTCTGGGCTTGGGAAATTGAAAAAACAATCTTAGACCAGCAACAGAGTATGCCTGGAACATATATAGTTCATTGGTCCTGGTGATCACCACGCACCGTACAGATATTAACTAAACCTCACCTCTGCCCGGGGTGGGAAGTTACCAACAGCAGCACAGCCCCATCAGTTTATTTGTCATGTATCTGATGTGTTGGGTCATACGGCTGGAACTCTTTGTTCTCCTTGTCCTTTGTACTTGACAGTTGCTCACCCGTAACCCCCTCGCACACGCACAGAACCCCCACCTATTTAACACACTAATTTAACAACTCAAAACCAGTGGCACCCGTCCGTACTGTGCTGTAGTGAAGACCAGGACAACGATCTGCAGAAACAGGAAAGATACCTGACATTGGACAGGGGCAAAGATACCTGGCTGGGACAGGGGCAGAGTCCTGTTTGTTGTAATGAGCAACCACCTTGTTCATACACTTCTCAGGCAGTCCTTTCAAGTTAAGAGTTTTGGTTTTGCTCCCTCCTACTGGAATGCTCTTCAAAATATCATCACCCTTTCAAATGCTGTGAGGAAATTTCCCAGAAATAGAATGTTTTTTTCATGGAAGAAATATTGGACTTCTTCATTTTTACCTTGCTTACATAGCTGTCAGATGAGAGCACGGAGGTCACTTCCCAGAGAGCACCAATAGCGATACCTCCCTGATTTGCTAAGGAGAAAAACAAGCTTCAATTCCCAGCAGCTTCTAGTTTGAAACCAGAGCTACGCCTTGAATCTGCATGAATTTTAGTTTTAAATTATTTTTAACCTCTTGCAAATTTTAAGCATCTCCAAAACCAGAGCAAACTGGCCAACATTTCTTCCTAGTTTCCAGCAGTCCAACTTCCTAGCCTTATTAGAGCAGTCTGAAACTTTCTCAGATGCAAGACTAAGCAATTTGGAGACACAAGGACAGTTTAAAAAGAAAAGAAAAGGATACATTTTGTGCTGAGGGATGGGACTGCGCTGACAGCTCCAGCGGATAAAACGTGGGTAGCCTTCAAATAAGTAAAAGTGGTTTAGTTGCTCAAGCTGTCAATCTAGCACTTTTCACAGACATTCATTTTACATTCTTTTTTTTTTTTTTTTTTTTTTTTTTGTTTAAACATCCCTCCAGGGCTGCAGTTCTGGAATACCACCGCCATTCTCTCACCTCTCCATGCTCCTGCCGGGGGACTGGCGATCAAAGCCAGGAGAGCAAAATATGCAACTCCGATGGGATATGAAATGCGTGTGATCGTGCCGTGAACCTGTGTATCTTCCTGACAGGTACACCCTGCACGTTAAGCATGTCAGGATCTAGAAGTCTGCTGTCACGATGGGCTTTTACCACATATTTTTATTTTCTTTGTATCTGAATGGCAGCTTTAGAAATCAAGTTACTGCTACAGGCTGCTGCCCCCTAACTGAGCCATTAAATCAGACTCATTGAAACAACAAATAACGCCCAAACAGCAGTTCCTGAAGAAAATGTTGCCCTTACAACACACCGCTTTTACTTCTAATGTAACTCGACTGGACTTACTGACTGCTCGGTATTTCTGCTACTGTGTTTGAAGCTGATCATGAAATATGAAATGAGTTTCTAAGAGGGCAGAATGTGACTTTGTGTCCAAGCAAGATACAAAGACATTCAGCGATACTAACAGGGCAGAGGGATCTGCAGGAAACTGGAATACCGATGGAGCTCAGTGTTTTGTGGACATCAGTGCGCAGCCCAAACAGAGGTGAAGGTTCTAATCCACCTTGTAGTGAACAGCTACCACCACACTCTAAGTGTTGCCCAAGCTGTTGCTCCACCTCTCCACTAAAACACTTTTTTTTTTGGCAGGGGGGCGGGGAGGGAGTGCTCTTAGAAGGACTGAAGGTTGAAATGGCACATCCTCCTTCAGGGAGGTATGTGCTGGCAGGGAAATCTGGAAGGAAAATACTCTTGTACTCTAAAGGCAATGGACATTTTGTGTAGGAGCAAGACGCTTTCAGATTCCCAAAGGAATTCAGCTAAAAAGGATCACTACCAAAAACTGGAGAGAACTAAGAGGCCTGGAACAAATGTACATTGCTAAATATGGGAAATTGATAGATAAAGAGGTTAAGACTATATCAGCAGTACCCTTCATTTCTAAAAGTGCACAAGTGGATGTATTCAACAAGAAATCCATTTCTCAGAAAGACTCTCATTTTATGTTCAAAAATCTACAGTGAGGGCTGAAAAGAAATGGAGGTTTATGTCTATATCATCTGGAATGAACATTTACTCTCTATGAAGAAAAGAAATGGCATTTTTCAGACGCAAGCCCTCTGAGGCAGGTGACAAACACAATCTATTTGACAGAGGAAGAAAAGCTTTCTCACAAATCTCATGTTTCTGTAGCCCCAAATGGCTGCAAACCACCTCTAAAATCCTCTTTCAGGATGATGTTTGGTTCACAATCTACCAATTTTGTCCAAACCATCCTTTCAAATGGTCATCCAGCTTCTTCTTGACCTCTAGCCCACTTATCCACTAGCAGGTAGTCCTGCCCCTGCTCCTTCTGCGGCTGTCGTCACAGCATCCACAGTGAGCTGCTGTTTCCCGTGCTGACAGGTCATTCTAGGAAGTACTGCTTCTGGACAAGGCAGCGCAGGGGAAGACAAGGAGTAGTATTACTGGCGTACTTTCAATGTTTACTGCTACTACTGCTCTTCATGTGTGTTTTTACTAAAGGGCAGAGGTCATGTATTATGCTTAGCTTCAAGAGAAAGCTGTAAAAAAGTACCATCAGGAAGAAAAACCTCACATAACACTCCTATTCTCTTATTCTCTGATTTTCTTTAAGATTGCATCAAATTTCTGACCAACATCATAGTCTATGGAGTATGGTGCCTCCAGAAGACTCCTCTGAAGAAGCACGTGCTGTACAAACCACGCACAACCACATTAGAAGAGGCCAACCATTGGAAGTGGTAAAGCTAAGAAATCTTGCACTTCACCTAAAAGGACAGATATGATGATGTAAAGAAGAACTAAGCACAGAAAGTTCTGTGCTTCCCTCACCTGAATAGGTTATTGAAAGGCTAAGCGGGCTCAGAGAAGAGATCAGAATCTGACTAGGTTTTGGAACAAGCCACTCAAAAGCAGATTTTTTTTTACTCACAATTAATGTGGGCATCGGTGAGTTCAGTACTGGATCTGCTGCACCGCAACGGCCGACTTGGAGACCACCTCTCAGATTGTGGCGCAGAGATCAGTGAACCGATCTGTTACGACAGCACTGGAAATTCATCATGTCTGAGAGAAAAGAAATCCAATAAACCAAAAGTCTACAACAGAAACGAGTAGGGTAGAGATCTGTAGTGGTCAGAAGCAGCCTGCAAGCAACCTGCGCAACGGAACTGAGCAGTGGGGTGAGCAACAGAAACCAGTCCCCACCTTTGGGAAGAGATGGGTGAATTCCAGCAATGACATCAAGAATGTGTGAACACGGTGGTCATTGTGGACAAAATCCCCGTTCCCAGTACTTCGTGGGCCCAAAGTGGGTGGGGTGACAGCACAGTAGAGGGTGAGCAAACCACAGCCTGAAAGACAAATGGGTATTAATTAATTATAAGTTGTACAGCGATATATGCAATGCTAAGAACTTAATTAACACCTCTTGTAAAGCTACAAGCAGACTCTTGAAACTGGGCAGTGAGTGAAGCTGCTCTAAGTTAGTGCTTACAGAGAGGGATCTTCTCTCTGACCAAAGGAATCTGTTGTTCATTTTATGAGGAAACAGCAGACAGCAAAAGAGATGGTCTGAAAAATTAGCAGTGTATAGACTTGTGTTGAAAAGGCTCGTTCACATTGGAACTCCTTCACCTGAACAAGAGAATGAGGATTTTTTTTTAAAAAAGGGAAGCCTGCACAAGATGATAACTAAACCTGAGTCGAGCACACCCATCTTAAAGCTCACCTCCTGTATCGAATTTTAACATGGAGTACAACAGACACTAGAGAAAGGGGTGAAAAGGCTCCTGGCTCTGTGAAAGAGGAGGAAATGCAGAACTTACAGCATGTGGACACTTGTGGGTCACCAGAGACAGGGAGAAAAAATGTGACCCTTTGTGATTAGAGTTAAGCACAAATAAATATGTAGGAAAAGAACGTTTTCTGTTTCCCGCAAGGAGTAAAGTTTGGGGGGAAGTGGCCTATGCCAAATATTTCTCTCTGCTGGAGGCATCAGCAGGGTTCTGACAGGCATGTTAGGAAAACAGACCATACGTTTGTGCATATTCAACAGCTCCTATGGGAGACATAATTTTCTCAGGCTGCCGTTTGGGTTGCTTGGCACTTGAACTGTTCCATGGGCCTTTGATAGCCTAGGATCTGCGCAGATCAGGTTTTGTTCTGAGGGAAAAGAGTAGAAGGGCATGACCAGAAGCTCTGATCAGCTTTTGAAAGACCCAGCCCAGCAGAGCTCAACCAACAGCACTCCTTTGTAATGGACATGCCGTACCTAGGCATGAAATTAGAAAAGCAACGTGTACAAGCAGATTGCAGTAAGTTTGATCCACCCTCAGTATTTCTGCCCCAGCAGGAAATGATGCAAAGTTACGATACTTTGAGTAGCGAAGGGTCTACCCAATTTAGCTGCCTAAGCAATCAATGACAGATCTTTACGTGCAAGAGCGTTCAGCAGACCTAACGTACAGACATTCACAGGGAAACGGAAAGGAGTTAATTAATAGCCCCAGATAAACAGAATTAAGTGCAAAACTGGGCATAGATCTTCACAGACCAGTGCTGACTGAACTGAATTCACTCCTTGCACTCTCACTACTGCTTATGACCCTAAGGAGGCATAAAGATTAATGCTTATACAAAAAGCGTTTGCTTTCCACTTTTTCTTGCTTTCCTCTTTCCACTTGTAGGCTGTCTACTTAAATGTTTCATCTGGTTCCAATTAGAGCTTGTCTTAGTCTACTCACAGTCTTAGCTGGGTGTAGTTTTGCTGTCCCTGGTCCCATTCCAGAGGAGCCTGAAGTGATACCTTTCTATCCTTACTGCCATGACTAGGAAGTGAAGTTGGTAAGAAGTCAGACTCTGTTTACACTCTGAATGGACCAGCTCCAGCTGGGGCTGCCCTGTCCGCAATGCAGTTCGAAACCCTCTGGTGCCCTGAGCTCTGGTGAGGTAATGACTGTTACTCAGAGTTAGCACAGAAATCACTGGGCAGGTGGGAGTTGTTGAAAAGTCATGAAAATTCTCTTTGTTCCCAGGAGGCACAGCCTAAGTGGCCTCCGAGGAGCTTAAGGAGGAGTTTCAAGGCTATTCTTGAGCATGGGATACTTCCTGGGGCATCGCAAATGCCAAAGAAACTTCTTTCTTTGATTGCTTTGCTAATTACTGCTGCTGCAGCGTGCAAATGAGACATCGAAGAGTAGAGTCATGGCCATGAAGGCAAACACTTCAGTAAGCTGATGTAGTGGTTTGACCTTGGCTGGGAGCCACGTGCCTACCAAGCTGCTCTATCACTCTCCACCCTCTCCTCCTCTCAGCTGGAACAAGGGGAGAAAATAAGATGAAACTCGTAGGTTAAGACAAAGGCAGCTTAATGAAAAGGGAAGCAAGGCTGCACACAGAAGCAAAAGGAAAAAAGGTTTATTCTCTACGTCCCATCAGCAGGCGATGTCTGGCCCATATTGGGAAGCAGGGCTCCAATACGCGTAGCGGTTGCTCTCGAGGACATGATGCCCCACCCTCCTCCTCCTTTTCTAGCTCTTATTGTTGAGCTGCCATCATATGGTGTGCAATATCCCTTTGGTCAGTTGGGGTCAGCTGTCCCGATTATGTCCTCTCCCCAGATCTTGTCCACCCCATCCCACTTGGGGGAGGGGAGAATGTTTCAAAACCAGCCTTGGTGCTATGCGAGCCCTGCTTGTCTGTAGCCACAACACACGTTTGTTATCAACACCTTTCTAGCTCTCAGTACAAAGCCCAGCACTATGAGGCCTGCTATGGGGAAAATTAACTCCATCTCTGTCAGACCCGATACAGCTGAAGACATTGAAGAGCCGAAAAGAGTCAAGGTGCACAGGTCAGGCCACTGTGTGACAAGTCCCTGAAGATGTGTACGCTGAGACAACAACTAGAAGGACAGCATCTTCCTGTTGGACTCCACTTGCTTTCTTAATTAGCCTTCTGTAGTCAAAGAATCACAGAATCGTCATACGGCAATAGGAAAAAGCTGTCTCGCTTTGGAGAAATAGGACATACCCTCAAGTGCCTTTGAGAAGGCACAGGAAGAAGTTAAACACTGAAAAAGAGGAGTCTGCCATGCACAGGTAGCTCCTGCAGCAGAGAAAGCTAAGAGCAGGTTTGTCAGGATCATGACTTTGGACAGAGGTGGCTAAACTTTGTGCAAATTTCACTTCAGATGTCTGCTTGGATCTAACCTTAAATCTCCCTTTATTCTTGTGAGAATACCGGTATTTCCATGCTATTTCAGTGTCACGGTCAAACTCAGTAATCCTTCTTCAAGACCTACGGGTGGAAAGTTCTGCACAAAAAAAACCCTTCTATTTTATCACTAAAAATAAGGTAAAAGAGGACATCAGCCTGAAGGCACTGAGCGGATTCAGAAAGATGTAATATGCTTGAGAAAGATAAATCTCGGGCTCAAGATCTGCAGCTGATCTTGGGCCCCTCACCTCAGTAGACTCAACTGCCTCGGTGCTGCACAACTCAATGGGTTGTTCCTCAAGTGAGGTCCCTTGGCTCACATTTCTCTGAGGTGCCGTTCTAGATCAAAGCTAAATATCATTAAAATCTTCCAGAGGACAAGGATAAGATCCAGCCAACATTCCTCCCTTCAATAAATAAAGCAGTTTCTAGCATAGGTGGCTCTGTGAGTTACTGCAGAGCAGGTAACAGTCCCTGTATTTGCCTACACAATCACTGCGCTCCCCAGATCTCACTCATTACTGTGCTTAGCGAAGCGCTTTGAACTGCCTCAAGCATGAAAAGCACTGTATAAGAACAAATTTTATTCTCATAAAAAGGTATTAAGGCAAGTTAGAGGCACTATTGACACACGGGATATGTCATAATTGGCAAATGTTCACAAAGGCAAACTCCAGCTTTGTGTATGAAGCCGGAGGGTACCTGCGTGCACACTGGGTCTGTCTGAGGGCATCCCATCCTCTCTTCTGCCCTGAAGCGCTCCCACCTCCCACAGAGGAGCTGCCTGTTCCACGACCTCCGAAACACGGCCCTTGCGCTTCCGAGGAGCAGCAGGACTCTGCTTGACTCAGTTTTAAAGGGAGCCATGCACCCTCTTGGTTATCCAGCTGCACCTCAGTCTTCCCTGACCCATCATTACCTCACAATCATTCCAGTCACCCATCCCAACACCCCCCAGTATCTCAGCTGCATCTCTGCACCTTAACTGAAGACCGTGCCACCTTTTCCAGAGCTCTCAACTCAACTCAGCTCAGCTGTGACCCGCAGCACCCTCTGTTGTTCCCTTCCTGGAGTTCACCAAGCTCGCCCTCCCCACCAGGACTGTTCCTTTCCGATTTCATGTACAGCCTTTTTGTCAGGTTACACCAGCCTGTGCTGGTCTGGACTCTTCCCGGCTGCTTGTTTTTATCCAAAATACTATCTGTGGCACAGGGGGACACTGTAGATATCGAACTAAGATAGCTGAAATCCTTCTTACTAGCAACAGATAGAACTCAAATAGCTTCTAGTGACCCAGAAGTCCTGGAAAATAAATAACGTTGGGAAGCGTCAGGTCATTAATCTACACGAAAGTCTTTAAGACAGTGCTGTGCTTAAAGATGTTATCAGAGAAGCCAGGAATGTTCTTGAGGTTGGAGGGCAATGGGCAGAACATTTTTCGCAGGCCCACATAAAAATGTTGGGTTATCCCAGGCCAATGTCATGTCCCAGAAGGACACTGGAGTCAGCACTCGCCCTGTTGTAATTATCAGCAAGCAAGATAAATATATGAAATATTAATGGAAATCCTGAGAAATAACAAAAACTAATACAGAAAGCACAATGGTACATGCTTGTAGGCAGGTGTGTGCACACTCGTGTGCAGTCTTTCCAGTGGGCTCACATGGTCGTCCAAGATCCTGGCTCACAAGCTACATTAAATCCCTGAAACTTTCCACTGTCTTGAATTAATTCTGCAAGAAGGAAGCCTCACGGCCTATTTTAGAGCTTCATCAGCTTCCTCTGGGCTAGAAAGCACACTGCTCCTTAGGAGGTTTGAGCTCAGCTTCTCTTCTGGACTAGCAGGTATTTGGAAAGCTGCAGAGATTGCATGATCGCTCGGCGGGAGAAAACTGAGACCTCCATGATAGGTTCTGTGCTCATAAACCTGCCTGCAAGACTCATGGTCCCTCTTGCAGCCTTGAGCCTTAAAAACAAAAGCAGGTGATAGAAAGAGTGAGTGGAAATCTCTGAAAAATTGCTCAAGGCTTCCTCCTCTACTACAGGAGTGAGGAAGGGGAAGAGCGCGTGCATTGGCACCTTCTCCAATGGCTGCGCACCGAGATCTCCAATCACTTCTTATTCCAGCACTCAGGAACTCAGTGGAGTCAGAGCCTCAGGATACAACTCGCAAGGAACCTCAAGACAAATGATTCGCACGTAAGAAGAGGTCACCAGGACCTGCAAGAATCAGACTGTGAGATGCCACACGGGGCCCACGGCCACAGCCGTGTCAAGGATGGACATTTCTAGAAGGCGGCTCTGGTGTGTGAAGAACTTCTGGGGTCGAGCGTAAAGGAAACACCGCTTCAAGTGTTCACTAAAATGGGTTTTAGATTTCTTAGTCTAGTTAAATTTTCCTGGCTGCTCTCCACTCTGCCCACAAAGTGCTGCTGGAAGAGAAGAAAACTCCTATTTGCATGCACAAAAATTGAGAGTTTCCTTCCTCCATGCAACAATGTTCAATGGAAGTTTAATCCAACAGGTCTCTTGCTGTGTGTCCAGTGGCCTGGTCACCGGTGGATGAATCCAGTGGAGCAAGTTTGGTGTTAGTAAGTGGGAAGAGACCAGGACTGGTGATGTACTCACACAGCTTCATTTTTAGATTTTTTTCTGATGGGAGGAATTAAGACACTCCACCAAACCTACTCATCCAATTACTGGAGCACTTTGAAACTGTGATACAGATCTGTCTAACACCCCAAACTTCTCCCAGAACAGAATGTGCGTGTGCAGACACTGCTCTTTTGGAAAGCGTCGAGAACCAGACAGATTAGCTTTGTGGCTTTCCTTAGTTGGTTCTGACTTGCTTTTGACTGCTTGCCCGCCCACTATTAACACCCTGTGGTGCAGTTGTGTTTGACATCCACGTAACAAACCCTGATTTATAGGGCCTCACACAATTCCTTCTCCTTTGTGCGGCCTTGAGAACAGTGTAACACACACACTAAAATGGAACCCATTTAAATCAGTCACTACCAGAGGAGCAGGCATCATCAAAGAGCATTATCTCTGAGAATCAAACTTCACCCTTCCTGCATAATCAGGGGGGTTTATGAAATGTAGCTTTTGGGGTTTTGCAGAAGAGGAGAAACCCTCCAGTGAGCAGACTAAAGAAAGGTGAAAGCATGAGATGCATAGAGCTACAGAATAAAAGAGAAAAAAGATCCACAGAAAAATCAGATTTACTTCATTCATTCCTCAATCGTTCCATTACAAGCCTTTGACCAGCTGCCCAGTCAAAGGAATTCAAGCCTATTTTTCGGCACATCTCCGCACATCTCCAACGCTTTTCCCTCTGGCAATGCAGCCGATGAGCCGTGCTCCTTTCTATTCCCATTGCCCGTAGGAAAGCTGCAAACCATCGTCATTTACAGTCACTAATTTAGGATCCATGTCAGCATTTACTCCATGCCTCCAAAGCATCTCCACCACTTAACACACCGCTCACTTTAGGAAGGAGGTTTTGCTTTGGTAGGATGCAAATACTACAATTATGCGTCGCATGTGGTTGGGTCGGGAAAGAGAAGGGAGGCTCAGAAATGGTAGTACCTATTTTTGGCTCCCGCAGCCAAGCTGTGCTGCTCCCACTCCGTTCTGCTGATCCAACACTTATCATTCTACATGTCATCAATCCCAGGCAGTCACGACAGTTTGGGGTGCTGAGCTTCAGCGGCTTAGGGGAGGGAAGATAAGCGGTGATTCTTCTGAAATCTGTGGCAGGAACAAACTATCATGGTAACTGTTATTTTATTTTTAATATTTAGATGGGGTTATTTTTCAGTCTGAACCTGTTATTACAACCTAGGAGATACATACCTGGCTCCTCCCTCACTGACAGCCCCCCACCACAATGCAGTAGCATGTCCCTTCGCTGAAACATCTACCTGTTAGACCACCGTGGTGATTTTTAAAGATCTGGTTAAATATGTTGCAGGACCAAATGCCCCCTTATTCCCCGCTGCCTGGGACACATACAATACGGTCTAATTAGAGTAAATTCACATCTCTGTGAAGGAAACCCGCTCTTTGAAACTCAACACTCAACCTGGGCACCTCTGTTCATGGCTGAAGGGGCTCCCCACAGCCACAGCACCCTCTTCTTGCCACCAGCAGCCTGGTCCTGCCTGGCCCAATCCCCTCAGTCCTGCTCTTGCAAGTGTTAACTGGACTGGTGAGACAAATCCAGCTGGGAAAATGTTTAGCGTACGGCCTCCTAGCCGTCTGGATGGACAAAGAAGACATGGTGGAGAGTGAAGGAGAGCCATTTACCTTGGCACTGCTGCTTGACAAAGCTGATGCAGAACTCAGCCAAAGTTGGGCATCTTTGATGGGCAGCACCTTGTGCAGCCAGAGCCTCTTTGGGATCGCAAGAAACCAAAATGCAGTCTCATCGAGGTCTTCCGCTCACCTACCCGCAGGAATATCTTCTCCTTCTTCAGCTGCTTTTCTTCATTATGTTCTCCTGCAGTATGCTGTGCTAGCAAGTAATTAGAAACACATAAATAAAGGTTTCTCGAAACACCAGAGCATTTATCTTTAGAAATGTAACAGCGAAAGAAAATGACTCCGCACTGCGTAGACATCGTAAAAAGAAAGGGTTCACTGTGTTTATAAAAAAAAAAAAAAAAAAAAGTTACATTCTTGATCAAGGAACAAACCGCTACGAAGAATCACAATCACATTTTGCAGCTATGTAACTCTCTTTATCCTTTCCTCTCCCAAACATCAGACATCTGATGTCTGAATCCTTTACATGAGAACAGCTTAAACTAGCAGCACGGAGAGAAAATACGCAGCTGTGTATTGATCTGAATAGACACAGCAAGTTCGAACCTGAGTTAAGGGTCCTGGAGAGGGGCTGGCACAGCTCACCTCTTCTCAGGAGCAGCCTTGTCCTCGCTACTGCCAACTGAATGAGCGCTGCAGCTCAATTCTCTTAAGCAAAGGTTGGATGAAGCAGCCCAGCACTATTTTATTGAATGGCAGTGTTTTGGTATCCACAGGAAAAAAATCCTGGAACCGGAATTTTCATGATCATTGACTACAGAGTGGTATAAAATGTCTGCGCTGCTGCTTTCCATCCCAGCCTGTGCCTTTGAAGTCATAGTAACAGCTTTTGGATTCAAATCCTCTGATGAGACTCATTGATTTATTAGGTAAAACATCTGGAAAAAATGAAGACTTGTGGCAGTGTAAATCCTCCAGAAGGAGTGGAGAGAGGTTTCATCTAACAGTACTCCTGTCAGAACGCAAAGAAATCTGAGCCCTGGCGACTACCTTGAAGTTGCTCCGAGGTTGAAAAGCTTCAGCTCAGAATGGGCCTGTTCACATTTCACCCACTGGCCCAGGAACTGGCACGCAGACTTGGCAGAGGCTGGGAGCAGAGAGGAGTGTACATGAGCTAACAGCCCTCGGTGTTGGGACCGTGCCACAGCTAACGAAATGATTTTCCTAGGCTCTTGCAGCTGCAACGTCGGTAGCAATTCTGCCCTTGACATTAATAAGGTAGCTGCTGTTATAAATCACTGCATACTGTGGGAGCAGTATGAAATGTAAAATACCTGCCTCTCTCCTGCAAAGAAAAAGGCAACAGCGAAATACAGATGGGTCCAGGTCACCTCCGCGGCACTGCTTTGATAAAGAGGAGTGTCAGGGTGACTTTTCCGTTCCCCAATTACAAGTCGCTGGGAGTGTTGGCTTTGGCAGGAGAAGAAAATTACCAGCCTTGGATAGAGCTGATTTGAAGGGAATAAAACCTGTGCAGGTAACAAACAAGGAGACAGGCATTTTATGAAGCAGATTCCTTCATTTATTTGGAATCAGCCCTGAACTAAGGCAAAAAACTAGAAAGAGAAAAGGAAGAGCAGGACCGGCTTTCTGTGCTTCCAAGTTCCTGCTTAATGGCTTCTCCTATGAACCGGGTGTACTGGGGCTGCGTGTGTGAGCGTGTGCATCTGCGCGTAGCTGTGCAAGGGATTTGTTATCGGAGGGTAAAGCCAGAAATTAAAGAGGTACTTGACTCAGAATTATTTACTCTCTCTGCCTCCTCCATGCATCAACCCATGTTCCAAATTTCAGAGCTTGTGCTCAGGGGGAAAATCCCCAGAGAGTCATCATTTGACAGTTATTTTCCCATCTAAATCCCCCTTCCAGCCATTTGAATAACACAGTTCAAACACTAGCCCGAGTGCCAATGTTCGTTTTGGAGGGGGGCATAGGACTGGCAGAGGAGTGGGAGTTTGGGGAGTATTTTTTTAATCAGATAAATTGTTGCTGGGAAAGCAGCCACTTCTCTCTGTTCAATTTATACTCTATGGGGAATCCGTCTAATACTCCTTCTCTTCACGTGAAGCAGGACCAGCAAGATGCTGCATCAAACCAGGGAGGAACGCAAAAGATGGGATGGAGCGCAGGGAAGGAGCAAACAATGGGAGGAGGGGGCTACATGAAAGCCATCGGACAAGGAGAAAAGCCAAAGAGACACGAATGCACCTCCTTGGACAAGGGAGGAAAAGGAGAAAATGGTGTTGCTGGTTTCTCTGCTGGCAAATTGGAGCAAGCTCAAGCGGGATGAGACGGCTCAGAGCTGACATAAGGACCTTTTCACCTGCGAGGAGGTGGCTCAGCTCCAGGCAGGTCCAGAGCCGTGCAGAATGGAGGTTCCTATCAGATGCTGTTTGAGTTTGCAAAACGAGGTTAGCGATTTCACACCCGTTCCCAGTAGAACTGGGAATGTGCCAGTTCACCTCACTGTTGTAATTGGAACTGGTTAATGCTTTGCTGGCCGGCTGAGCGAAGCCAAGGACTGTGAACAGAGACAGCTCCCAGCACATCGAGTTTCAGGCAGGCTCGCGGGGCATGTGTCTGGGAAGCCTGCCTCACTGTCTGGGCATACCTTTGATTCTTGTCTGGATGACTCCAACACCTCAGGCCTCAACCGAGACAAGGCTCCATTGTGCCGAGGCGCCGTACGTACATGCCGCCAGAGACGGGCCATGGCCCAGAGAGCTCCCGGTCCAAACTGGAAGACAATTAGAGGTGGGGAGGCGAAACAGGTGCACAGAGAAGGGAAATGATCTCCCCAAGTGCACCCAGTGAGTCAGACGAGAACCCGGGGCCCCACACCAGTCCACAGTACTCGCTTCTCTTTCATGTGCTAACGCCAACTTAGTCCGTAGGCTTGCCACGCTCTAGCACTTCTCAGTGACTATAGGGTTTTTACAGAATTACAAGATAATGGCACCCCAATGGGTGTCACAGCACACTTTTGGGGCCTTTTATTCTTCTTTACAATGAAGAATGAAAAACTTGAGTGGGAGAGTCGGCAGGAAGTTAGGGAGACAAGGAGACTTCTCAGGAAGATTTCTCAGATTCTGGGAGTGCCTATGGTACAAATAATGGTGGAAAATAAAGGAACTCACTCAGCAGGAGGCGAAGGGGAACAAGTGGAAGAGTAACTCTGCTCTGGAAAGCTGCAAGGAGAATATGACACATAAAGCAGAAAAGAGAAATAAGGCCAAAAAAAGATATTTCGTATGTGTACAGTCTGCATTTTGGATCCTTCCTACTGACAGTCTGACAAAATCTGCTGAGCACCCTTCTCAGGGAATTAGGCCTTACATAGAGCCCAGTTATTTTTGGCCCAAAAGAGATTCTTTTAATTCAGAGCTCATTTCCATCTGCTGTAACAGGCTGTGGGCTTCCCCCAGTCCCACCTGATTTTCTGTCTCCAAACCTAAGCCGTGTGAAGGTGTCACTCCTGATACTACAGCTGCCTTTCCTAGCCAAAATTAATGCTTAAAGCAACATGGATCTAAACACATAATCAACAACCCCCACCAGCTCATCTACTTTTATGGACTTCAGTTAACCTCCCACATTATTACTCGGAATTACAGATCTCCCTAGAAATGCCAGAACTACTTGCACCAGGATGAAGTGAGTCCAGTTGTTCTGTGAGTGTTAGCTTATGGGGATCATCTTAACCTGCCGTGGTTCTTGTCCAGACAAGACATTCTCAAGGAAAAAAAAAAAATAAAAAAATGCTTTTTGTATTTTCTCCCTTTCTAAGAAATGGAGAAAGCGTTACCTCTTCCTCTCCATCATTTTCCCTTGTATTTTGTGTCCCCAGACATATGTACTTTATTATACTTTATTAAGTCCATTTCAGAGGCTTTCTCCAGGACTGGATGAACTCTGGTGGTGGGTATATTCAAAGTGCTTTGTGCATTTACTTGTTCCTAAATACCATTTCTGGAATCTATTCCAGATTCTAATCATTTTACATTAAGACTCAGGGACTCAGTACTCTACTCCCTCCCAATGTTCAAGAAAAACAGAACCACCAACTCTTCAACCCCAGATCAAGCACAAACCTCTCTAAAATCCAGCCTGGAACTATCTTTCATAGGTCTCTTTTCTCCATGACTCTCGCACTTCATAGGATCTGCAGGAGTCTCCCTGTCCAAGTAAAGAAACCACATGACATGAATCAGGCCCTCTGCTTGACAGGAGCAAGGCAGAGGGACTGCTCTTTATCAGCAGGTACACATTAAATTGCTGTTTAATTCTCTCCAACATTTCAGGAGGCTCACTGGGCTATGGGAGTTTGGGGCCGCTCCATTCTTCCACCTTGGTTATCATCTTTTACACCTGATATCATGTGGTTTATAGAAATCTCTCAGGGCTCAATAAGCTATGGAAGTGAGCCTCTTTATTCCATTTTTTCTTTTCCTGCCCCTCTCCATGCATTTCCTGGCTGTAAAGCTAAGCAACCAAACCTCCTTGGGCTTGCTGTTAAGCAAAAGGTGGTTAGAAACGGCAGGAAAAGTGGTCCTTCTCACCAAGCATGAAAGAAAAGTGAGGAGGAGTCCCCAGCCCTCTAACCGGGGAAGACACCTGCCTGCTTGCTTCACTCTTGGGCTTTGTGACACAGAGGGTAAGGAAAGGACAAGAAAACATGGAATTTATAGTCAGGGATCTGTGTCCCTTCAGGTATCATAGAATCACAGACTGATTTGGGTGGGAAGGGACCTTTCAAGGCCAACTAGTCCAACTACCCTGCACTGAGCAGGGACATCTCCAACCAGAGCAGGTTGCTCAGAGCAATGTCCAACCTGACGTGGAATGGTTCCAGGGATGGGGCAGCAACCACCTCTCTGGGCCACATGGGCCAGGGCCTCAGCATTCTCAGCATCAAAAATTTCTTCCTTCTCTCTCATCTAAATCTCCCTCTTTTAGTTTTAAAATATTACCCCTTGTCCCATCACAACAGGCCCCGCTCAAAAGTCTGTCCCCATCTTTCTGACAGGCCCCTTGAAGCCCTGAAAGGCCGCAAGAAGGTCTCCCCGGAGCCTTCTCTTCTCCAGGCTGAACAACCCCAACTCTCTCAGCCTTTCTTGGGAACAGGGAACAGTTCACGTGCTGCTTTGTGGGGGCAGCCAGATGTGCTCAGAGGTTTGTCAACAACCAGGCTGAAGGCCTGACGGGTTACGTCAGCACTCGGCTTTTCTTCCCGTTTCCTTTGTGACTGACCCCTTGGTGCAGCAGCGGGAACAGACACGGCAGGACAGAGAGACTGGCTACCTACACATCACACACGAGGCTGTTGCTCCCCGGTTCTCTTCACCGTTGCTCCGCTGCAGCAAGTGGATCCCTGAAAAGGCAAAGTACCCAAACCGGGTTATTAGGGAATTAGATCCCACAGATCATCTTCCCCCTGCCCTTCCCCACAGCGGCCCTGCTCACTTCCACATCCTGTATATGCTGAGGTTTCTTCTACCAGTGGGGACTCTACTTAGGGCTTATTTTTCGTCTGTCTAGCTGCAAACCTTCAGGTAATTTGTGGGAATTTTGTTATCAATGGAGTTACTCACATCTCTTATTGAGTGACAGGTTCAGAAGTAATTCAAGAGGAGGGAAGAATGACAGAAAAACAGATGGATACCTCTTTAGAAACCAACATAAAACGCTAGTGCAGAAGGGCTGCTGGGAATCTTGTTTTCATCACCCACAAATTCCCTGATGCTGGAAAATGTACCCCCCTTTTCCCATATTCTCCTATTTTCCAGAAGTTCTAACATGAACGGCTTCTGCTGGGAATAGCTGACTGTGCCAGAATATGATAGTTGCTGTTCCTATACTGTCGTCCCCTCCCCAGATTAACGTATTTCAGCCCAGAAAATGGAAGTTGCTCAGTGTTTACTAACCATTCCACTCCTTTCCTCTCCACAAGGACCTCTGTGGGAGAGCCAGATCTCTGCTGTTTACAAGCCCATCTGCTTCTGTTGCTTTTCTTCACCTGAAGTTAGAAGGCTCTGTTCAGGATATTGCTCGCAGTTGTGCTGGGAACTGCAAAGAGCAGAGGAGGATTTCAGGTGGTAAACAAGCAGCGTGAAGAGAAGAATACAAATCTGTTCTCATCAAGAGCCTGAAAAATAATTAAAAACAAAACAAAACAAAAAAGAACAAGATGAAAGAGGAAATTCCAAAAAGCCAACAACAGTTTCAGCAGCACGATCACTCCAAGGAAAGCTTTAGCCATATTTTTAATGAGAATTTGGACATTTAGAACCAGAAGGGAAAAAGCAAAATTGCTCCCTGAAATCACACTGATCCTGCTGGTCTCTTCATTTTAAAGTCTCTGTAGGCAGAGCTACAAGACTCTGCTTCGCCCAAACCAGTACAGAGCTGCAAGCTGTTTAGTCGAGAGCTCTCCACGTAGCTTAACTCGAGGCCACAGGTTCCCAGGAGTAATGGAGGGACCCTTGGGAGTCAGATGGAGATTGGAAATGTCTGCCTGCCCCTAAAGCCTTCAGTCGAGTGCCCAGAAACTACCCTCAACACCAGAGCTGCTGTCCTTACAGCCCGAGCCGGGAAGTACGGCTGAGGGAGGGACCAGAGGGGATTCTCCAGCGCTCTGGTGCACTCAGACACTCTCCAGAGCCTAATACACTGCTAGTCAGCTAAAGCTCCGCGCACGACATGCCCGGGCAGGCTGCTGCAGACACCCCCAGGCTCTGCAAGCGGCAGCTGCAGGGACGCGAGAGAGCCAAGTTGAGGAGCACGCTGTGCTCACGGGCGCTGGTGTAGATGGAACAGATACCTCCGAGAGTCAGGGCTCTGCTGTGCCAGAGCCACTGTGCGTGGTGGTCGAAATGGCTGCACTGCCTCAGCCAACAACAGCCACTCGGCACTGCTGCCTGGCTTGGAAGAGAAAGCAAAAATTGTTTCTGTTCCTGGGTCCTTCTGAGAGTTGGTGAAAATCAGAAGAGCCCAGAGAGGAACTGAGTTGTCCCTGACCAGAAAAGAGGTGGCCAAAGTATCTTTGCTCCAGCTCTTTCTGCGTTTTACACCTGGAGTTGTTAATTCAGGCCAAGAAGTGGCTAAAAAGGGAGCAGCAGCAGTTGGGATGGTCTCTGCGCTGTGCCGTTAGCGTTAGGAGGGTCAGCCTGTCCACAGGGACACCACTTGTTCCGTGTGGCAGAGCTGACATGGCATTTTACAGAACAAATGTATGCTGGGAGATCACACTTTGTGTACGGACAAAGACCAAGGAGAAGCAGGAAGTGCTGGAAGGGAGAGAGGATGCAAGATCTCAGGAAAGAATATCCCACTGCAGGTTCCTTCTTACTGCCCATCTGTGGCATTGGACCGCAGTTTATTTGCTGCACCAGTTTATGGCTAGTAATTTTCCTGGGTTAGGGAGGAACATGATATCCCAGTTGGCAGCTTCCTGGCCCAGCCCTACCAGCTCAGCACGACTCCAGGAGCAGCTTGTTGAGGCATCCACTCTGCTCGGGCGTGCAACCTGCAGAGAAGCAGAGAAACATAGAATGGTTTAGGTTGGAAGGGACCTCTGAAGNTCCTCGCCTCTGCAACACCAATATCCCTTCCCCTAAAGATGCATGGGTTTGGACTACTTCTTTTTGAGGTCTTCCCAGTAACGGAGCCTAAATCTGGAGACCTCAGACCTGCTCAATGGTATTGAATCAAATGCTGGTTCAGCTTGCCCTGGCTTACACCCTACACATTCCCAAACTCCAGCAGAGCTCGGCTCTTTGGTGGGCACTAAATCAAACTGCTTGATCTACAAAGACATTCACATAGGTGCTAGCAAGGTGCTGGGATGTCCTGAAAATGTGATGCTAAGGCAGGGATGGAAGAAAGGCTGAAATCAGACTTTGCAAAAAGTTCCTGTCTCGTTCACTCATAAGGAACCTTCTCTCTCCGCCTAATTGTTCCTTGGAATAGATATGATAACACCAAGGCAGAAAACATCACCTTTAGCAACACTGGAGCATTCCAGGCCTGGATGAGGACCTCTCAAGCACACCTGCTTTTCATTAATGCTAATCCAGGAGCAGAAATGATCCAAGAGGTTTAAATACACAGATACCACCTCGTCAAATTGGGCTGCAGGGAGGGATCCAACCTGAACTTCCTCCAAAACACGCAGCCAGATCTGGTTGCTCTGGTTTGGACCTGACTCTGGCAAGATGGAAAGAGGTTCAACAGGATGCTGAAAGAGAGGAGCAGAAAGAAAGTAGAACAGTCCACTTCCTCTTCCCACTCCTCTACTGCCCCCCACCTCCTCAAAAAAAAAGGCTGTGTTTCTCTTCTGGGGCTGTAAGCGTGCACAATAAATTTGTCTCCCTTGCCTCACTCCAGCTCACATCGTTCACTTTCCTGCAAATTGTTTCCACATTTCTGTATAAATAACCCCAGTGCCAGCAAGGGGAGGGGGAGAGTGCAGGGGCGCACAGAGTAAGGCTGGGAGGAAATCAAAGAGCTTTGTTACATTTGAAAAAGAAAAGGTGGCGGATGCTGTGAAGCAGTTTGGAGCTGAGGCCTTGGCAGACCAAGCGAAGAGTTGCCATCGAGCTTGTGTTCAGACCTGGAGGAAGAAGAGTAAACAAGGGGAAGATTATATATAATTATAGACAATCATGTTGCCGAGGATAAACAGGAATCAAAAGCACGGAGGCACTGAAATCTGGCACATCCCCAAGCACAGAACAGAAGCCAGCCAGAGAGAGACAATGCGGCTGGAAAGCGCTTCCCTTTAGGCCTGTTTTCAGTTAGCTCAGGGGCTGGAGTTTGTTTTTTTCCTCTCTTTTTGGCTTCAGGCATTCCCCCATAAAGAGAGGAGCCTGTCCAATGGGAAACAGAAGCCAAAGTGAAGTCAGTAGAATCCTTGTCCGCCACATAAATAGATTATTTGGTGAGAAACATCAAAAATATTTGGAAAAGATACAGCCCCCTTAGGTCAGCAAAACCACCACCGACAGGAATTTCAGAACAGAAATGGCTTTCGAAGCGCTCCAGAGGCAGTGCTGAACCCAAAGGGTGAGCCACAACTAAGGGCAGTACACGGCTCCTGCTCACAGCTCCCGTGGGTCTGGGGCTTGTGACAAAAATGTGTCGGGGCCGACGCGCACGGCGCTAAGCCCATCTGGGTGAGCCGACCGTCTGGCGCGGCCCTCTCCTCAATTTACTGCGAATTAAGGCAAGAAGGCTGTGCCGTGGGCCACCCCCGTGCTGCCTCCCACCCGTTTCTGCGTCTGCGGAGGGAACAAGGGGGAGCCCGAGCGTGATGGGACCCTCCTCCACCACCTGCCTGCTCAGCGGCGGGTGCCAAGGAGGCATGGGAGGCCTCGCCGTGCAGCAGAACAGCGATCCCCCACCACCTGCCCGCCTTTACTGGGGAGGTGGCTCTGTGTAATCCAACGCGCAGGATCTGACGCTACAAGTGCTGCAGCCCAGGCCGGGAATGCGGAGCTGCCACCGCGCAGCTCTCCCTGAGTGTCCCTGCAAAGGGGCGAAGAGGAGGAAAAGACAAGAAACAAAGCCAAGAAGCCAACTAAAACAAAGGCAGATGGGCCATAATGGCTGTGGTGGGATTTTTTAAAAGAAGGACTTCGGGAGGATTTGAAAAAGAAAAAGAAAAGAAGCCTCACTCATCCTTCTTTTCCTTTCCTTGAAGGCTCTGGAGAGTTTGAGGGAAGGCGACATCACGATGAACAAAGGACAGCAACCTCAGACAGCGACAGAAGGAGGCTTGTTTAGCAAGACAGTGTGAAAAGCTCCCTCCCAGGCACTATTTTAAATCCAAATAGCTTACAGCCCTCTGAATTCTTAAGCCATTTTCCTGATCTCTCAGCTGTTCCTCATTGAGAATGCAAGCAGATATTTCAAAGCAAAAAAAGCAGAGAGGGAAAATAAACATGTATTTAAGAAATAACCAAAGGCATTTAGAATCTGCAGAACAGCGCAGGAAGCAGGACAGGCTCACAGGCTGCCACCTCCTCCCTTCCGGTACAGGTGCTCTAAATGTCCTTTCTCCTAAGGATAGAACGTGGATCTTTAAAGGGAAATGACGCTTCCTCTATGTGAACAGTGTCATAGTTTGGTGAATGACATTACCTGCCTATCTGGCTATAATATTTTGTGTATTTTCTGTGAATTTGTCATGGTGGGCGTTCTTCCTCCAGGATTTCTTACACTGACAAAAACTTCACCAGCAGTGGGTACCTGTGTATGCACATATTCGTGTGCTTAGGTGCAAGATCTCTCTACTGGCCATGTAGAAACTGGGTATCAGAGATGAGGTTGGTGTAAGCATAAAAGTGGAGTCAAGTCCATCTCAAAACTGCTGGAAATAGAGCAGGGAATGGAATTGGAAAAAAGACAGTAACAGATTGAGAAAGACATTTGGGATCCAGGTGCTACCTGCTAGAAATTTACATTGACTCTGTGAGATAATATGTAAGCAATCTCCTCTCACATCAAGTTACAGAAGCTGCTTCCAAATATCCTAGACATTCATGTACAGAACCAAGAATAAAAACAAGATAAGAGAATGGTATCAGAAATAAGCCAACCGTGTCCTTTAAACACGGGCCCACACGCCACACTGGACAGACACAGTGTCAGAAGTTTAGCAATATGGTAAGAGGGTACAACTGAGATGGATGGACAGATCCAGAGAGATTATATCCGCTTCACTTTCTCCTTCATTTAAACATGACCACAAAGGGGAGCAGGATACAGAGTGCTTGGACCAATGTTCTGTCAAAAATAAAATGAGGTTACTGGCCTGCTGCAAGTGCAGATGAACATCAATCACAAAACCCTCATAAAAACATAAAATACAGTCCCTCACTGTTATTAGAAAGCAAGAATGAAAAGTTTATCAAGATGGGAAGAGCAGATCCTCGAGGGAGAATGGATTTCATAAGCAATCAGCAAATCCTTCTCCAGGCACCTCAGTGCGACTTGCAAGGCAGGGAGAAAATCAAAAGAGCTCCTACCTAAAGAGAAACATGCAGCGAGCATTCCCAGCAGGCGGCTGAGAAAAAGCCCTCAGTGGGATAAAGTGTTAATCCTTTCTCGCCTCTTCCTGCTTTCCTGTAGCAAAGGGAAAAAAGATTGGGGGCAGGGGTAAGAGTATGATGTTTGCTTTACTGCTTACTTTTGCCTTGCAAAGCGTATTTGTACGTGGTGGAGGAAAGGTTTCCATCGGCTTGCCACAAAATCTCTGTGGCTGG
Organism: Baryphthengus martii; assembly: GCA_013396935.1. Taxonomy (NCBI): domain Eukaryota; kingdom Metazoa; phylum Chordata; class Aves; order Coraciiformes; family Momotidae; genus Baryphthengus; species Baryphthengus martii. Next base: position 72,776 of record VWZK01005851.1, read on the forward strand.
GTATGTTAGTTGGCCGTCTCAGCACGGGACGGGCTTAAGGCAGGAATATTGGGTGTACACATCAGTACAGAGATGCATCCCCAAAGCTCTACAGGGACCCAGGGCTAGAACAGCAGCCGCTGAAGGTCAGCAGAGGTGAAACTCAACTACATTTCACTTCTGGTAATCCCAGTTTGGATATTAGTGCTCGGCCACGGGGAATGAAAACGTGATTGAAGCAGGTCTTTATTCCAAGGCCGCCTGGCTGCCGAAGCAACATCCGCAAGTCCCACTTCTGGCAAATCCAACACAAAGGGACACAGAGTAACGAGATTTTTCTCCCAGCTCCTTGCTGGTGGTGCTGGAAATCCTTGTATTGTGATACAAGTGCACCCTTCATCACAAGGGACTCCTCTCAAAATTGTTATCTCCCCACTTGGATGCTCAGGAGCTTGTATAAAAATGCCATTCAGAAAACATGCTTCCCCCTTCACTGCTCCTCGCACCTCTACTGTTGCCGGCATCCCTTCCACATTCACTTTTCAAATAAATATTGACGTTACTTATGAAAGAACTCACGGTGTTGACGGAGACAGATGAGAGCAGCCCTCCAGGCCAGAACTGCTGGGCACAGGCACCTTCCAATATGCTGCCTGTAATGAATGCAGCAGGGGGAACGCAACATTTTGTTTAATCAAAAAAAAAAAAAAAAATCTGCTTCAAGCTTCTGAAGGACTATTATAAGTTATGGTACAATGAAACTCAAGCTATAAGCTTCTTTATATTTAGTAATACATATTATCAGGTTTTTTTCCTGGGGAGAAACTTCAATGAATGCCTTTTTTTGTTCAAGTCTTTAGTTGCAAATATTGATCACTCATTGTAAAGATAAACCCCCAAAATTTTGACCAAATAGTTTTGCAAGAAGTACGCAGAAGTCTTCTGATTTTAGCATATAATAAAAGCATGTTAAGAAAGTCAATCTATCTCATCCTGCCACACTAGTGGTCTCAAATTGGCCTAAAAAATGCCTCCACAACACATTTCAAGAGCTGTGGTGTCCAAGCCACATCTGCTGAAGAGGTACCTTTTGCCAAGTTCACTCTTAAATGGCTTTTCAAAGAGAAGACCCCCGTTAAACTGACTCAAATGTGCGGAACACGAAGGTATCGTCGTTTAAAACATGTATTTGTACTTCTTTGAAATATCAGATCACCTGCCGAATACTGGCTGTACTGCACATCTGGTTGGCTTTTCTTCTCCAGACTGGACGAGGGCTGGAAGGAGAGGTGAAGCAGCCATCGGAACAAGGGGATTGAGATGCACATGAGATAGAAGAAAGGCAAAGAGAAAGAAGAAAGATCAATGAACGATCCGATCCCAGTGAGACAACAAGTACAAACGTGGTCCCTAAAGTTAACACCGTCGGTTGCAGCGAGAAGCCTGATCGATAGATGTTAGCGATGGCGCGGGGAGGAATGCGGAGTTTTGTGGCAGGAGCCCTGCGCCGGGTTACAGCGGACGGGGCAAAAGTCCCCAGATTACAATAAGGCAGATTGAAGGTGACAGATTTCATTGTTGAAGGTGATAAAACTCCACATGGCGTCCTGCAAAACAAGGTCTGGAGCTGAGCCCGCAGAAAGGGAGGCAGCACCCTGACAACACGGTGGAAGGTTTCCCCTCCTCTCTTTGCCCTGGAAATCGGTGAAGGGCTTGAGCTGCCGCTCATGAACGGAACCTCGGTATTTCTACCTGCGCAGTGGAAGCACAGCGGTGGTCAGGGCACCTCATCCTGTCTGTGCCTCCTTTAACTGGTCTCCCCTAATTTGCTAAGATCTCCAGTGAGGTTTGCACCATGAACAAGGTGGACCAAAAGCTCCAGCCTTTGTTTCCCAAAATAAGCCCCAATGCTGTTACACGGAAAAAAGCATGACCTTCACAGTCTTTAACTCCCACCTGCTTTGCTGCGTATGCTTTGGGGAAGGGGTCAGTAAGGAAAGGTATCACTTCTTTTGGGCTAGCAGAGGTTCAGCTTGGTTTGGATGCTTCCCCCGATCAGGCTGCTTGAAATGCAGAAAAGACTTGGCAGCAGAGATATGAAAGCAAGAGGAAAATCAAAGCCTGAGACTAAACTAGCAATTAGACCAGCCTCAGAATACATTTAAGTCAAATCAATCCACAGAAGAATTTCAGTCATGGTGCATTCGTGCCCACTCCTCTCCCTCCCTCCCTCTCTTCCTTCCCCCTCCCACAGGCCAGGGCTGAGATCCAGCATCACTGCGATCCAGCAGCGTTCTCTGCTACATCACAATATGCAAGAAGTGCAGTGACAACACGTGTCCTTAAGATGCTTTATCAGTTTTGCAAAGTCCCAGTTCATCTTCCTCTTGTGGATCTACTTACATATTGATGTATTTATTTCACTCTCTCCACCAGCCATGCCCCGTGAGATTAAACTATTTTATTTACAAAGGCATCAGAGTTGCAGCTCCTAATAATTAAGTTAGCCAGGATAGAACTTTGCAGGTGCTTTCAGATTGATGTGTGAACGGGCACATCAGCCTCCTCAGCGATCCAGGAGCAGCCGGGGGACACAACTGCTTAAAACCCATCTCTATAAACCAGTCAATAGCTGCTGCAACTGGGAAAAATTAATCAGGGTGGTGGGAGGCACAAATAAGCAGAAGGAAAAGATAATGAGCCAGTGGAAGGAGTGACGGATAAAACTTGGGAGGAAAAATTTTGCCAACAGGGCTCACCTGAAAAGGTTGGTGCTTCAGAATGGATTGTGCTTCATGGGAACTTGAAGGTTCCTGGGAGTTGTCCCTGCTTCACCTTGCCCATCAAAGGCACCTTATTCAAAAAGAGAGAACCTGTTCCTCATGGAGGGGTGAGGAAAAAGAGGATGGGAAAAGAAAGAAATATCCTGTGAGATGAAAGTCAGCAAAAGGTCATTGAAGAGAGGTCAACTGCAGCCCAGCCGCTGTTGTGATGCTCCAGGAAAGGCGCTAAAGCCCTTTCCACAGAAAGCTTTTCCCTGTCTGGATCGCAGTGGAACATCTCGTGTCCTCCTACCCTCTGTTAGCATCTGTCAATGCTCTCTTCTCTGTACCCCCTCCCTTCTCATTCATACTCGGTGGTATCTCTGAGGAGGAAACATTGAGGTAACCGTCACACACTGATGCCACTCACAGTGTGCCAGGCTGTGAGCGGGAGCAGGAACACATCATCATAGGGGAACGACATACTGGGGTCTGCTTGAACCTGGCATCTGCTTCAACCCTGCCACTTGCCCATCCCACAGTTAAGACAGCTTTCATCGAAGCGTGCAGCTGTCCGCAGGGATACGCAGTAGACACCTACAGGCAGACAAAGCTGTAACACGTGTTCCTGTTGGTTTCTCTGCCGCTCACCAGATGAAACGTGTCCATCAGAGCATTTTAGGCTTCCTTAAACACAAGAGCTGAAAAGTCACCTGCATATTTAGGCTGGTATAAATCTGGTGTGTTGTTGCCTCTTCTGACAGCAATCTCAGCCAGTGCCAGCATCCTTCTTTGCATCTCTGACATTTAGAAATTATATTTAGAGACCTGGATGGGAATTTAATTTTGACGTTTTCATCTGAACGCTGTTATATAAATACCCTGCACCACCTGCCTATGGGTCTATCGACACAGAGCGAGCCTGTGTTGTGGCCTTTAATCAAACGAGCAGAGGCAGCCAAAGGAAGGAGCACTAAATAGTAGCCCAACCCCTCTCTCACGCTTGTCTCCCTGTTAATTCTCACCCTGATCTTTTACATGGCACTATCGCCAGGCTAATTAATCACAGGTACAAGCTCAAGCGTTAATTGCAACAATGAATCACTTTTTTTTCTGTCCACGCCTGACCATTTCTAGCCTATAGGAATGCAGTTACTCCCATTACTTTTATAATTATTATAAGTATAAAGCCAGCAATATGCATTACGCTTTGCAGGCGTTAGAAAAGACATGGTATTTGGCCCAAAGCATTAACAATCCGGTGCGTATTCAGGGGAGTGATGAATGCATCTCACTGACAGGCTGAAAATGGGCTTCCTGAATCATTTTAATGCAGGAAGCTTTAGGAGGGTGTCAGGTAAAACACAGGTTTTAGGAATCCAGTGTCTGCAGCTCTCCTTGTCAATGTACTTCAGCTGGTCTTGGCCGCTGACAGCTTGTCGGGACTTCCAGGGCACACGGCAGACTCCAGTTCCTGCTGCCCAGCCTGTCTCATCCCCACTAGAAAACCACACAAGACAGGATGACTCTGGAGTGCAGATGGTCAGGGGTAAAAACCTCTGTGACCTCTGCGCCTCTAGGCTCAGACTCAGCTTGAGTGAGATCTGCGGTAAGCCCTGATGTCTGAGTGAAGAGAAGGGACGCTGTAAACCTTTGACCGGTGAGGCATATGCTGGAGGCTCCAGGTGCAGCTGGAGCTGTCAGGTGGACACACTTGGGTCTGTCCCGGGGTGAAGAGGCCGTGGGCTCTAGCCCTGCCTCACCCGGGCAGATAGAGGCGCAGGGGAGGGGAATTTGGAGCCATCTGCCCTGTGCTGGTTGAGCCAACACCTCCTCCTGGCACAGGCACAGGGATGAAAACATGTCTCCATGTACTGCACAAGGGGTAAGGAAAACGGCTGACGATGCTGCTCGGAGAGATTAGATTATAAATGTATTAAATGACTGCTGTGCACTGTGAGTCCTTCCCAGGCCCAACCACCTGCATTCACAACGCGCGGCTCTGATGTGGGATTGACAGGTTCAGGCAAATGGTTCAGGACTAATTTGTGTCAGGAACACACTCCAGGCAGGGGCTCTGGATGCTGGAAATAGAGCTTTTTAGGGAGAAAACCAAACCTAAAATTTGAGCAGTTATAAAACCACAATTTGTCATCCAAACTACAGTAAATATTTCCTTTCTTTGCTAGCACAGAGGCTGGGGAGAAGAAGTGGCTGAAGGAGAGCTCAAGGTGAGTGCCTGTTATTTACTGCTGCTGATGAATAAGCAAACCCCCACATTATGTTTTCCTACAGGACAGCAAAAGCTCTGGACTGCTTAACAGTCTGGTTAGTTGTTATTTTTTTCCCCTCCTGGGGTGCATTTTACATGCTGTTCCAGCAAAAGGCAGTATTGGTATTAATTGTTTGCAAACACATAAAACACATGGTGTTCTCCTTAGCCACCACAGTGGTGCCAGCAGATCAAATGGCAGGGAGCTGGAAAAGTCACCTACCAAGACAGAGGCTGGGAGAATAACATTAAAAAAAAATAATCCAAAAGGATTTGCGGTTTGGGGTTGTTTTTTTAAAAAAAGATATATAATATACTTCTCTCTGCCTGTTTAAAAGGGTTGTTTGAACCTCCGAGGAAAGTCAGGAGCATTGAAGAGAAATTTGCAGGCTCCGATCTGGCTGCTTTTCCTTCTGATGAGAAAATACACTCACATTTCCTTGTCTAAGGGTACGAATTTTTCATCTCATATTGCGTTTGCACAGAAGCGCGAAATGCATCCTGAACATTGGTCTTCGTCCACACTTCACAATGCAAGAACAAGGAGGGCAGTGAGGCACGCCATGAGAACGGGGACCCCACCAAAGTGGGGGAGCGGGTGGGCGCTTCTGTTCCAAGGCCTGGACTCTGGCACCGCATTCATTGCACCTAGCTGCTTTGAAAGGAAAAACCCAGGGCACGTATTTCCTCTGAGCTGCTTGGGGGCCCTGGTTTGTGAGCTGCTGTCCCTGTGGGAAGCTCCCGCCTCCCTTTACGTAAATGTTCCCCCATGCTGCTGCTGAATCACCAAATAATCTGGAGACCCGTGGGAAGGGAATTAAATGGTGGCTATCATGCTGTCATGTTCTGCTCACTTTATTTGTTTTAAATGACCATGAAAGCAAAGGGGGAAAAAAGACAACACACAAGTGGAAACTTAATTGAGCTGCTGAAAATGTCTTTAAAGGACCATTATGGGCTGGATTATGGTGCCTCAGCTCCCACTGGTGGCATTTGCTCACATGAGTGGGCATGTGATTAGGCAGTTCGGCCAGGACCCTTTCTCAAAATGATCTGTATCTCTTGCTGCAGATTAGGAGCTGAGGACAACTGAAGATACCGAGCTCTGGGGACCTGGCAGGGCATTTGTGGAGATTGCATGCACCCAAAATGGCCTGGATGGGATCAGGCCGCAGGCACCCGATATCATCAAGGCTACAAGCATTTGTGTCCTTGTTTCATGTCAGGGTTTGCTTCTCTAAGGAAAATGGCCAAGACCAAAAGGGCAGTTGGGGCATTAGGAAGGAAAAGTTGTATCCCATCTGCCCTGGCTACCTTCTCCCGCAGGGCAGAAGGAAGAAGGAGGAATCCGCTCAGCTCTCTTCATGGGCACTGAAGTGCAAAGACCCCTGAGGCAGTAGGTGACAAAAACAGCTGAAGCCACAAAGTGGCCTTGATTAGCTGTTGTCTCTGTATGGGAAGGGCTTGTAGAGGGGCCGCAGAGTCCGAGGAGAGCATGTGGGCAGAAAAGCAGGGAACAGAGCTGGGCAGCAGTCAGTCTAGGAGAGGACAGTGACCGGAGGGACAAGAGTGCCACAGGAAACTTCCCATGTAGGTGGTCAGCAAAAGAAAACCCAAACCGTAGAGAGAAGACTCTAGCAGAGAAAAGGGAGGAACTGCCTTGATGAACTGGCTGGAGCTTGAATCTAGGAGACAGGGAGCAAAGAGAATCCGGGATGTGGAAAGGCAGGTACCGCAATTCCACACAAACCAAGCCACCTACACCACAGGGAGAGGTCAGGGCGGGACCATGTCGGAAAAGGGGGCTCAAGAGATCCACTGTGGGAGCTCAGGGATCTGACAAGGCACCTGCTGGACCTGCTGGAGCAGCTGCATATGGGCTAATCTCTGAGCAGAACACAACTTGCCTCTGGCTTTTTACGCCTGAATCTGTTACAAGTCCAATATGCACTGAAGTAAATAAAACCGTGTTCCTCTCTAGTCAATCTTCTGCTAGAGCTTAAAATCCACTTTCTGGGAATCGCTGTATTGCCAGATGTTGATTGGGCATCAGACAGGAGATGAATAAAGCTAATAAAATTCTTCTTTCTGGCTACAAAAATAATAATGAAAAGCAGAGAAGAGATGGGGGGTAGGGTGCCGAAAGCTTCCCAAGGTGGCACTGAGCTGAAGGTCGAAGGAGCTACCATCAGCTTGTTATTTTCTTCCGCCTGTATGCCATGAAGCGTAGGCCTGAAATGAAGTGGTTGGATGGTATCGGTGTACAGTCAGAGGTATTCCTCAATTCCTGTCAAAGGGACACTCTTTTGTTTATGACCATTTCCTGCTGACAGTACCGGAGCTCCCTGGCCATAATCCTACTTCAGAGTCCATTGCGCTGAGCTGCCTCCACTGCGAGTTCAGGACTCAGGGGTCTGCAAACCACAGTGGCTCAAATGTCTCCCTGAAGGCCGAGTCACCTTCTTTTAATAACTATTCTGCCTCTAGCTCCGCAAGGGAGAGCTCCTTTCACCATTTCACCTGTATAAACATGCCCATGCTTTCAGGTCCGGTGTAGCTAATGACCAAATTCTGAATATCAGTGGTTTCCTTCATGCTCTGCTGTACCACTCTGGGGATATTTGGCTGGGGCTCTCTGAGCAGTTCTGGGATTTTGAGATTAATTTCTGTGAAGAGATTTGCTACACTGATGCTGTCAGAAGAGCTGTCTCTGGCCCTACCTGCCCCAGTGACTCCTCTCCTCTTAGGAAGCTCCGCAAAAGGTGCGGATCCTACCACGCCACTGCCTCCCAAAGTTGTCAGGTGATAGCTGCTCTGAATCTAGATTTAGAGGGTGAAGGGGATATTTACAAGTAATTTCTGCGGGACACTGCAGATCATCTCTGGCGCTGCTCCATTTAAGGTGGAAAGCATTCCTGGAAGCTGGCTATTCTTCAAAGGCATACTTACTGGATGTTCCAACAGCCATGATTCAATAAATGTACAGCAATATTACGCTGCGTACAAATAGCCAGGAGAAAAGGAGAGTGAAATTCCCATTACCGTTATATTCAACATTTCTATCAATGATCTAAATGACACCATAAAAATCCTTGTTGTGGCAACGTTTACAGAAGCCAACAAGACTGGCAGTAGCGAAACAACCAGCAGGACAGGACTACCAACAAACAGCCATCTGAATTAACTGAGAGTTAGCCATGCTCCAGGAAAATATGATTTAAAAGGTCAAATGCAAGGTAAGACATCTGAAACCAGAAGGGCAGGTTACACTTACAGGACACTGCCTCAGAAAGGAGCTGCTTTGAAAGGGACTTGGAGAACACCACTGAGACCCATTGTAGCCCTAAAGCTGCCATGAAGGGACTCCTGCAATCCCTGAGTGTTTAGAGGGCAAGCACAGAACCCAGCAGGCAGCCTTCCTTCTACCGTGCAGCTCTGACGGAAAGCTGTGCTCAGGCTCTGTTCCCTCCTTCGTGGAGAAAGAGAAAATATAGAAGCAATTCAGGCAAAGCCGCAAAATGACACTGGAGCTGAGAAACAGAAGCTGTTCAGTGTGCTTCTGAAGGAGCCCAAACCTGTCGGCTTATCAAAGATGTGACTGAGAGAGGGTCTGATCACGCTACAGGTACTAACGGGAGGGAAGGCAACTGTGAGAGGGCTTTAGCTACCACGATGCCTCTTCCAAGGCAACTGTAAAAGCCAGCAATTAGAAACTTAACCTCGAAATAAAATAGAACAGAAACAGCGGTGAAGGTACTGGAAAAGCTTGCCAGAGAACTAGGTGAAACAATGAGATTTTTCAGAAGCTGCTCTTTAACTCACCTTCTGGGAGAAATTATAGAGGCAGTTAGACCAGACATGGCTGTTGCAATCCCCAGATGACTAGACTGGAGTCGAGTTCCTGCCCAAACCGTTTGGAGCGGGTATTTCTTTGTATTTGAAGGAATGAAGGAAGCACTGCAGGAAGGCTCAGGCAGCCTGAAAGACTTTTCCTAGCTGCCTCGAACTCTGTGCTGGGCTCAGGGGGATACTTCCACCGCTTAAGCTTTCCACGCTGTAAGTTATATGACCGTCTCTTCCCAAATTAAGCAAACACAGATTCCCTTCTGCCGAGCTGAAAATCTCAGTATCAGTTTCTCCAGTCCTCAACAAATCCTCACCAGTCCGGCTCTGGAGAAAATGCATAAAGAACCCCTGTCTGCTCCTAGTTACAGCTGGGGAGCTGTACAGATATCAGTGAGGTTTCAGGGTGTAACGGAGCAGAAACCAGCTCAGCATGCTCATCTTCTCCAGCTAAGTCTGTCCTTCTGTTTCGATAGATTAGCTCTTTGCCTGTGTTTCCCCTCGCGCAGTGATGCCAGCCTGGCCCCAGCAACAGTGAGCAGCGAACAGCGGGAGGCCCCACTCCAGCCAACACCAACTCCCAGATCTCTAACAGTGTCAGCTTTTGTTCTCCTGGTTCCTGTCTGATCTCTCCAGCCCCATCTTACGGCACTCTACATTCCTCCATTCAGGGCCCCCTCCTAAAGTAACTCCATAAAACACTTTACTCTTTCAAATCCAGATCTGGCATCTGAGCAAAAATAAAAAGCCATCAATCATCACACTGACACAGGAGGGTCTTTTCTCCATCTCTCCCTTGGTTCTGAAAGCTGAACTGTTGTCAGAAGTGAAAATTCATCCTCTGTTTGAATACGCACGGAACAACACCTAGACTGGGGCAGGGTGATACAAGGAGTGTGTTTTCCAGATAAAAGAATGAGCGGATTGCAGAGAATAAACTGATAAAGCTTATCTTATCTGTGCATCTTCCTGCCAAACTGAGGCTGGAAACTCATGTCACAGCTGGTGGGTGAACCACACTTCTCACTGCTCTTGTTTGACGCTCTGTCGCACACAATGCACCAGCTCTTGGCTCTTAAGTCCTTGGCAGAACCAAAGTCTGTCCGGACAGGGACATCCCTTCCAACGGGGGCAGCAGCAACGCTAGTCACAAAACAAACAGCTTCCTGATTGCAAAGCATTTTTTTCCCTGGAACCAAAGCATTTCAGAGTGAAGTTGTTACAGAAACAGTAAAATAGGCCATGCAGGTTCAGATTCACTTTCATAGCTATTTCCAGGAATGAGAGGCTGGTTTGACCAGCTCCCTGCAGACTCTCCTATGGCTCTATCAGCTGCATTTATTTTGGAGCCCTTTTGAGGTGACTTTCCTGACCTTCTCCACCTACTGCACTCAGGTCCACATGGCAGAACTGAATTCCTTTCAGACAAAACTAAGTGACAAGATGAGCTCCGGAAACCCACTCAGCTACTAATGAATGTTCCAAGCCACGGACCTACCCCAAGTAAATACCCCAAAATACATATAACGGACCAGCACCGAACATTTCACTCTCCAGATCTGCTCCTAACGTAGGTGTAACTGCTAAGGACCCTCTCTCTTCATTTGCGTATCTCCTGCCAGATCTTGAGATGGTTGCTGGACAGTCCTTTGCAGTACACAGCCCTTTGGCAAGAATTAGTTAAAATTTCCCCTTTTTCTTGTTCTGATTTAGCTAAACAAGATTTCCTCTAGCAGGAGGTGGAAGGTGGTCCAGCTTGAAGCTCGCAGCTCACCCTGTTGTTTTGAGTGTAGCCTTCAGAGTTTTTTTCCCTGGAAGTCTCGTTTGGCTCAGAAAGCCCTAGAGCTTCTCCAGTTCACTGGCAGGCTCTGAATTAAAGAAAGCCAAGGCTGAGGTTCAGGTAGGGAATTGTGTGTTCTCATGCTGGAGGCACTGAGGTAAATAGAAGGTCAGGTGAATTCCCAGAAAGAAATTACCAGCATCATTAAGGATTAATAACTGTTTTTGCATCTGGTAAGTTATCGTAGCGTTAATTCCCTGCAACAGTTGTTTTCGCAGCGTGTTGTTCGCGTGATCAAATTCTTTGTGAGATCACATCTGGTATGTTACCTGCCATGCTCAGATGACAAGCTTGTGTAAAACCTGCTCATTCAACAGTTATTTTCTAATTAGCACGTAGCTGTGGTATGATGAGTAATCTTGTACGGAGAGAGGGAATTGTAATTTGTCTGCCCTTAAAACAGGTTACTGGAATTTCTAATGAGTGTCAAACAATTGCAAATCCTAACCAACCAAAATAAAAGGTAACTGGCTGGTGTCAAGTCTAATTCCACTAAACAACGGCATCATTAAATTCTTCTGTTACGCTTGATTTTGAACTGGCAGCGAGAGTGAGTTATACCTGCTACATGGGGATTTCATAGTTCTTCAAGGATGCATTTAACAGACTGACTTTGTGGCTTACATTGTCACTTTTTTGCCCTTCTGTTAATGATAAAAGATGTCTGAAGATTTGCAATTCAGCTTCTCAGCGGCAGAGAAATCAGGAAGATGGCACCTGGGTGTGCTGTCAGTGTAAGCAGCCAACTTTTAAACATCTACACTAACTCTGAAATAACTCAGGCTTTCACCACCCTAGAAGATTGCTCCCATTGCAGAAACCTCACTCCAAAAGCATCGCTCTTCTCCCAGAAATGAATGCTGCCTGAGAAGATGATGTAAATCAGAGACCAAAATAGAGGAAAAACCACTCTCTTGTTATCTTCACTCTTCCCCTACTCAGAATCTCCTGCGACAAAACAGCCACTACTTACTTATAATACATCTTCTAAAGATGGAACAGTGGGCTTTTTTTTCCCCAGAGCGGCTGAAAGAAGAGGGTGTCTAACACTGTCACTGGAGTAGCACAGTTATCCCACCACTCTCAAAAACCAATAGAAAAGCTGCCGGAAGAATCAAGTGTTGCCTGCTGGACAGCTCAGCAGTCTCCCATTCAATAGGAGCAGCCGAGGAAGTCCCTTTCTTGCCTGGATTGGCAAGATGTTGCCCAGAAGTGTAGGATCTGCTTCCAGTTAACTCAGTGGTGTGTGGGCACACCAGAACGAGAATGTTTTGTTCCTACTGGGCTCCCTCTCCTTCCCCTGCAGGTGAGCCCTTACTCAGAGACATAAATATAAGTTCTCTCAGATGGAATTGCTACATCAGCTACACTATCTATTTTATATACTACGATAAAACATGGCAAAATGGAATAGATAATCTTTTATATACTATAATAAAACAGGACCACTCCCAGTACTTTCTCTGTCAAATGCTGCTGTGCAAAATGTTTACGGTTAAGAGCATTTTAAGGACTCAAAAATTTTTAAAAAAAAGAAGGAAAAATCCCTCTCTGTCCTCCTGCTGGTGATTCCTTTTACCCCCACACCTCCACCACACACCATGATAAAAACCTCTCCATCTCCACTGAAAAGACTTCCATTTGTACCTCCATTAATGGCTCTGTAACCACCGTGAAGTGTCTTGGGCCAGGCAAGGTCTTATTGCAGTTTTGAGTCTTCTTATGTAAGTGAGCGAGATTATACCACCCAAAAGCAATTTCTCTGCAAAGACAGACCGCTAAGTCTTGCCTGATCACTTCAGCTCTGCATCATCTGCAAATTTAATGACTCTACATGCTGCAGTGTGGCGTAAACTTTAATAAAAATATTAGAGAGCCCCAACAGAGGATCTTCTCGTCAGTCACCTCCTCATTGACACTGGCCCTGAGCTCCAAGCCATGTCACTGCCTTCTTGTGAGTATTTCACCCTTTTCAATAATATATTATTTTAACCTACATTCAGGGAGTTTCCACTATAATCCGTCAGGCAAAATTTTCTTAAAACCTTCTGGACAATGAGATAGATTTATGCTCTCTAGACGGATAGTTATTTCATTAGGATAAGTGATCAAATCTGTCTGAAATGATTTACCTGCAATATTTCCATACTGATGCACTCCTCTCACAGGAAATTTATTCTTTCTAAAAAAACCACTCAAAAACCCCAAAAATCCAACTGCAAACAAACTGTAAGTGAAGATTTCTTAAAATCTATGTTCCTCTTGAATTCCCTCCCCTCCGTTGTTATTTCTGCTGTGATGAAACATAAACATTTTTGCATCATTTTGGGAACAGGACATACTAAAAGAGAGCCAGAGAGTACAGGTACAAGTAGAGGTACAGAAGAATTCTCTCTCCACTGAGGGCTACTCCACTCAAGGACACTCAATTCCTTTCACAGAAAGACACAGCGTGTGGAATTAAGCCTGGCATGAGACATTCAAAATAGGATTTAATCTGATCTGGATTTCTACGGACCCTGGTAATGCACATTGGGTAAGAGAGAGTATGGAGCAGGAACAGCAGTAAGGTCTACCTTAGTAGCTTCCAACCATAGACAGCATCATCATCTACATCTAACAAAACTACTAGAAAAAACACCCCAAAACTCTAAAAAAAAAAAGCTATTGCATGGCTAAACTACCCTTACTATAGAAAGAATTTCCTGACATGTAATCTAAATCTTTCCCACCACAATCCCAATTCATTCCTTCATGTCCTATCCCTGCCTGACAGAAGAGTGAGGTCCAATGAATCTGCTTTTGGAGGCCAGGAAGGAAGACCTGTTTTTTCCTCTAGGGCAACTGAGAATTTTCTCTCAAATTGAACCCTCCATTTCCCTTGTTCCACTGTCTGGTTGGGAACTGTAGGCTGGCTGAACATGACAATCACATTGAGAGATCTTTCTTCGGAGCTTTGGAGGAATTCGCTAGCTTGGGGTTTTTGGTAGGAAAGATTTCCATGCAAGAACTGAGCTACACGCCAGAGAACTGACAGGTCAAAACATGCTTTCTCTTCCTTTTCTTGACCACTCTACCCCATCCCATGGCTGCCAGCAACCTGCCTCTTCCAGGAACCTCCTCTCCTGAGCTGAAGAGATACCCAGGAGGCCTTCTCAATTATTCTGGTAAAACAAAATCGCTTCTTACAGTTTCTTTATCCACCGTGATGGCTTGTAAATAATAGCATCCTTCCATACAGGGTTTGCTCATGTCTGAATGCCATTAACAAACCTTGAGGAACAGCCAAAGCCTGCCCAGATTGTTGCTGATACAGTGCACAGTCACCACGTTGGGGGTGTGGAGTAGAATTCCAGCTCTGCTACTGTCCTATTGTGGCACCTTTAGGCATGTCACCTAAAGACTGTGGAGGAGATGACTTGTGAACTTACTGCGTAATGTCTGTAAGTTAAATCTTGTCTAGGGCAATGTCCTTGTATAGAAGGATTCTTACGAAGGTCCACTCCACAGGCAGGCTATCGGGTACTCTGTCTGTTGCCAATGGAGTCATTAAATTACATTTCTAATTTTGACTGTGTTCTTCAACACAGTGAAGCCACATGCAACATCCTGCTGAGGGAGGGCAAAGAGAGTCAAGTAGCTATTAAATGGTCACAGTTAAACGGTAGAACAAAGGCCCAGTCATCACGGCGTGCACAGAAAACCAGTGCATGCAGTAATCCTCTGCAAGACCTCCCCATTTCTTGGTAGGGTAAAATAACATACCCAGAGATTATCATTTTTCCTCCTAATTTTAAACTCTCATTTAGTTTCTCAGGGAAAAAAACTTGTCTGGTTTCCCTACTGTGTTTTAAAAGTAAAGTTAACCGCCTGTCACTGCAATGTTCTGAGCCTGCTGTGTTGGATCGGTTCATTAAGGGCATAAGATGTGTCCTTGGGGAAGAACAGGTAACAGGGAGGCTTCAGCCCTAACCAGACGGTGGCCTTGATTCAGCAAAAATCATGAGGCTGTTTCCTCTTGTCCTGTTGCTTGTTCCTTGAGAGAAGACAGTGACCCCACCTGGCTCCAGCCTCCTTTCAGGGAGTTGTGAAGAGCAAGAAGGACTCCCCTGAGCCTCCTTTTTTCTCCAGGCTCAACAACCCCAGGTCCCTCAGCTGCTCCTCACCAGACTTGTGCTCTAGACCCTTCCCCAGCTTTGTTGCCCTTCTCTGGACACACTCCAGCCTCTCAGTATCCTTCTTGGAGTGAGGGGCCCAAAACTGAACCCAGAATCCAAGAGGTGGCCACCTCAGTGCCCAGTACAGAGGTCCATATAATCAACAAAGAAGGGGGCGCTCAGGAAGCTTGAAACCCTCGACTTCAGAAGAGCCGACTTTGGCCTCTTCAGGAACCTCCTTGGTAGCATACCATGGGACGAAGCCCTGGCAGGACCGGGAGCCCAGGAAAGCTGGTTAAAACGATCACCTACTCCAAACTCAAAGGCACTGCATCCCTAAAAATAAGAAATCAGGCAAAAATGCCAGGAGGCCTATATGGATGAACAAGGAACTCCTGGCCATAATCAAACACACAGCAGGAATCCACAAAGGGTGGAAGAAGGGACAGGTAACCTGGGATGATTATAAGGAGATTGTTCGTGAAATCAGAAACTAGGTTAGAAAAGCTAAAGCCCTGACAGAATCAAATCTGACGAGGAACGTTAAAAATAACAGAAAAGGATTCTACAAGTATGTCAGAGAAAAAAGAAAATCAAGAGAGAGTGTGGGGCCGCTCCAGAGGGATACAAGTGATCTGATTCCTGAGGATATGGAGAAGGCTGAAGTACTCAATGACTTTTTTGCTTCAGTCTTCACCGGTAACCACTTGAGCCACATCACCCAAGTCACAGAAGGCACTGGCAGGGTCTGGGAGAGTGATGAACCACACAGAGCAGGAGCAGATCAGGTCCAGGAACACCTAGAGAACCTGAAGGTGCACAAGTCCATGGGACCTGATGAGATACATCCAAGGGTCCGGAAGGAACTGGCAGTTGAAGCTGCTAGACCACTAGCCATCATGTTTGAGAAGTCACAGCAGTTTGGCAAAATTCCCACAGATTGGGAAAGGGGAAACATAACCTGCAGTTTTAAAAAGGGAAGCAAAGAAAACCCAGGGAACTACAGACCAGGCAGCCTCACCACTGTGTCAGGTAAAAGCATGGAGCAGATCCTCCTGGCATCTGTACTAGGGCACATGATAAATAATGAGGTGATAGGTGACAGCCAACACGGCTTCACTAAGCACAAATCATGCCTGACTAATCTGGTGGCCTTTTATGACCGAGTTACATCTCTGGTTGATATGGGGGAGAAACTGACATCATCTACCTGGACTTGTGCAAGGCGCTTGACACTGTCTCACATGACATCCTTGTC
>VWZK01005852.1:0-29308 GCA_013396935.1 Baryphthengus martii
CTGGACACAATATTCAAGATGTGGCCTCATCACAGCAAAACAGAGGGGAAGGATGACCTACCTTGACATACAGGCCATACTTGTCTTAATGCACCCCAGGATACTATTGGACTTCTTGGCCAGAATGGCACATTGCTGGCTCATAGTTGATCCCTAGTCTTCGTTTTTCTATCAATATACTGAAAAAAACCCCACTTTATTGTTGTCTTTGAAAACCCTGGCCAGATTCAATTCCAGGTGAGTCTTACCTTTCCTTGTTGTATCCCTGCATTATCTGACAACATTCTTACATCCCTCTCAAGCAGATACTCTCGTTTTCCACATTCTGTAAATTTCCTTCTTACATTTGAGTTTTCCCAGAAGACCCTTACTCATCCATGTAGGTCTCCTGCCTTCTCTTCTTGATTTCTTACCCATAGGGTTGCACTGATGTTGAGCATGGAAGAAGTAGGGTAGAATACTGACCAGCTCTCATGGACACCTCTACTTTTTAGAGCCCTGACCACTGAGTAGATCTTTGAAGAGGTTAATCTCAGCTTTTCTGAAGTCCAAGGTTGTGATCCTAATTATTTCTTTACTTCTTCCACACAGGATACTGAACTCTACCATCTCGTGGTCACCACAGCCAAGGTCACCCCCAACCTTCACATCCCCAACAAGTCATCCTTTGTTAATACAAATCCAGCAGTGCACCGCTCCTCATATGTTCTTCTAACACTTGTATCAGAAAGTTATCCCCAATGTTCTGTAGGAAGTTTATTCAGAGGAATCTGAGGACATACCTATACGAAAGTGTGATTAAATTCATACTATTTAAATCTGAGAATTTCAGAACATCCATATGTAGGAAATGATAACTCATATCTGCTCACGATGATTGTACTTTATTATTGTTCCTCTTATTCCAAATCCTGTTTTCAGTGAAATCATGAAGGGGATTAAAACTGTTAGCCCATGTTAAATGGATACTTTTTTTAATTGTTGGTATTATTTTTTTGTATATTTAGCATTCCAGTAAACTATTGTTCAATTTCTTATAGGGTCTTTTTTCCTCTTAGGTAGACTTTTGAAAACATTTGCTATGACATATGATCTTATAATCAAATGTTTAGAAAGATCGAGATTTACTTTGCATGACCTGAGACATTTTAAACGACATCCAGGACAGTTAAAATATCTTCTACCAAACAGTAAGAAATTTAACAGAAATAAAAATATTAATAACAATGTACGAAAAAAAACTTCAAAAAACCCCTGCATTACAAAAAGTTTCACATTATCAAATAAGTATTGACTATTCTTTAGATGCATTTAATGGAAAAAAATACTAATTAGGAGCTTGAATTAAGCTTATTAATCAGCATACTGAGCTGTTACTTCAGCACGTAGTGCTGTGAAAATGAAATCAAGAGAAGTTATTTGTACATCATTGATAATATCAGGGAGTGTATAAATAGCTTCGCACATCAGTCAATCTGGCTTAAAGTTTGATTGTAGATTGGGTAGCATGAATAGTAGTGCTGGACATCACTTTCAGTGATTGGTTCTTAACTAGAGTTGTAAAAATTGATTCTAAGAAGCAATGTGCTGAATAGTAATCCTCAGTTCAGTTCACTTAGATTTGATCCCACTATTTCTGAGTATTCTAATGTAACTAAAGTTCTATTTAAAATATTTTGTGAAAAAAATCCTGACAACATAAATTTTCAGATTGTAATAAAAATTAATTACAAAATAGTTGTTGTTGTTGTTGCAGGGAGTAAACTTTTAAAACCCTTGCTGAAAAAATTTCTGACCACTGCCTGAGAAAAGATGTCTACTTGTGACATCATACTTAAGCAGAGTCTGTTACTCAGTCCCTTACAGAACTGAGTTCTGTTGACAATGCTCATAATGCGTTGTCTCTTTCCCCTTAAATATATTCTTGACTTATCATTATCTGCTGTGCAACTCCCATATACTACGCAAGTGCTGTATAATTCTATTTTATGGAGTATTTCTGTTTAATTGCTCTAGTTTATTTTTAGTCTTTCCTAATTGCTCCTTCTTGGTTTGCTTTCATTCATTTTTAACCTCCATTTTTAATACTGATCTTTAGCTTATCTCTGACTATCAATATTCTATTCTGCTGACAGTGAAGCAAGGATCAGTGGTTAGGTCACATGTTAGCATGTTTTTATTCAGATGGGAAGATTAAAGGTCAACTTCTGTTTGCCTTTTGGTCATGTGAAAATGCCATTCAAGTAAACAAATTTTTGGCTAACTTAAAATATTATTGCTTTGATTATAACTTCTATTTATTTTTTCCTTGTTTAATTTTCCATTATTCAAAAGGGAACAAATATTTCAATGTTATAAACAGAAATAGTGTTTCTAACCATTTTCTAATAATATAGTACTTTTGTAATACAACCGCTCACTGACATCTATGATTAATGGCCACTGGTAATGGATGGTTCTGGGTTTAAATTTTTTATTTAAGTTAGATTACTGTAAAGGGTGCTTTGTGACAAAAAAAAAAAAAAAAAAAAAGGTGTTAACAGAACTGATTTTAATTCAAGCAAAAATTCTGCCTTGTTATCCTAATGCTGCCATATTTATGTTTATTTTTTTCATCATTATGAATATTTAACACATTCAGGCAAGATTTTCCTTTCTTTTCTGTATTTGTTTGAAAAAAACCCTAAACTTTCTAAAGAGAAATAAAACAAAGGCTCATAGTTTTTTCTGACTTGAGGTACGTCTCTGGCTGCCTAGTAGGTGCAGGGAAAGCAGAAACACTGGAAGGGGTTTTAATCACATTAGTGTGTGCAGGAACTTAGCACTCCACTGTGATTTTTTAAAAAGTTTGTCTTGGTTCAGTAAAGGGTTACAAGGTGCACATCACCTAACCAAAACCTAAGGTAAGCCTTCAGTTATATTTCTCAAATCTCAGACCACTTCTCACTGCTAGAAGCTGCTGAATCCAGCAGCCTAACAGATGTGGGGTTGTTGCTGGTCCATGTTCCCTGTCTGCTGGACCTCCCAGTTGTCTTGTGTACAAACACACACAGACAAATACCTCTCTCTGTAGCTGATCTCAACTTCTGACATTACCAGTCGCCAACTCCCAGACCCCTTGAGTCTCTCCAGGATCCTATTCAGATCGATGACTGCTTCAAAACTTGTCTCCCAAGCCTTTTGTTCTACTTGAAAACTGTTCTGGCTTGACAGTTGCTAGCTGTTACATGCTGATAAGCACAGCCCTGGAGTAGGCACACACTCCAGCGTCTCCAGGTACTGACATCCCAGACCCATGCACCTAAATTACTGGCATTTAGTCCTCTATACACACGCACACACGCAGAATAGCAAGTCTTTCATGCAATAAAACAGAAATAGAGTTTAAATAGGACAGGCTGCAGCAATTGAAGCAAGGAACAGTGATGTAAGTATACTGTCTAGCAACCTGTTTATGCACAGCCTATTTTTGCTCCTTTTTTTCTCTGTTTGCTGTGCTTGTTTCTCCTACTTTTGGTCCTACTCTCTGTAATAAATCTTGCATAATCCCCAAATATTCTTTCCATAAAAGTCCCACCTGCATCTCCTCAGACTGGAAGGTGATTGAGGGAATGTTTTGTGTTAGCTCGGGTTGGTGAGCGTCACTCCAGGGCAACGATCTGAAGATGCCCCGGAATCACCTGGGAAGGAGTCAGCTCCGGGGCTTCACTTGCTCTGATGAGATTGGTGGCATTTCCCTGCCTGTCTTTGTTCCTCTGGGCACCTTCAAGTTCATGAAGATGAGCACTAAAGCATGTATCCTAACGTGCAGACCTCAGACTTTCTGTTTGCAGAGGAATAGTAGAGACAGAACTTGCCGAGGCACCCTGTGCACAGGATTTCAGGATTTTCTTTCAGGGATCTGTTTCTGCAGCCACAATCCTATGTCATGCCTGCTTAGAGGAATAAGGACACACGGCCTTTCTGGCCCTCGATATGAACTACAATTCGCTGGAATAACTCAAGACTTTAATTTTTTTATCTTGCAACGGGCATGATACACATCTGTATCTACAGATCTATGTGTGCATATATATATATTTATGTATAGATACATATACACACACATACATATATACACTTAGAAGGTATATGCAATTCTGATGTACCAGATTACTTACACTGTTTCTGACCTGAGGAAGGTTCAGAAAATAATACTTGCATTTCTTGGCTCTGTGGAACGAGTGATTAGTGAAATCCACAGTATTTTACAAATGCAACTAACCATCTAAAGCTGTAGGAAGGGAGATGAAGGCAACTGAAGTGGAAAGATTCTCGTGTATCTTAGAAAAAAGCAATGAGATTAAGTCTGGAGTATGACAACAACCTGATAACCATGCTGTGGCAGTTGGCTGATGGAAAACAATGAAATCCATTTAAGTTGCAAGTGGTTTTCCATTTTCTTCTTTTCTCTCCTTTTTCTTCTGAGTGGCAAAAATACCGAATAGCATTATAGGAGAGGGGTATATTTTGGGCATTGGTTCATTTTCCCAAGTTACAAATTTTAAATTTCAGAAAGTCTTGTTAAAATTCA
Source organism: Baryphthengus martii (assembly GCA_013396935.1). Classification (NCBI taxonomy): domain Eukaryota; kingdom Metazoa; phylum Chordata; class Aves; order Coraciiformes; family Momotidae; genus Baryphthengus; species Baryphthengus martii. Next base: position 4,574 of record VWZK01005852.1, read on the forward strand.
CTCTCTGATTGTTTCAAATCACAAATTCAAACTCCTCCATCATCTCCTTCTTTTACTTCTAGGGAGCCAGGAAATAATTGTTTATGTCATCGACTTCTAACCAAGTGAACTACCTGACAACTTTCTATCTGGAGAATATTCTAGTTTAAAAGTCATAGTCTGGTTCATTCTCCATTGTCAACCCTAGTCTCTTTGTATAAATCACTTGAGAGCAATGCGGGAACTGTAATGAAATGGAGAAGATGGAGAGAAGGTACAATCTGGATGTTCTACATTCCAGGTGAGCAGCCTAACCCACAGGATGCGCAGTCATACTTAAGCTTGCTCTCCAAATCAGACACACACACAAAAATATCTGACACAAACTTGCACTGATACCTTTATATACCCTTTGATGATGCTACCAGTCAATTGCAATCCTCCTATTCTGCTCATACGTTTCTTGTCATAGAATGGGTTACCTGATGTACTTTCTTAACTTGGCAGTTAGTTTGGTACATAACTACACTAAGAGTATTTTTTTCTTACAATACTTTGGATTTTTTTTTTTCCCATGACACCCTCCATTCTTTGTGAGTTTTATTATAGGGTTTGTCAAGTTCCATTTCACCTACATTTAATTTTGCATCACCCAGTAATGATATCTCATGTCACTCAAGTCATACCTCATCAGACATTTTAATTGCTCTACTTTTTCACTCAGACTAAGTACTTTATTTTTCATTATTCCTGATATTTTAAGGGGTCTAGGAACTGATGTGTCTTCAAACTACTTGAAATAAAGCCTCGTCACTGAACACGTTAGGGAAAAATGCAGGATAAGGATTTCTGATTCCTCTTGGCAGATGTTCTGTTTCCAAGGAAAGCCAACAGAAATGGAGTTTGCAATCCATATAAAATAAAACTTAGTTAAAAACTGACTGGTAAATATTAAATGTAGAAGTCATCTGTCCTTACTAAGATGTTTAACATCTGGATATCTGCATCTGATCTAGTCATCTTCATGGTCAAAGAGGAAAAATCCTCTTCTGAAATGAGACATGGAAGACCCATTTGAATAGTCCTGTTTTCTTTCTTTTAACTGTTGAAGGAGCCCAAACAGCTAAAATTTAAAAATATCTAGATTTCTAAAAATAGGTGAGATTAATATTAACCTAATTGATATTAATCTAACATTAATATTAACCTACTTAATATTAACCTTTAAAAGCCATAGAGACGTGGTGCTTGCAGATATGGCTTAGTGGTGAACTTGGTAGAGTAAGGTTAATGGCTGGTCTCAATGATCTTAAAGGTCTTTTTCAACCTACGTGATTCTATGATTCTAAAAAAACCTGAAACCAGAGACATAGATGAAAATGTGGTCCTAACTACAGAGACTAAATTAGCTTCCTATATCTAAAAGTTCTGCATTGCTACCTCTGCTGTATCTGTTCATACAACCTAGTTACTCATACTGTTATAACGATCCTCTCCATATTTTTTTTTAATTTATATCTATATGCCCTTGCTGACCTGCCTGAACTCAATTCCAGAGCTCTAGTAAATATGATACTGGAAAAAATGTGAATGTGTCCTCTTTGAATACATCTCACATTTTAGCCTTCTGTTAAGGGAAAATAATTGATACCATAAAGAAAACATTTAGCTAATTGAAATGCGAGATGCATTAACTGAAGTAAAAATTTTCCTCAGAAGTGTTTGTGAATGGTAAAATTAGTTAGAATACTTCTGTAATTTTATCCAAGATGTTTGCAGAGACATGCAACTCATTGGGGGAGGAGTGGCAAAGGGGAATCAACATTGTTGATCCCATACCATTTCATAGTAAAATACTAAAACCAAAATGGACACAGTATAAAAATATCTTATAGAAATTACAAAATAATTACTAAATTTAACATGACTATGGCAAATGTCTTGTTTTTTCTTTACATACCTGTTTAATCGCATATTTTTCTATAGTATTCCTACATTATTTTTTTATCTCTCTCAATATGTCACAAAATAGATTCTACATATTATTTTTAAAAATATGAAGAAGAAATTATAAAAATCAGCTTCTACTGGATAGTAATTTGGTATACTGGGTTTTCTCCATCCGTAGTTTTTACTGTTTGATATAATGAAACAGTTTCACTGGTTAACAAACAATAAATTACATTTTTGTGTGGTCTAATTATCATATTTTTCATAAAACAAGCTGAAAATTTTTTAAGACAGGAAAAATGTTTAGGTTGATATTAAACGATGGTTAGCTTTTCATTATTTTAAGAGTAAAATATTGTGATATTTGCACAAATGCATGAAATTTATATCTTTAGCTTAACTGAATGGCTAATTTTAGTAGCACAGTGGCTTGGAATTTCCTTATTGTTGGCAAACGAATGACTGCTGCTTGTCACTTACTCTTTGAAGCACTCTCTGGAGAAGCTGGCTTTCCTCCACATGCTCTCTGGGTACCAAAGGGTTCACCTAGCACCTAGGATTTAACCTTCTCAGCTAAATGCTTTACAGTTAGGTGAGAAGGAAATAAAATGATTTCATCTTTCTACACTGCTTTTTGGTTGCACATAATTCACAATCACACATTAAAGATTAAAAAAACACTTTTAAAAAAATTTTTTTTAAGTGAGAAGAACTAATCATCGTGGACTTTCATGGCAGAAGGGAAAGGAAAAAGAGCCATTATAGGAATTACTAGAACACCCAGACACATCAGTGTACCACCCAACCATCCATTATTGCTAGGTTATGTAATTAGTTATTACCCACAATTGAATAAAGCCTGAGCCAAGTAGTAAGAATATGCAAGATCAGATTCATAATCCATGACTAGGGAATTATCATTGAACTAAAAGATACTTAATTTACTCCTAATCAAAAGGCCAAAGAAGACTCTTTTCTTTAAGTGAAGAAGAAATAAACGTATGTATAAATTGACATATCAATTCTCCAAAGTTTTTTTTCTTTCTTTCTCTTTCTCAGTGGACTTAACTAGTAAATAGAATCAAGAAGTCTGCACACATTCCCCAATTATTTGCAAAAGGAAGACGTTTTACCAGAAGAACATTTGACTGCTTACCAAACCAGTCAGCAGCTTTTTTAACAGCCTTCACAAAATGTGGTAAGCAACGTCTTTCAAGGATTTTATCAAGAAGCGTCTGCATCGAATGCATTAGCAACAGCAATAAGATCAAAACACTCAGACACACAGCACAAAGCATAAGCCAGGCACTTCTAGATTTCTGAAATACTAAATAAAATTGGTTTTACATTAGTAGCTAATTAGCTAAAAAAGTTTCAAGGTAATGTAAAATTTGAATCTGAGCATTATTTAGACCTGAATGCAATCACTTAACATGGAAGATATTACTGTGGTCATCGTGCTCTATTTACATGCTCTAATGGCCACACAGAGTAAAACATTTATTTAACTCCAATAGCAGCTATGCCTGTAAATGATATCACAAATTACAGTTGCTTGCATTCAGAAACTCTACGTTGGTGCTTCTTATTGTACTTCTTAGGAACTTCGAGGCAGTTTAACTTTTACGTTTACCATGAAGGAAAGATGTTTACTCAAGTAGTCATCATGTTTATTTAATGCACAATTTCTGAAAATACTTGTGAATTTTATTACTCATCTGAACTTGCTATGAGTCCAAACTTACAAACTTTCTGCAAAGTGCTAGTCAATCAGTATGCCTTGCTTGTCAAGTAAAGACTGACAGGGTCTTCATAGAGGCAGCTTTTGTAAAAAACTATTATCATCCTGTCATATTTCCCTGGTGGTAATATTACCAGCATTAAAATACTATCAGTGGAGACATTTTCCAAAGTTGGAAAATGTATGAAAAAAGTTCTGTGCCAAATCATACTAATCACATAATTCTCAAAAGATTGTATAATACTTATAAATACACATGTAAAACCCAGGAAGCAGACTTTGTAGTTCACATCTATCAAATGAGAACAATCCACTTCCTTAATTTCTGAAATTTTGTAGGGACGCTTGAAAATGGGGGGGGGAAATAAATAAATAAAAAAATAGGAACACCACAACTAAGAATAAAAAAAAAATCATTAAATACTGAAGCTTCCTTTTTAAAATGAAGCCTTTTTCTCTTTTACAATTATGTCTCCTCCATTACACATAAAAATCATGGTCGCATAGTAAACAACAGTGAAAACCATTTTATAGGCTACTCTTCCAGCATCCTGCTTTACCATTTGGTCAATGAAATCATCAAAATATGCTTTGTACACTTCAAAATACACCAATGAGTGAATCAAAGAGATTATTTAGAGGAGCATTCATTCAAATAAGTTTGTAGTGCAGAAGGAGTAAATAAAAAGAATACTGCTCTTCATATAAGATATAAAGGAATATGACTTTCTCTGTATCAAGAAGAAGAAAGACTTTAAGTTTGTAAATTTTATTTTTAAAGGGTGAAAAAGACTAAACTGTGGTTAATCATGACTGTTTTAAAACTCTGCATATGTTAGAGCACTCCATTGCAGTATGGATGTGTTTCCTACAAAATACTCCTGTCAGGGCTTTTTTAGGGGAAAGGGAAATTAATAACTTTGGTTTAGGTTTGTGATGTACTGTGCACTTGGGGAGTTGTTTTGAAGCAAACAGTATTGTCATTGCCTGTAACACTGCAGGGAAAACACTGCCCAAAGCATGAGCTACACCCAAGCAATGATGAGAAGGGTAGAGGTAAACATCACTAGGACAAGAGGAAAAAGAACAGGCAGTACTGCGGTTTTCAAAGGAACTTTAGTTGGCTTACCATGGACTTACAGAGATAGTCTAACATGAACTTATCCCCAAGTGCTGTCTTTTACCTCTGTATATATTAATTGTGTATCACCAAGGAGTTCCCCTTAAAAGGTGGAGCTACTGAGTAATGTGAGGCTTTGCTACCTTGCTTGAACCATGGGATTGGCAAACTGGGCTGGAATTCAGCAGCTGGCTTCGATTTCTGATTTACAGGTCAGCTTTCTTGTATTCATCAAATTATCATTTCAGACTTGAACTCAAATTTCAGATATGTTTCTTCCTACACAAAAAGGACAGATGAATGATAGGGTAGGAGTATCTTTCTTTCAAGAACAGCTGAGCGGTTCATTGTTGAACTCTCGTACATGAGAGTTATATGAAGCCATTGAATTCCATTGCTGAAAATCACATTCTGTGCCCATGTATCACTACATTTAAGGTACATAAATGTTAAACACATTCTTAATCCTGATTTCTCTGAGCAAGTAGAACATATTTTTCTTTTTTTTTATTTTCTGTTTCCTAGGTATAGTAAAAGAATTATGTGAAGATCAATCCAAATGTAGGTTTATTTCAGCTTGTCTCATGGTTCTCTGAAAAGATGCAGAAGAAACATTGTAACTTGCTGTTCCAGAACTTAGCTTGTTTTCCATTCATTATCCTAATTACCTAGTACAGACCTGGTTTTTATGTGAAAAAAATGAGAGCATGGAAGTCAGAAATTTTGCATGTATGTGTGTGGAGGAGGAAGCAGAAACAGGAGGACACAGACATGCAGTTGTTCAAGGTGAGGGCCTTAGTTTCTTTTTGAGCTCTGTTCACTGGGAAACCACACCACCATGACACTGCTACAGTAGCAGCTGGCTAAAGTTACGTTTCCTGTTCTTCCCTCTGCCTCCAATCTTCTTGCAAATGAATTGTGCCTGTGAGGGAGGAGATTCAGATTTTAATAAAGATTTTTGCTTGCTTGCATATATTTGAATCTTCAGGGAAATGGTCCCTTATGTTTTTATTGTTAAAAAACTCATATAAGTGATACAACATTTGTTTATTTTTCCATAAAGGCTTTCCCAGGATGGTTCAGGAAACCCATTCACATAGATGGATAATGCTGCACTAAGCATTACACACAAAAAAGACAAAAGATTCATGCCTAAGTCTCTCTGGGTTGAAAATATCTTTATTGTGGCAAAGGCTTTCTAGATCAAACAAAGGTCAGGTGAAGCAGGAACCATTCAGAGTAGTTAACCGTCATTTGAAAAGCCAGTTTTTGGATCTCAGCCACTCTGCTATGAGTTCCTTTGAGAGATGAAGGGAAAACATGTTTATAAACCTATTTTGCCTACTGAAAGAAAACAAAATCTGTAGCATCATAATCAGCACAGCTCTGTGTTCAGCAATGGTGAGCCCTGCAGTTTATCAGCTCTGCTCACAGGAATAAGTATCACTTCAGTCAATGGGAATTCTTATAAAGGCAATCTGTGGGTTTGGAGATAAATCAAGCAGCTAAAGAAGCATTAAAATTGTGCAAGGATGACAGAAGGATACAAGCAATTTCGAATGTATTTATCTAGCTTATGAAAGAACAGGGTTGAAGCTGGCATGGTTTAACGTAATGACTGCTACAAGCTTCCCTCTTATACCATCACCTCAGTGACACAGAAAGGAAGATTTAAAAAGATTTAAAAACCTTTAGGGTTTATTATTTGTTTGTTGGGTTTTTTTAAGTCTACTTTTGTTGTTTCAGATGGCAAGCAAAGTGCAGGATTTTATTAAAAATCTAAGCAAGCCTTTTGTTCGTTTGAAATGGAGTTAGATTTTGACAGCAATGTCACTGTTGGAAATGAATAGGAACAGATATAAGCAGCAAAAATAAAACCACCAAAATAAAATCAGCGATACCTGTGTATTCCAGTGAAAATATTTTAAATTGCATTTAATTATAATGTACCACGAGTACCAAACCTGCACCATTTTTACATGCACAGCAATTAGTACATCTCCTCATACTGTATTTAGTTTAGGAAAACAAAAAGCTAATCAAAGGAGTTCTTAATAGTTCCTATATTCCCAGTATGTTCTTACAGTTTAACTAGAAAGAAAATACAATTTTTGAAAATCAGAGGGATTTTATTTTCCACATTAAACTTCATCTGGTTGGGAACTGTGACCAGAGCCAAAGTGATGGTTCTGAGTAGAATGCAGAGTTGTTGGGGTGAGTCTTTTTCCAAACCTTCATAGTGGAAATGTCTCAACTAACTAAAGGCTTTACAGAATGCTAGTATGAAAAGTAGTTAACAACAGTTATTGTTTAGTCTTGATTCTTCCATAGCTGATAGCTTCATATACTGCTCCAGGCAGAACCATAAAATAATTTAAATTTTTCTTGCTACAATCCACACCTGTCATAGAACAATAAAAATAGGTTATTGAGCCAAATAAATTCCCAGTGCAGATGTACAGCCTTGAATAATTGAACCAGGATTACATTCTCCCAGTTGCCACCTAGAAAAAGGTTTATTTTACTTGAAGTAATCACAAATGAGGCTTACTTAAGCAAAGTATCTAGAGGGATGCCTTTGGAGAGTTAGCTGTGAACTATACCGCTAGGCCATGCCTAAAGAAATCATGGAAGTGATATCAAAACAGAGATGCAGAAGAACTTGCAGCAGTTTAGACAGGTAAACTCACTGTGTGAACAGTGAATATTCTTTAGTTTGACTTTAGTGAGGCTTTCAGCACTGTCTTCCACAGCAGCCTCATGGACAAACTGATATAAAGACCAGGTAAGTAAAAAGTGGGGTAAACTGAAAACTGATTGAATGGCCAGGCTTAGAGAGTCGTAATTAGTAGCACAAAGTCCAGTTAGAGGTCAATCCCTAGCTGTGTATCCCATACTGGGATCAATATTGTTTAACATCTTGAATGATTGCATAGGATGCACCTTCAGCGATTTTGCAAATGATACAAAACTAGAAGAAGTGATTAATACATGAGAGGGTTTGGAGAGACCTCAACAGGTTGGAGAAAGAGTATGACAGGAACCTTATGAAGTTCAACAAGTGGAAAAGCCAAGTCCTGCATCTGGGGAGGAATAATCCCATGCACCAGCACAGACCAGGCCTGTAAGGGTGGGTAATGGTAGACAACAGGTTGAACATGAGCCAGAATGATGTTATTTAGGCAAAGAAGACCAACAATATTCTCACGTGCACTGGGAAAAGTGACACCAGTAGGTCAGATGAGGTGATCCTTCCCATCAGCACTGATGAGGTCACACTTGGAGTAGTGTTCTTGGTGCTGGGCTCTCCAGTATAAGAAACAAACAAACATACTGAAGTCATGGATAAGAGACTGGAGCATCTGAACTCCATGGAGGGGCTGAGAGCTGGGATTGTTCAAACTGATGAATAGAAAACTCAGGGTAAGATTATCCATGTGTATGAACATCTGATGGTGGATATTAAAGAAGGCAGAGCCAGTGTCTTAGTGCAGCTGGTGACAGAACAGTAGGTAACAAACAAAAATTGAAATGTATGGAATTTCTTTTAAATGTAATGAAATAATAAGCCTGAGGATGGTTGAATACTTGGAAGAATTTGCTCAGAGAAACTCCTGAGTCTGCATCCTTGGAGCTATTCAATACCTGACTGGATATAGTCTTGGGTAACCTGCTCTAGCTGACCTTGCTTTTAGCAGAGGATTGAAGTAGAGAACGTCCAGAGGTCCCTGAAACCTCAACTCTTCTGTGGTTCTGTGTCCATTGTCAGAGGAACCCTTTCCTCTAGATAATTTTTTTCCTGGGACCAGCATGCCTTTGAACATGCTTTACAATGTGTGGAGGTTAGTGACTTTTTTTCAGTTAGCACGGAGTTTTTTTCCAACCACAATGGCTTGGTCTTCACCAAGATTTTTGAAGAATAATACACACTATAAAACCAGTCTTTTAGAAGGTATGGGTGAGTATTTCCTTCTGGTATTACTGATAAGTTTTGTCTGGCCGTTGGAAAGATCACTCTTCTACTCTCTGTGTGGGAGAGCTAGGGATAACAGATGTAGATGCTGTCTTAGAAGCCCAAGGGCTATTCTTTCACAACAGTGGGCAAAATCACATTGGATAGGATGATAAAGAGGGAAATTTCCTCCCTATTGCTGTCTTACAGGCAAGTTTCAGAAACACTCATTTCCGTCTTTGATGTCCTCTAAGAAACCAGTTCAGATAAGGTTTGCTGAGAGCAAAATCCAGATGGGTGGCAGAAATTAGTGAATGCTGATAACTGAAGCATCAACAAGAGGAAGAAGAGGTGCTGAGAGGTACTTAGGAAGTACTACTCTGAGGCAAATGGACTTACTTGAGAAGATTTCTGTTCCTAGAATTGTTAAATAAAATCAGACCTGAAGAAACTATGTGATCCATTTCAAAATGTTATGCACCTTTAAATTACTTTTCTCTTTGACTCTTGTGCTTGGGAAAGCAAAATAAATTCCCTCATAAAAGTAAAGTATGAAAAAAGAAACTGAAATATCTTTACTGTTTTAGATCATTTCACTTCTCCATGCATGGACAACAGTTGAATAATGCTTACTGATGTGAATATTATCCCGCAATAAATTCGGTCACAAAAGAAGTCAAGATATAAATTATGAATTAATTACAATCCTACTCTAAAAGCATTTGTATAAAAGGACAAGGCGGGGGGCGGGGGAGGGGGGAGAAGAGGGCAAATGAGGTGGTTATCATGTGTTTCTGGCTCATATATGTATTATTTCAGGTTTACGATGCCTACCCGATAGAGAAATGTATGTTAATGCAGACTAAAGCTCCTGAATAATTGTTTCATTCAAAGATAATAAAATCCATTAGAGTGCTACGGTATTTTCACTTTCTTTCTTCTCTTTACGAAATAAAGCTATTACAAAATCCCCAAAAAGACTGACAGAAAAAAGTCTCCAATGGGGTGGAATTCCACACCATAAACTACAGTATCTTATTAACTATTGCCTGCTTCTAATTGAATTTGTATTTAGCCCACTTTTGACTTTCCTTTTTAGAAGTTACTTATTATAGCACAAGATAAGTTATTATAGTGATTTTTAAAAGTACTGCAAAAAATTGTTGAAATTTAAACTACTCATTAAAACAGTGGAAAATAAATTTCCCTTTATATTAGAAAATATTTATTCTATACAACTTAAAAAATAATCATTGGATTAAATCATACTCCATTGTTATGTCTGAGACCTTACTTTTACAAAAGTGAGAATATACAGGGAGTCAGATCTTTAGCCAGAATAAACTGAAATAAAAGTTCAGTCAACAATGTGCACAACCTGAGTGCCTGTTTCAGGAAATTTATGAACAGCTGAGATGATCATTAGTTTCCTTATCTTAGATATTGTGTTAAAAATACAAATGAAAGGACTTGAGGGACTGGTAGAGAAAGAAAAGTTAAATTTGCTGGGTGGAATTCCTACCACATCATAGAGTTTGAATTCAGTGGGGTTACTAGACAAGTGGCTGATGATGAAAGATGAAACAAGCAGTCAGACACACGTGGCAACAAAGCATTTAAGCAAGAGGCTAGGCTGCTTCTATTTGAACTATGTTTTCTACATCCTCCCCTCTAAGCTGAATTAAGACATATACTGGGGATATTCTGTTACTTATTCTGTGATTTAAGTGGGCTGCTTGTCTTGTGTTGTGTAGGATGAGGCGAAACAAAGTATTTCCCTTTCATTTCTGCCCCTCATTTTAAGTTCAGTCAGTGAGTGTTAAAATAATGTGTTTGTGCCATCAGGAGAATTGGAAGCGTTCAGTCAAAAAAGGCAGTTTCAGAAGTGCAGCTGTTCTTTATTACCTTTCAGCTGCACTACCAAAGTTCCTGCTCTTCCTTCTTTGCATCCACATTTGCACACCCTAGTAACCACAGCCTCAACCTACTCCCTCAACTGTGTTCATCAACAGCATGAATGAGTTATACGACATTATACTATTAAAAGTGGCAAGATTAAACTGCTGTCTATGTATATATATTCTGTTCTATTTTGATTCTTCTTCCTCATCCCTTTATATTTTACTAGCCACTTTTGATCACTAATTGTATTTTCTTCTTTCAAAGAACATGTAATAGTGATGACAGTTATTATTTTAATCTTTTACAATAGAAAGGTGGAGGATCATATCTACAACAGCTGCACTACTACTGAACTTCTGGTTAGAATATCTCTGGAGGTCTGAGCAGGAGGTCCCAGGAGCCCTTTCTGTTCCCCTTCTGACATTTCATTTCACAGTGGAGTCAATCAAAAGTTCATGACAAAGCTTTGTCTTTCTCCACCGTCATCATTGGATGTTGCAGTTTGTAACCTGTACAACTCCCTGTTCACTTCCCTGTGTCTTGGGACATGGTTGAATATGGAGGCTTTTAAATAAAGGAATGGTAGGAAATGATAGAGGAGACTTACTCTAAATTTTCACATAGTCTCCAATATTCAGAAATGCCTATACTCCTCTGACTAGGATGAAATCTAAGGAATGTCCTCCCCTATTCTCCTCCCCACAACTGCTTCTGGCCTTCGGGAAATGGCATGTCAGCCTCATGCAGGCTCCCTTCCAGCAGCCATTCATCTGCCGCTTCCCCTGCTACCTAATGAATGTCTTTCTCAGTTTCTACAGCAGCCAATTCCAACCTCATCCCTGAACAGCTGAGTGAAAATCACAGCAGGGAAAGGCTGAAGCCAGCTGCTGCTGGCACCAAGGCCATCCAGGCAATGGGACATGGAAAAAGATGGAAAATACTATCTCAGTTTAGGGCAGCTGCTGCTTGCTGGCATGAAGTGTAATAGGACCAGGGCATGTTATATGCTTTGTGATGACTCTGGGAAACTGAGTGTAGCCCAGCCAAAACAGCCCTTTTACAGCTGTTAACACTGTTGAACAAAATTGGATTTTTTTAGTCTGTGATTAACGTTAAAGGACATTGACTTTATTCCACCATATTACAATGTGTTTCACTGTCATCTGGAAGCAAAAACCCCATCCTTTGACAACGAAAAAACAGGTAATCATTTTTCAATAGACTCCCATCCCTACTACCACCCATCCCTATATTCTAACTATTTTGTTACATTTATTCCAAGTATTGTGCTAAACATCTTAAAACCTCCCCCTTGAGCAGGACTGGTCTGTGGAGCTCTCAGTTTTTGTGTTAGGGCTGGGTGTTCTAACCTGAAAGTCTTCTGTTGATGTTGCTATAGTTGGTAAGTTTCTGAGTTACTCCTTGTCATGTTTTCATATGGTTTCATACGTCTCTGTGGGAACAAAAAGCATTTCAATGTAATAATTTAATCACAATGGAGAACAATTTGAAACGGAAAGTAAAATCCTGTTTATATATACAGCTATTCAATATTTATGCAGCAAGCAGTGTTAAATAACATAAAAGAAATACCTTAGGAAAAAAAAAACAACCTTTTTTTTTTTTTGAGTCAAGTGGTGAGTGATTTAGAACATTATACTTGGAACTAATAATAGCAAAAGGGAGAGTTAATATACAAAGCCTAATCTTGAAATATATAATATGTTTCATTCATTTTTGCTATTCGGTGCTTGTTACGGTAAAAAGTTGCAGTTCACTTTCCAAACTGCCATCCTTTGATTTTATGAGTCTGAAGGGAAATACTACTGAGCACAACTGAATTATACTGAAATCCTGTTAGAACTAAGTTTTGTCTCTTAGACTGTGGGATTCTCTTTTATGTGAGTTTTAATCTTTGGGATAAACTTCAAAAAACGTGACTGTCTCCAAATGTAAACTGGAGATTTCTGAAGTTTCCACAAATTATAAACATTGGTCATAATTATTCCCACTTCACTTAAAATCTAAGAGCTGCTTTGGATAAACACTGCTATAGTGATGCATTTTCTGTCTGCACTCTCAGGACCTGAAGGAAAGGGGAAAGAAAAATAACAATTAACCAGGTAAGGAAATTTATTTGATTATGAGAAGAAATTATAATCCTTACAACATATATATATGTAAAAAAAAGTGATAAACAAGTGGCTGTTCTACTACAGCACATCAGGTAGTTTTCTCTGAAAACAAGATATATCTTGCAATATTTCAACATTCAATACATTGTCTTTAGAAAATGCTAAATTGTGCATGAGCTTCAGCATGACACATTGTCACATGCAGTCTTAGTTGAAAAGCTTTTTTCCTTAAAGGCTACTGTCCTGTAAGCTACAAACCTTAAGAAAGGCTGTAGGGTAATAGTAAACTGTAGTACATGTGGTGGGAGGTTTGTGTGCATTGGAGCAATTCTGGGGATCAGTAGCAACCTTTATTTGACATCTTCATCAATGACTGATGAAAGGGAGTGAACAAAATATTAATGAATTAACAGACAATACTGAATTAGGAAGAGTTTTGAATACCAAAGGGAGAAAGTCACACAATGAAAATATGGAGCTGTTAGTACCATGTTGTAGATTTTGCTGACTCTGAGGTAAAATGTGGCTCACTGGGGCTTGGTATTTGCAGTGAAATGTTGTCCAGAGAAGGGCTAAGAGGGAACAAAAAAAGCTATAAGAAGGACTAGAAAAAGGACAGATACAGAGGAAAAAATGTGATATAACAGAATCACAGAATCACTATGGTTGAAAAAATCATTTAAGATCAAGTCTAACCACTACCTAACTCTACCAGTGCCACCATATCCTTAAGCACCGTATCTACACAGCTTTTCAATACCTCCAGGGACTGCGATTCAACCACTTGCCTGGGTAGCTTGTTCCAGTCTTTGATAACCCTTTTGGTACAGAAGTTTTTCCTACTGTCCAACCTAAAATTCTTCTGGCACAACTTGATGCCGTTTCCCCCTTGTCATATAGATGGGAGAGAAATGATTTATGAATGCAACCATAAAAGGTAAGAAATACCTTTAAAAACTCATGTGGAAGAAGCCTGGACTGGACATGGCAGGAGGATTAAAGGGGAAATAACCTCTAGTTTTACACTTATACATTTGTGCCCTTTTCCTCTCTCTCTCAACTACTGTCCATCACACAGAGCAGAGAGCATTGATCATTAAAGTGCCTGCAAGCAAACTTGGATAGATAATAACTAGTTTTACTACAACGTTGATTATGGATAGAACAGGAGGAAGAAGAGTTATAAATGGATGGGCAAATACCGGTAGTGTAAGACACCTTAGATGGCTACATCATATATAGGAGCAGGAGCTGCACTGACAGGAACTTAAATCAATTGTGAAGCACAAAAGAATATTGATTGTGAATCAGCAATGTATTCACTGCAATTTAGCACATTATCTGCATTTTTTTGTCCCCCTACTCCAGTCAAACACAAAAGGGCAACTGCTGTCTGATTTGTTCGGGGCTTAATCAACGCCTGTGAGGTCAGAGGGAGTCACCAACTTCCACATTCTTTGGAGGAATTCACTTAATGAAGTCACAGGCAGGGTCCAGACAAAAATTAATTATCCGCTGAATGTTCTGCAACTTCCCCTCATACTCGGCTAGTTCCCCTCAGGTTTGTGCTGAGAGCTTGGCAATTTTCACATGTATCAGCCAGCACACTGTGCCTTTCCATAGCAATATCATAATTTCGACTCCTTTATCAGTGTATTAGATTATGAAGTTATCTACTTTCAAAAATGATTACACTAAGGCTTCTGAGAAATGGGTCAGTTTTAATTCCTGCATAATTTTCTGTATGGTAATTGTGGTCATATCCATAGTAATCACTCCTCGTTTCTTTTCATATAATAAGTTCTGGCATTCATTGTAACTTGATTCTATAACTAAAGATAATACTTCTATAAAAACAAAATCCTAGAATCATATTCACTTCTCAATGTCTAATTTAGTTACCTCTATTTCTCATTTTCAGCTTAACTTTTCTTTTCAAAACTGTTGTGTTAAAAGAAAAATAACCCCTGCAAACTGAATACCAATTATCAGTAAAATAGAAGCTATCTATCTAGACCATGTGATATAAAGAATAGGATACTAAGAAGATAGCAATTGGTCTGAGGATCTCAAGGGATCATGCCTGAGAAAAGTAGGGTAAGTATGAAACCTGGCCTTTACAAGGATGACCAGTCTGATGCAAGTAAAAACAATGCTTTATCTCCCAAAGGAGCAGAAACAATTTTCTCCTAAATATCTTCAAAAAAGCCTCATGGTCTACTCAATTACTCATGTAGCTGAGCTTTTCATATCCTCTCTTAAGATGATTTAGACTTTCAGACTTTTGCCTCAAGTCAATCTTTAGAACAACAAATTCCTGTCACCTATGTATGGTTTCATGGTTTATAGTTTAACATACCTGTAGCTGGTGAATGCTTAGTTATTTTGTGAGGAAAGGAAAGGAAGTTTGTTGCCTAAGAAGGTTGTTTCCTGGAAGGTTCTTGGCTAAGGTGATCCTACATCCCTAGCAGTCGTTCCCCAAATCTAGTAGCTGAAGAGTAATTCTGTCCCACTTCTAGATCAAGCAGAAGTAGCTGCAGTCTGCAAGATTGCTAACAGATAAGAATACTCTCACCAAGGTCATTATCCTCAAAGAGAGATATATTTATTACTTTTTTAAATCAAAACCCCTTCCAAGGAAAAGTGTCAAATTGACTATTTTATTTTCCTGATTAATGATGAAAATAATTTTTACTTGGTTTAGGAAAGGATATAAAATTTCTTACTCATTCCATCGGTCCTACATTCTAAAAAGTTACATATTTTCAAATAAAGCTGTTAATTTATTAGATGGAATTTTTTCAGTTTAGACAAGAAATGATAAATGCAACAAAAGAGAAAATAACAAAATTAGTACACAATCTGTCTTTTATTTTGACTTGGCTCCAAAATTTTCAACTGAGCTCTCACTATTTGATGGATTTTCAGCAGAATTTTGCGAAACACTTTTTAGCCTGTTATTGAACAGAAGATCTGTTTCAGAGAAAAGACATTGTTTAGGGTAAGACTAATGTTTCAGACTATGTGAGCGAAATCATACTTAACTAGGTCAAACCTATATTTGTCTTCAATAATCAAAAAATGTCACCTGCAAATGTATGATTATTGAAATCTAAGTATATCTATATAACTGTAAATAGCTTTCCTCTCTAAGACCATAGGTGGTGAATCTAGAAAAGAATACATTCACAGTATCAAATTATTCTGTTTATGAAAAGTTCAATACACAATGCAATCATATGCCAGCTGTCAGCATTTTGAAGTGCTAACACATAGTGCATAACCATTCTCCATTGAGAGGCCTACACGTTAAATGAATATACTGGTCTGCTTTATTTTAGAAACATGTTTGAATTAATTAAATCAGTGGAATAATAAGCTGTAACTTTACAAAAAGACAAGGCTTAAGTGCCCTATAACAACAACAAAAATAAAAGATAGAGAATAACTTTTGGGGTTTTTTTTGGCCCTTGGAAGAAGCAAGAAAATCATTTTCTTTGGCTATCAGCGAAAATGTTAAACCAAAATTCATCATGTTCAAGTCATAAGGCAATAATGCTTTATTATTATTGAAAAATACATGTATATAACAATAATAGTAGAACTAGAAAAAAATAACAGAAACAGTGGACTTCAATTTTATTCCTTTTTAAACTTACTCTATTGAAGAAAGAAAATGAGGTAGATTCTTATTGCAATAATAATACTCTATTTTTGAACAGGTCTGATTTTAGATGGTTTGGCCATCTGATTTATAAATTCAATTTCTAAACCAATTTCCCTGCAATTGTGAATAATATGAAATTCATTACTAAAAGGAAAGATTTTTTCTTAGACCACATTGGATTAAAGCGCAGCATTTGTCAAAAAGTGAATCATCAACAGATAGCAGAGAGCCAGAGCTTACATAAAAGAAAAAAAAAAAAACAGAAAAAGGGAGAGAGAATAAATCTTGTGCTCTGCAATTTAAACTAACCTCCAGTCATTAGAGCCAGAGGCTGATGCCCTTCTGCGTGATGGCTGGTGTCACTGGAAAAATTAGTATTCTGAACTAAATGGATTTGGAATTTGATCCCTATGATAATTCCTGGAGTTTATCTTTTCAGTTCCATATTTGTTGGTTCTTTTCCTCTGCAGCCAAGACCTAAGTTGATAGACATTAAATGAGATAATTCTTTTCAAAATAGCCTTTTAAATCTATAAAGAGAGGTTCAGAGCTCTATGAACAGAACATGAATCTGTAATATATATCACACCACTGTCATTTGCTCATAAAAATTGTTCAGAGTTGCAAAATCTTCCTGCCTGTCTTCTATGATGGTAAGTGAGTGGAGGGATAGTGACACAAAGGAAAGTGATTAATAAGGACTACAGCTAGTGCTTCTCTTTTCTTGGGACTGCTTATATATTTGTTCATGCAACTGGAGTAACCAACCTAAGAAATTCTTACTCCACACATCTTGCTGCCAACAGCTTTGTTACCAACATCTTTGTTATAATCCTAACATTCCCACTTCCCCTTTTTAATTTATTGCCGACATTTGGTGCAAGGGAAGAGCTGAATATTACCAGCTAAGTGTTCTCATATATACAGAAATGTGACTTTTGTTTGCATTTGGAAACTTAACACATCTAAGCTGGATTTGTCTCTGAAAGGGTAAAAATGATTTAGGGTTTTTGTAAGTATGTCTGTGGCCAGCTCATGGACTTGCAATGCACCTTTAGCACCATTTCACTGGATAGTCTGTTTCTGACCTCAAGTAATGTAAGACCAGAAGGTTTGGACATGAATAATATCCATTCAAGCCTTAAGTGTCTAACTGAAGAGGTGCACTGAAGCTTTTCCTCCATTAGTAACGAGAACAAGTGGTGTTCCTTATACTACATGGGAAATAAGCCACATTCCTGTGGCACTTTCCATTCTCTTTCTTCATCTCAGAATAGATACAAGAGCATCTGGAGACTGTACCCATGGAAACACTGTCACAACATAAGGCAAGATCATTTATTTTATCTTTGATTTTTCTGATCTTGCTTGGATTTTTGACTTTTAGTTGGATACAGAAATTTTCTAAGTGATATGGTAGCTTTTCTATCTGTCAGTAATAAATACTCTGAGGCTTACAAATGTATTATACTACTGTAAAGGAGTAAAAATTTTGAATATGCTTCACATAAAGTTGAATTTAAGATTCCATTTCAGTTTATTCACATACATAAAATTACTCTTTTAATTCAGCTTCTTACTAGGATACTTTTTGTTTGGTGTTCGGAAGAAAATCAGCTAAGTAGTTAGAGGGTTACAAATGTTCAAACTCCATAGAAGCAGAATGTTTTTTGCAACCCTGAAGCTCAGCAGAAATACTTTCTACACGAAGTCTCAGATTCACTTCTTTATAAAGTATTTTTTACTTCACTTCCTAAAGAATGCTCCAGCAAAAAAAAAAATAAAAAATGCTAACCCTGGTAGGCCTTAGGCACTCCTCAAGCCAAACAACCTGGACGAAGGAGATTAAAACTGGTTAGTTATTAGAAAGTTCACACAAAACAAGAATTGCTGAAATGAATGTTGCCTAAAGCACTGTTAAATTTTAATGCTTCAGAAAAGATTAAAACTCCTGGGACTAACTTTTAGGCAACCAACACTGACAGCCTAGCACAGCAGACCTCAGGTTCAAAGCCAGCCTTAGAAGCTGGGAAAAGCGCTCTCTGCTGAGATGTACTGTGCCATGGGAACACAGCTGTTAGTATTCCACACAACCAGGTTAAACCTGTCTTAGAATCACAGAATCACAGAATGGTAGGGGTTGGAAGGGACCTCTGGATATCATCGAGTCCAACTCCCCTGCCAAAGCAGGTTCACCTAGGGCAGGTTGCACAGGAACATGTCCAGGTGAGTTCTGAAAGTCTCCAGAGGAGATTCCACAACCTCTCTGGGCAGCCTGTTCCAGTGTTCTGTCACCCTCAAAGTAATGAAGCTTTTCCTTGTGTTTAGGTGGAACTTCCTGTGTCCCAGTTTGTGATCGTTGTGCCTTGTGCTTTCGCTGTGCACCACTGAAAAGAGACTGGCAAGAGACTGGCATCATCCTCTTAACCCCTCTCCTTTAGATATTGTTAAATATTGATTAAGATTCCCTCTCATTCTTCTCCAGGATGAACAGACCCAGGTCTCTCAGCCTTTCCTCATAAGAGAGATGTTCCAGTCCCCTAATCATCTTTGTAGCCCTCTATTAGAGTCTTTTCAGTAGTTCCCTGCCTCTCTAGAACTGGAGAGACCAGAACTGGACACAGTATTCCAGATGTGGCCTTACAAGGGCAGAGTAGAGAGGGAGAAGAACCTCCCTCAACCTGCTGGCCCCACTCTTCTTAATGCAGCCCAGGATACCATTTGACTTCCTGCCCACAAGGGCACATTCCTGCCTCATGGTTAACTTATTGTCTATGAGGACTCCTAGGTCCTTCTTTGTGGAGCTGCTTTCCAGCAAGTCAACCCCTAACCTGGGTTATTCCTCCCCAAGTGCAGGATTTTACACTTGCCCTTGCTGAATTTCATGAGGTTCCTCTTCGCCCAGCTCTCCCATCTGTCCAGATCTTGCTAAATGGCAGCACAGCCCTCTGGTGTGTCAGCCACTCCTCTGAGTTTTATATCATCAACATGATGATACATCTAGGCAACACATAATCAAATCTTTAGTATGTCATAAATAAACCACTAATCAGAAATAATGAAGAGGAACAATGTTATCAAACTTTAAATACCTATACTGTAAATCTCTGCATTTGTAGTAGCTACCTGCTGCTATCTTTGTAGTCAAATGTACAGAAACAGGGTACACCTAATCCATATTATTTTAGAAGTCTGCTTTAGAATTTACTGAATCACAACTGTGAAGTGACAGTTCCTTTCTGTTTGCCAGGGAGAACTGCTGGGTGCTCATGAATGCTGGTTCTCATGTCCTCATTGACTATGTCTGCATGTAGTCCAGTGATTCCCATCTGCAATATCTAGCAGCTGAGGATAGCCAGACAGTAAAAGAGAAAGAATACAGAAAAGTAGTAAAATAGAGATCTTGATATATTTTTTTATTCTGAAGATGGCCAGTATTTCAAGAATACTTGTTGACAGATACATGTTTCCTTTCACATGAAAATACAAAATTAGGGAATCTGCAAGCAAATATATTTATGGTGCAATCTAACATGATTATCTTTTTGAGCAGTATTTGTATATTTACTTGTGAGTTCAATGTCTAATCTGACCTAATCATCTCACTCTTTAATAAAAGGAAAGAAGTAAGTGCATTTGGAAGACAGTTACTCCCACAAATATTAGAAAGGCTTCCAAAGGTCTGTTATCTGTAGAAAGCCTAGTCTGTAGAGAGCCTTCCATCTTTTTTTTAAAAAAAACCAACATATATTTTTATCTTCTTTCTTTCTAATTTTTTTTTGACCATGCAATATCCTTAAGCACATAAAGACAGAGATCTTTACCTATTTATAGGGTAAATAAAATATAAATAGGTATATAAATATACCTATTTATAAATCTTTACCTATTTATAGCATTCTTGCAAAAGATTTTGATGAACTTATAAAGCTCATCAAAACCCCTTATTTAAATATGTGAACATTATGATGTACCTGTAAATCTTTTGTTTCTGTTGTTGATAGTTCAACAATTTCAGCATTCATTAATCCTTCAGAACAGTGTATTAGCACCTGAGCACCTAAAAAAAGAGGTCCTAATCATTCACACTCCAGTATTCAAGGAACTAGGAAACCTTTGGAGAGATCTGATTATGCTTTCATCTTTTTTTTTGAAGCTGATCAAGACCTGTGTTTGAAGAAACTGAAGAACTAAAAGGCTTCAAGGCATTAAATAAAAGGGTTGAAATTATTTATTATTCTGCTTATTTGTACCAAATCAATTTCCCACTCCAGAACCAGATACTGATTTAACATCAAGAGATTTGATAAGTATATAAATGCTTAAACTTTCATCAGTCTGAAGAGTAAAGGAAATTAAATGAAAAAAAAAAAAAAAAAGGTAGTGTCGAAGCTATCATCTTAAACATCCTATTAAGAACATTGGTGAATAAGAGTCCAGCAGCAACAAAAGCAACGGCTGCAATGTCTGAGGCAATCTATTTTGGACTTTACAAACTGCTATTTATGCCACAAAGCACAACAACGTAGAAATCCACACCAGTGTTTCTTTACATTAATTTCGAAGGTAAGTACATTATTTAGAAGGCAGTCAGAAATAGAATGTTTCTGCCTTAAAACATTATGCATATGAGAAACAACCAGAGAGGATTTATTTTGAAAACTGAAAGGTGAAAAATCCAGAATTGTTCATTTTCACACCTTTCTAATTCTTAATTTCTGCTTGTACAGAAGTAACCCAGATAGATTAGGGGGCTATTTTTAATATATTGTCAAACCGTCAGCTAATTTCTCATTCTTTGTACCCTGGAGAAATAAACTCTTACCCTTTAGTTATATCTGGAGTTTTCTCTAGAAGGTCCATATGTTTCTTCTACTGCATGTCTATTGCTCACTGAAAACAGTGAGTAAAATAGAGTCTGATATTATCTGCATGTGTATTAACAGCTCTTGAGATCGTTATGCTATAAAATAATGCCCAATCTTAATAAAGAGAAACCAGAAATTTTGAACAGAAACTGTAGAATCCTTGCAGGGAATAGTAAATGAAGATTCATATAAACATCTATATAAAGAAAAATCTGAAAGGGAAAGTACAAAGGCAATAATTTAAGAGAATAGATCACTGCAGCAGAAAGCTACAGCAGGAATACATTTAAACAAGCAGTTTGCAAAGGTTAAGCTGTATATCAGCACCATTTAGTCTCCTTATTCCCACTTATGCAGGAACATTTGGCCTACATTTTGATCTTGAATAGTTATCTCCGATCCTTTCATTTAATATCATCTGCGTGCTTTATTAATATTCTCATCTCTCAGTTTATCAATGAGCATATTAAATGGAGGTTAGATCTCTGGCCTCTAGAGTCAGCACAAAATACCTCCCATCTACTTATTTCATTGCTAATTTTCATTACTCTTTGTTATAGACTTTTAGTCAGATTTCAGCCCATTGAGTGTATTCTCTGCAGAATAATTTATACAAATTTTTCAAGTGAAATGTGATAGAGCCAGTGTCTCTTTTACTGCATATGTTTATATCTGTGAAAGCTCTTCTAAGATCAGCATATACTAGAAAACGAAATCTGTGTGTCAAACAGTTCATTGAGATGTTAAAGAAAATAACATATGCATACGATGTTAAAAGTGATAATGTAATTAAAATATTTCATTAAATAGGATATCTAATTCTTATGAGTTCTTTGGTTTCCAGACATTGGTTCTGCGTATACTGAGATTTCTCAGCCTGGATTAACCTCTGCAGAACTGGAAGTGCTCAATACCATATAGTACTGAGCTTTTCACATTTAATGATTTTTCTTTTGGATTTTAATGTACAAAATCATTTAATCGTGCGTGAAATGAAAGAAGCATCCAAGAAATAAAAGAACCACTGAAGTAGTCTCACTGAAGTTAAGATTTCCACTTACAAGTATTGAGTTACACAGATGGGTTCAAGTCCTGATTTCACCTAAAGTAAATCAGTGTGGCTTCATTTAATTCAATAGAATTAGGCCAGTTCACCTCATCTAATGATCTGCCAGCTCACACGTTTTTTGCTAAAGATATGAGCTCAACCTAAGAGGTTGTACTTTGAGAATCATTCCATTCCTCTTTTCAAAAATAGAGTTCATACAATTGAAAGGTTTTGCCAGATTATTAATTCTTCCAGATGTGTTTTTTGTTCTTTTTTACTTCTTGCAATTAGTGTGTGACAAAGGAAATATCTACTTACAAAAAAAAACCCCAACCCTTAGTATACATATTAGCCATTTTCACAACATTCTCATTGGGTGCTTTATTTGGTATATACAATGGGTATATGGGATCTAATCTTAACACATAGCATGTGTTATTTAGGCCATAATGTTAGGACTTTGAGTTGGATAGACTCCTAACGAAATTAGGACAAGTAAAAGACACTAACAAAATGATATGAAAATGCTCTGGATTTATACTGATGTCTAACAAGATGCAGCTGTCTCCTGGTAAGTAAAACTACGTTTGAAGTAGGTAGTATGTACAAACTTCAAGAAATTCATGCTTAAAATGACAAAATAATGCTGACATTTGCTGCAGTTTATTTATTTATTTTAATGAATAGTCTGCTTTATCAAGATGTCTGGCCTAGACATCTCATGATGCTCTTATACAGCTTAACTAGAGCATATTTAAACCACAAATGGAAAGAAAAACTGCTCAATTAACTTCATGGCCAACATGTCTAAATCCTTAAATAGAAGGATCAAATTAAGCAGTAAATTATAAATGAGGTGTTTGCTAAGTAACAACAGAATTAAGGAGTCAAAAATGATATTAATGTTTCATAGAATCATAGAATGGTTTGCGTTGGAAGGGATCTTTAAAGATCTCTCTGTGGGCAGAGAAATCTTTCACTATATTAGGTTACTCAAAGGCCTGGGCAAACAGATATTGAACATTGCTGGGAATAGGGCAACTACAGCTTCTCTGGGTGACCTGTTCCAGTGTGCCACCACCCCCACAGTAAAGAATTTCTTCCTCATGTCCAATCTAAACCTCCTCTCTTTTCTTTTTAAAACTATTACCCCTGTTACACTGAATCCCATTTCTGCTGAACATGCACTGAAAGAGACGCTGCTATTGAAAGACAAGAAGCCTAATAGAACTTCCTACTGTGTAAAGTATCATGCACCTAACTGATTTTTTAGAGAAATTACCGTGTTCCTCCTGCATCCTTCCTGTTATAAATGGAAGAGAAGGAAATTAATTTTGAATCCCTTCTCATTGCAAGGCAACTGATTGCAGACCTTCTCTTGCTCCTGATGAAATTCTGGGGAGGTTACTGGTTGTAATGACATTTATTTTGTCTGCAAGGAAACTGAGAAGGTAGATAAGTCTACATATTTTAAGTGTGCAATAGATAACAGAATCATAGAACGGTAGGGGTTGGAAGGGACCTCTGGAGATCATCTGGTCGAAACCTCCTCCTAGAACAGGACCATCTAGGGCAGGCCACGCAGGAACATATCCAGGTGGGTTTTGAAAGTCTCTAGAAAAGGAGACTCCATAAACTGTCTGGGCAGCCTGTTTCAGTGCTCTGTCAACCTCACAGTAAAGAAGTTTTTCCTCATGTCGAGGTGGAACTTCCTGTGTTCCAGTATGTGAGCATTGCCCCTTGGCCTATCACAGGGCACCACTGCAAAGTCCCAATAAGAGATAGGAGATAATAAATTGTAATATGTTCTTCCTGTGACTTATCCTCAATGTATTCAAACTAGTGTTCGAGGTAATGAACTGGCATCTCCACAAGTGAATATGATGGGCTGTTCTGCCTAGTCAGGAGCACACAGTTGTAGCAGTTTTGCAGTGTCTCACATCTGGTGATAAGGACAGGGAGGATGAAGAGAGGCTGGAGCCATATGTTTTTATATTTTGTCTTGAAGACCTATTATATGTTGCTCTAGAAATCCAATTAAGAGTTAATATAAACATCAAGGGTGGTGTTATGAGAAAAATTAGATAGGATACAGTCCTCAGCTACCTCATTAGTACTGTACCTGGTCCTTACTCTTCCTCTCTGTTTCATCCATCTAGTACTGTCAGCAACAGACATAGGAGCAAATGTCTAGCAGCACTTCAGCCACTTGTGATTCACCAGTCCAAATGATCAGGTTCTCAAATTGAATGATCCATTTGCAGTCTGTGACATGAATGACCAACAAGGTTTGAAATCACATTGCTGCAACTGAGTTTAAAAGCTCTGCTTCTATGCAGCTGAGAGCAGCTGAGAGCAGCCTCGCAATCACAG
>VWZK01005858.1:0-18437 GCA_013396935.1 Baryphthengus martii
CTCAAGAATTCTGTGATTCTGTGATCTTAAGAGGATGTAGTGAGAAGGACAGTGTGTGTTTAAAGGGTCCTAGGAAGATTGAGGCCTTCTCATGACCAGAGGAGAGCATATCTGTGATGTGCTCCCCAAAACAGGGTGACAGAAGAAGAGACTCTTTTCTCCTCTCATCAGTTGTGGTAAGAGCCATTTCATGTTCTATATTCTGTAGCACGGAATGGGGACAAAAATCATGATGTGTGCTCTTTCGTTTCTCCTTTAGTGGATGGTAGATTCCAGAGGAACATGATTTTGTCTGAACTTGTATCTGTCAGATGGTGGAAAATACAGGTGATCTGATTCCCTAAGGGAAATGCTGGATCACTGTGACAACATCTCTCAAATTCACTTCCTCCGGTTTTCACCAGTGGACAGCTCCTTGTTTTGACTTCTCAGAAAAAGACACTGAAACTAGCAGCTGATCTTTAACAAGATGCTTGAGAAAGGCTGCTAGACTTCCCTTCTTACTTGAACACAGGAGTCCTGGATATCTGAAAATGAAGGGCTCTGGGAGTTGCAATCTGTGTTTAATAACTGAAGAAAGACAAAAGATCTTTTAATTTGATTATAATTGTCACATAACTCCTTTTCATTTATCTTCATGTTGATGACCCAGAGATTCTTTCAAAATCTTGATCCAGGCCACCATCTACCATTGCAACATTAATGTCCTTGTCTCAAACAACTTACAGTCTCATTTGGAACAATACAAAACAAATTAACTTTCTTATATGCACACTGTCCTTCTCTCATCTCATCTGCACTGGGGAAGAAAAGATTTTCAAATACTTTCATGGGAGGTAACCGTGTCTCTTTCGGATTTTAAGAGTCTTCCCTAGCTGGAGAAGAGCAGAAAGTATCTCTCTTGACCTTGGAAAACTTTCCCCTTGAAAAAGTGACCAAAATCAAAACACCTCTGCAAAAAAACTTACTTGAAATGTTTCATCTAAACCCAAATGTGACATCCAAGAGAAACGGGAGTTGTGAACAAAACTTGTCAGTGGAGTCTGTACCTAGGACTGAATATCATACAGATGACATTTCTTCTAGGCTTTCCCCATTCCCAAACACTATTTGTGAGACAAGGGAGGTGTCAAAATCTGTATCATAGACATTACTTCCAGAAAGCACTAATAAAATATAAAGGAAATACAGAATGTTAATTCCAACAACAAGTTAAAGTGTTCAAGCTTCTTCTTAGAGACACAATCTGAACTGAAATGTTGTAGGCTAGTGGATTTCCTGCTTATCAAAGATTGCTCCTTAATTAAAACAAGAGTTTTAGTTTTTATACTGTGGTGACTTTAGCTCCCATTTCTTGGGCAGTATTATTTAATACAGTGAATAGAATTAAAACTTTTCCTTATTATGAGCCAGAATATCAGTCTCTTTAAATAGTGAGCAGATAGGCACATGAGTAATCTGTTCACTGTCAAGGGGGCTGAATGTACTGGGAGTAGGCAGAAGTAAGAAGATTATTTATCTCATCTTAATATTTCTTATTGCTATTAGTATTGAGGCCAAATCTAGCCATACTTAGTCCAAAACACTACTAAAGATCATGGGCTTATATGTGTCGTGATGAAAGCCTTAAGAAGGTTCCACAATTTGGCCCATTATTATTTATATTCGTTTAAATAGCTCATCAGAGCTCCCTGCTGCCCTTCCCTAAAACCCTTTCTTCTACGAAACAAAAATACATGGTGCTGACTCCAAAAAGCCAACAGTTGATAAGACCTGCTAACACTCACTGAATGCTTAACTTGGAGCACTTCAACAAATCCCACAAGTTTTCATGGGATAGTTTTCTGTACTTTGGCAAATCTTGCCCTTTGTGTGGGAAGGTGAGAATAATACTGTGTAGTAACTTAACCATGCGGGTGATGTCTGAGCAGGAAATTTGCGTGATTTTCATAGGTCTATTTGCTGCTTTCAATTATCTTTCATTTATTGCTTATACAAAGAGAAAAAAAATCATCGAAATCTACATTGAAGAAAAGGTTCATCTCTTTCTTAAAAAAAAACACATGAGACACTGCAAATATTTAGATTTTAGTCTGCAGTACATGAAAGATGTGTTTAAGTCTGGCAAAGAAGAGAAAGGAGATTGGTGAAGAAGTGATAGTTCAGGAAGAAAAGGTGTGATATTGAAATTGAGAGCATTCCTTGAAAACTGTAAGAGAGACAATGTGATCGTTATCAGTTTTTCTTCTCTTTTTTTACTTTGTTTTCTTTTTTTTTGTTTTTACTAATACTTGTTACTTCTGTGAATAATTTATTGCCACGGACTTGTGTGGATACACGCAAAGAGACAAATTCTGAATTGTGCCTGCATGAATGCTGAAGTGGAAGTAAGAGCTCAAGAAAAGTTTCTATCATAGCTGTAGAGGAAATGAAGTATGAGAAGTACTCATGGCCTGTACCTATGTTGTCTTGTAAGAACATCCCTGTGTAAACATCCTCAAGGCAAGATTTCCTGACCATCCTCAACATCTTTAAAGTTGATCACTTGGGGAAGCTCAGTCTAGAAAATTGTCTGGGCTTTACATGACCCACTCACCTCCCTCCAGGCAGTGTGTGTGTTCCAGAGTGAGAGCAGTCTGTCCCTGCTTATGTTTGTGTCCACCAGCATTCATCTCACTGCAGAAACCTGCCCACCTGCGTGACAATGTTGTGCTGGACATCACCCTCCTTCCGTCACCCCACAAGATGTAGAAAGCTGTGCTGCCTCACCAGGCATTGGCCAGGAGGGGTGGTTCCTCTGGACGGTGCTGGTCTTTCTCAGCTCAGGGCATCTACCTCTCTTCTTGGGTGTGAGCTGTGTTTGCCCTGGTGGGCTGAATCAGCCCTGAAGTGCTCCAGAACTGATCCTGCTTACCTGTGTCCTTACTATAATGAAGCTAGATGGATTTTGGACTGAGGGTTGCCAGGCAACACTAATTTACCTAGCAACTACTTGTTTGCAATGCAAACGGGCACCATATCATGCCTTGCTGGCAAGCTTACATGCGTGTGGACATCTGCTGCTGTTTCACACCTTTTTAGGTCCTGCACACCTACTCTGCTCCCCTTGCCTCCCACAGAGCACAACCTGGCTAGCTGTCTCCTTTCTGAGTGGCCATTACCTCTGTCCCATAGCCTTTTCCACAAACATAGAGAAAAGCCAAGAGGGAAGTTATTTGTTTATAGGACATCTCCCAGGCTGTACAGGTCCTACCACCCCTGGCCCACCTGTCTCTGCCCTCCTCTTACTTTGTTCTCTGCATTGTAGCCACATGTGATGCAGAGGAAAGAACACATGTAGATCCATGCGGATTGCTGCCGCCTTGGATACAATGCCAGACAGATCAGATGTCTGAGTGCACATCAAAAACACTATTCAGAGCAGGATGCTCTAGAATGCTGTTTGATCAAACCACACATGGATGCATATCCTTAACTCCTACTTTGTACATTCAGTTGTCTCCCAATCCCTTACAATTCCTACAGGCAATACCCATCACCTTATGTCTACCTTTCATGTGGACATCTCCCAGATTAATCTGGCTTTCCAGGGAGAACTGGGCGGTTAGTCTTGTGACTCCATCAGCACAGGCCTGCTGGCCATGTGCTAGAAACAACAGACAGGGAAAATTCTATGCTTTTTAAAACAGGAAATAGAGCTGTGTGAGAAACAAAGCTGGTCTGGTCTCTCCCAGATTCTTCTCTGTCCTGAAGAGTGCAAACGGGATATGTCCACAGGACTGTTGAGAGCCAGGACTGGTCTCCGTGGCCAAGTACTCAAGATTCCCCATTCACTGGACTGTCACAATGGAAAGAGGAAGAGACTCTGCATAAACTACGGTATGAATCATGGTAATTATTACTAATTTTAGTGGCAATGTCACCATTGGCACTTTCTTTAAGAATCTGTCTTGCAGCTGTGCCTTGTCTATGAGATGTCACTAGTAGTTGTTGTCTATGAAGAGTTACAGCTTGATCAAATAAGACCATACAAAAATAACAATACCATTTTGAATCATCCCTTTTAAAAATTCTTTTAAAAGTGCTGTTATTCAGGGACCAGCTGTGAACACATTTGATTTGTCCGTGATCTCTGTGGTGGAAAGAAAACGTCTTTTCTGCTGGAGTCTTTTAGAATCATGGTGGGGCACTTTGATAGTCTTTTGTGTTCTGATTTGGAGGAAGGAATCTTGGTTCCCGAAGTTACCCCATCTAATAGCTTTCGCCTGTAACACCACTATTGATGAGTTCTTGTGATTCTGCAGTAGGCCTTTATGATTTCTCTATAGAGAAATGTATCAGTGTCACTTATTGATGTCTGGGCCTAAGACCATGCACCAGCAAGAGGGTGGTCACTAGAGCAATGTTCAGAACTTGGAGACCTGGGAATAGATCCAGGTATATTCTCTTGCTCCACATTGACTTTTAGGTAGCTTGAGGTCAACGAACATTCACTGTGTTTGCTGGCAGATAAGAGGGAAGGCTTCTCTGTTAAGGACAATGGAAAGATTGACAGCCCTCAGACCACAAGTGTGTCTCATCTCACCCCAGTGTTTTTTGGCACTGCCTGCCACCCTCCTCTTGTAAAGTCAGGGTGGTGTCTTTTCAGCAGGACAGTGGAGTGGTGCTACAACACACAGTGTTGCATCTCAGGAGAAAGGCAAGTGGCAGTAGGTGGTGTCTGCGGAAATGGTGGGAAGTAAGAGTGCCACAAACAGTGTCATGGACTTGAACACAGACACAGATGTGTCTGAGGCAAGTATGGGTCTTCCTTAACACTTTGGAGAATGTACACATGCCATTACTCTCCACATGTGCTCCGCAGGGGCCATCTAACAGCAGATGTGACCATGAGGCAGCACTGCATTTCTGTGGGTTGTTTCACTTGCTGCACAGAGAGGTGCAAGTTTCCTCATGTATAATTTGTGCCACTGCCAAACTGATAAAACAGGGCAAAGTGAAATGGTTATCTAAGCAAAACATGTCCAAGTGTAACTCTGACACATAGCTTGATCCACTCATCAGAGACAGCACACAATAGAAAAAAATGGTGGTGAAGTTGGATGAATAAGTACAAGTCACATACTTTGCATTTGTTGTTTGTGACAACCGATTTGTAAGAAATGGCAACTGTGCTTCAAAGAAGAGTCAATGCCCCACTATGTGTCTTTGAAGAAAGTGATTTCTTCTAATAGATAGCAAATAGTGACATTGTTCAGGAGCAAGCAGAAGAAAAATTAAGGCCTCTAGCTGATGCTCAGGTAGGTGGGAATTTATACCAGGTGAGTCTTCCTGCTTTGGTTGCTGGACTTGCAAGTTTTTTTATACAACCATGAAAGTATGGAGCTAAAAAAAAAGAGGAGCTGTGTAATCTACAAGAGGCTTTAGGCAATGATTAAATGTAACCAGATCATTTAATACAGGTATTCATCTAGTAAAAAGTGTTATTTAGAGACCCTGAAATACTTATATGCAAATTATTTGGTACTTCAGTTTTTAATATAAACTCTTTTTTTTTTCTTCCAACTAGATATTTTTATAATGATTTTACATCTTAAATTTTCCTCTATGAACACAGAGAAGAACTCATAAACTTTTTAAATATTTGTCAGCTCTCATGATATCTCATATTCAGTTCTTTTCTTTCATATGAATAGATCTCTCTGCTTACTTATAGATCTCATTTTCTCAATCTCTTCACTTTTTATTGTGCTCTTTTAACCTTATCTAGTTTGCCTAGAATTGCCTTAAAGCCCAGTGCCAAAAGTGGAGTACACACTCCAGCTGATGCATTGCCAGAGCTGAATAAAGCAGAAAACTTAGCTCTTGAATTACCTATAGAATCATAGAATCATTTAGGTTGGAAAAGACCTTTAAGATCATTGAATCTAACTAATACTCTTGATAAGGTGCTGGACAGCAACTTCTTTCATGTTTATTCTTAATTGCCTTATACTCTTTGCAGAAGTCTGTCAGGTGGGGACTCTGTGGAAAAGGGGGAATTGTAGACTTCTTGAGACTACAGATTGGAGGGAGTATGGGTGGAATTTGGAAACAGCACCTCTTGAGGCATGGGAGTGTCAAAAGAAGTGAGAAAGAGCCACCAGGCCTCAGAGAGATGTCCCATGGACCAGGGGCCTGGAACAGAACTGTTGCCCTTCAAACAAGTCCCTGATTTAGTTGCAATCAACACAGCAAGAATCTAATCTATGGTGAGGATGTAAGAAGTTGGCTTTAAACTCCTCCTTTTTCTGAGCCATCTAATCCAATCTAGTGTAACCTAATCTAATCTAATCTAATCTAATCACTTTTAGTTGTTCTTTCATCCAAAAAGCTAAATATTTTGGTCATCATAGGAAATTGTGACTCTTCAGAGTACAAAAGGCTAGTGACATTTTGGAGCAACTTATTAAAGCAAGAAGCTTTGAATTTGTCACTTATCTGGAGTTCAGCTGCATGATACAACATCAAATGCTTTTCTTGAAACAGCAATTGATTGCTAGCTAAATTTCAGTTTGACATCCACTTAAGATAATGATTTTTTTGACGTATCTTCTGCCTATCCAGTTTTTTTCTCATTATCATGTCTGCATCTGATTTATGAAAGTATTGAATGGTAGCTCATCATAGTATAAACTCTACTGCATTGCTACTTCCTCTGAGATTGACAGTAATTTGCCCAGTTGCCATGCTCTCTGCATATACAAGTTTAATATTTATTCCAATGACTGTTAATGCAATGAGTTTAGGCTAGTCTATATCCTCCAATTACTGTTTCCTCTTTCTTACATACTCAGTATATTTGATTTTCTTTTCTTTTTTTTTTTTTTTAATTCTGACTTGTCCAAAGAACAGATGCACTCAAACAAGTTTTAAAATGNAATCATTTATACTTAAAGAATTACTTCAGCTATCTCTCTCAGTGTTCTGAGGTCAACTTTGTCAGTCTCTAATAGCTCAAGCACCCTAATTTAGTTTAATATTTCTTAAGGGTTTCCTCACCATTTTGGCTCAGATTCCTATTCCACACTATTAACATCAATTAGTACTAAAAAAAATCTGATCATAATTAATCTGTTGCAACTACAGCAAAAAAGTCATTGAACATTTCAGATTTCTCTGTATTGTGCATTCTTTATTCACTTTGTTCATTACTTAACAAACCACTGTCTGTTTTCACTGTAGCCCATACTACAACATTAACACACATTGTTTCAATGTCCACCACACAGAAACACTCAGCGCATCTTCTTCTCATAGCCTCTGGACTGCAGAGAGCATGCACTTTATTGACACAACGCTAAAGTTACATCCATTGCTTAAAAGTCCACAGATTCAAGAGTGAAGCCACTATTCAAATCTCATCAGGACTCTGCAATGCTGACCACCCCTCAATTTTTGACTGTATGTGACTTGTAACTTCTGTTTTCTCCCTATCTCTAGAGAGTGGCCATACAAAGGTTTCAAAAACTTGCTTACTGCTTCTCTTTTGCTTCCTTATGATCCCACTGTAACTTTCTATGAAGCTTTTAAAAGCATTTGTCATTTTACTTACCTGCATCTCTCCCTTATACACCCCCACACTTTCACATTCACACTCACACTTTTGGTCGGTTGAACCTTTTAGTACTTGGTGCTGGTAATAAAAGGCTGTCCAGTAGCTAGATCAAGTTCAACTAGTTCACTTTCCACCTAACCAGTTTAACTGAAAGACAAGCCAGGAGAACCTGAGGAGACTCAGATTTGGCATTACAGGTCTTCAAAGAAGAATATGTTATTCCCACTCTTCTGCGAGGTTGGATGGCCATAGTTTGGTAACTAAAAGGAAGTTTTCTGCTTTTTTGACTTAAGAGCACTGGAGCCTTAAAGCTCCATTACACACATTTAAGATAAACTATGCATTTCCACTTGACATCTGTTTATTAAGCAATTAATCTAGTTTTGATTCTGTTGAAACTTTTTTTTTTTTTAATCTATGAAATCTGATTTCATAAAGTGCAATAATCTCAGTGTTTGGACAGGGAATCTGAGAAGTTATCTTTTGAGGGGATATGGTTGACACAGCATGAGAAAGGAGATTTACAAATGTCAAATGCACTACTAATTTATTTAGTGTTACAGAAGCGTGTCAACATAGTGCGAACAGTCATAGATGAATGAGGTACATAAATCATATATTTAAGAGCTTGTTTATGAAGCTCTAGACTGAAAGATTGCATGATTTTTTTTTTCTTTCCCTGACTGCTTAATTGCTCTCCCTTGACTTTGTAAACAGAGTTGACAGAGCTGAAATATCTTTTGTTCCAGGCAAATAGGCTCTTCAGTCTTCCTTTAACTTCGCATATCTTAAAGGAAACACAGACAGACATGCAAGACAAAATGGAACATGCTTCCTTCTCATTTTTTTCTGTAGAAAAACTTAAAGCAATGCTCAGCCAATCTTTTATATGAGGCAATACCTCAGCAGCATAAGATCCAAGCAGTCAATATTTTGCCAGAGAAAGTCATCTTTTCTTGCTGTTTCCTCAAATATAAATTACCTTGGGTAATCCATAGGCATTTTTCTAAACTTATTTAAGGTATTATTACCTTGAGTTCATTATCACCTGTAGCTTCTTGGGAGTGACAGTTTTGTATTACCTTTATTGATTGGCTTTCACTTTTTTTTCCCCATGTTTTTTGCTTGAGAGGATAAATGAAGCAGCTGAAAGGATGTGTGAAGACAGTTTCTTAAGAAACAGAATTCGTGTGCTATCGGCCTCTCTAACTATGATCTTTTCATTTTCTGCATCCATGATCGAATGGGTATGCTTGTGTTTAAGTTATAGGATACATGTGATAATATTCACAAGGACTCAGGTGATGCAGAGACTTGTAAACCTTCAGAACCTTGTGCATGTAGCAGGTACACCAACGACATTTCTAAACAATCTTCATCAAAACAAGTGCAAAGAGGACCTGTTGGGACTGTTCTCTGAGAAAAAGGCTACCTATTTCTTTTCATGTGTGGCCAGGAAAGTGCCCAGGCTCTGTCTAATCACACCAAAGGCATCTTGCAGATCTGACAAGGACTACACCAACCAGAAAGGGTCAAGGCTCCAACAACTTTGCACACTATCTGAGTGCTGTAGGAGATCAGCCCAGCTGTGGTAAGTGTCTCTAGCATTACTCAGCAGAAGGCACATATGGACCTGGTAGTCTTAAGCCACCTGGAAAGCAGGGTGAAGGGGTAGGATTTGGGGGTTAGTGTTCCTTAGAGAAACAGGTCATTCTGAAAAACAAGGGGAAAAACTTGTGCTGAGGGCTAATACAACTTCTCTCTATTGCTTATGTTTGGTATTCTATCACTTTGGTAAAGTTGGAAAACAAATCTGTGAACTATAGCATTGCCTTCATTGACTGGTGATGAGCAACACTTTCGCAGAGTCCAGAAACCTGGTAAGTACCCTACTTTAAAACACTTTATCCCAAGGCTTTTGCTGTATAACTTTGGGCTGAAATTTTCTTGGGAATTGCCTTTTAAAGACAAGCAAGACTGTCTTTTTTACATGATCAAATAAGCACAGATAACAAGAATGACCCCTTGCAGAATTTTCTTGTGCTTTGATTACTGTTATTAATTAATTCATGCTAGTGTGAGTGCTTGATTTAGGAGGAAGCATTGTCAATTAAGAATAATTGGGAACCAAGGTACTAGATGTGATTTTTTCACGTGTCACACCAACACATTTCTGTTCATGTCTCTCCGTCTGCCTGTTACATTGTGGTATTGAGAGGAGTTTTAAATAGATTATTAGTAACTGGTATTTATTCCAGACCATGCAACAGGAAAGCAATTAAGTCCAAAGAGATGTTAATTATTCGAAAATGCACAGACTACCTAGAGTGACATGAGTTCAAAGTCAGTTGTACCAGATTCGTTTCTGTGGTCAGTGTTATAATCAGTTGATTTTAGCACAGATTTATATCCAAAAGAGTGAATACTTTTATCTCACCGTATTTGAAAGATCAAAAATTCATACGTATCGTTGTATTGAAGCAATATCTAGCACAGCGCCTATGCTGCAGTTTCTTCCAAAACCCGATAGCATCTAACCTAATTCAGCTGATGAGTTCAAATAATGGAAAAATGTGATTTGACTGGGCACTTTTCTTAAAAAGTATTGCAAAGAGTCTTGTCAAAGAATATGTCCTTCCAGTAGTTTTAATACTTAGTCAAGCATCTTCTGATAAAAATTCTTTTCCTTGTGTTGCATTTCTTTAACTTTAAAGGTGCATGTAGAAAGTGTCAGCCTGTTCTCATTATTCATCATGTAACTTATTCCAGACATTGGTGGTTACATTGCACAGAAAGTACCTTGGTTCTGTCTTGATTTTAATACAAGCTCGATCCATGCATAGCTAGGACAGAAAACATCTTGCTATCTGCAGTCTTGCAGCAAAGTTTTAATCATAGCTCAACTTCTCAGACACAAGAAGGAGTGGAATAAGCTCTCCAGACTTCTTTTGTTTAACCCTGTTTTTCATTTCTGTTTCTGAAATAGTTCTACAACTCTTACCTCTGATCCGGTTAAAATCATAAAATTAGAACAGAAGACATTTTGATTCCATCTGGCTGGTTTGCAAAGCATGTTTTTGTAGTATCTGCTCACCCACATGAATAAAGTTTAAACTGGGAGTATGGATCTGGGAAACACAACTGGAAGCCGCAAAGAAAATTTGCTAATTTACTTGAGCAGGTAACAGTAGCAGGAAGGAATATGAACTTCAAAGCCAGGCTGTACAAGGCTGGGGTGACTGGGAATATCCTCTGATTGCCAACCTATGCCAAAGTCAGTCCTGCTCACTTTTTGCTGTTATTCTTAGCTAAGAGAAATACTTTAAACTTTCTTAGACTGGCAATCCAGGCTTCAGACACAATAGCAATACCCTGTGTGAGCTGACATATATATACAAATGTCTGCATAAAGGTTTCATAACAGGACCAGAGACACTGCTTGCAGAAAGATTGCTTTATAGACTCTGGGTAAACCTTTCCTTACATAAATGACCCTGAGAGCTGCTGAACACTACCTCTGGAATTCCCTTCTACAGAAATTGGAGCCATTTTTAAATACTTTTTTCAAGATTTGTCATAAGCTTTCAACCAAAAAACTAGTTCTCCATCAATCTCCAGCATAACCTTGATCAACAAAATCATGTGAAACATGTTTAGGGGAGAAGCAAATTCTACAGTCCAACACTTGATCTAAGTCCCATTGCTGCCAGTGTGGCTGGATGAAATCTGTGCATTTATCCGGAAGGCTTTTTGTACATCTATAAATCCAACTTTCTTTGATCTGCTTACATTAAACGCTCTACTTGCAAGTTTGTTTTATGAACTAAAATTACTTCTAGTGTGAATTCAATAGATGTGTTGAAAGTTATGAGAAACAGGGACTAGAGATGATCTACAATCAGAGTACAAGTCTGTAACACATTTATGGCAAAAAAAAATAGAGAAGATAATCTCACAGTACTTTTCAGAAGGCTTAAATTTAATTTCCTTTAATCGTGGTGCAAGAGAGAGGACTGGCTGTAGGATCAGCACCTTCTTTATCATTCCCCACCCCAGCAGCTCAAGTTCAAAGACCACAAAGGTCAATGGACACCTTCCGTTGCTACAAAAAGTCTTTGGATGAAAGTGTTAGCACATGAGAAATGCACGCATTAACGTGAGAATGAACCCAAACTTCCCGGCTTAAAACAGCTTCTATGAGATGTTAAATAAAGCTATATGTTCATGTAGCTTTATGTTGTCCTCTGCAAGAAGCAGTATTGGTTGGATTAACACATAATTAAAAGGAAATTTCAGAAGCAGGAATAAAGATGATTATAAGAGTGATGACCCCAAGGTCTGCTGGAGGAAGAACAGGGATTTACAGTTGTCTGACTTGGGTGCTGTTTTCCTTTAGGTGCAGCAATGAAGTAGAGAGCCATAGGGCACCCAGGAACCTAGCTCCCTTCTCTCTTGGTGGCTTGGTGCACCATACTGCTGACCCCGGAGGGAGAAGGAGGAGAAAAAAAGATATTTAGAGGAAAAAAAATGGTTACAACCAGACACTTTCTCTTGTTCTCATCTTTTTCCAAATGTGCACATTGTTCATCCCTAATACGTAATTAATTGCTCTGTATTTCTTAACAGGAATCTGACCACTGTTCACATGAACAGCAACAAGTCATGATAGCTTGAATCCACACTTGAGGAGGTAGGTCTGTAATGGAAAGGGTTAAGGAAGAAGTGAATGTACCACCTGTCAATGCTGAGAAAGCAAGAACCAGGCAACAGCTTGTGCTGTGCACCATAACAGACTGGGGAGCATCCATACAGTATTCATGACAGAAAATGTCATTGCGTCTGTCTGCTGCTGCTGTAAACAGCTGTTTCGGTCACAAATCCAGATGAAAAATCTTTCGTAACTACTAGAGGAAAGAAGGTTGTACTCTGATTAAAGGAAGAAACAGTGCGCAACAGCAGGAAAGTGGGGTTTGATATACTCCCTCACCGTGCAGTATTGGACAAATCCAGTGGCAAATTCTAGCTAAACTAGAATACCTAGGGACAAGTTAGAAAAACTGCAGATCGAGAGAGAATCTGTACAGGGCAACTGTATTGCCATGATGGGGGGCAATTACACACCCAGTGATAAACTAGATTTTGTTATTCCTTGTTTTGGTTTGTTGTCTTTTTTTTTTTACTTTAATCTGACTACCTTTTCCCATGTTATCCCTCTTCCTTAATCACAGTCAATATTCACTCAAAGCTGTGACCCTCTACCTACAAAATACCAGACCTTTTCTTTCAGACAGTTCACAAACCACCCATCCCAAAAGACTGCTCAATATATTCATCCAAAACCAATACTAAATTCTGTTCAGGTATTTATGTGGCAAGCTTGAGCTATACTAGTACCTAAACAGAATTTCGGGGTGAGACAAGCAAAAAGTGATTAGCCTAGTCTAACTGGAGCTAGTTAAAAAATGCAATTAAAATTGAGTTGCACATAAAATATATTTTTTTGTTAATGTATAACATTATCTGATATTCTCCTCTTTTCCCCTCTTTTGTTTGAAAATGGGCAAAGCCAGAAGGTATGTAGTGTAAGATGTATGCATGGCAACCTCCCAAGTCTGACAAAAATGTGTTTGACAACCAACTATCTTCTTGTCTGGGGGGTTTCACAGAAAACTGCAAATGTCTCTGAAAACATAAACAAATACAGTATGTTCTTTACAGTGAAGCTTCAGCTGAAAAAAAGCAAGATAATCTTCCTCAATATGATTGCTACCTTAACCCAGTTCACGAGGCTGAGAGCTCTGATCAGAGCAACACAAGGATGGACTAGGCAGGGACTAACAGTTTATTACTGTCCCACAAAGCCTATGGAAAACTTAACACCCTGTAAAGTGGTAGTGTGCATCCACCACCATTGTACAACAAACCATTGCCCAACAGACAGTGCTGCTTAGCTTGCCCAGTGGCACCTCAGCTTCCTCAAACTGAAATTCTCTCCCTCTCCCTCCTATTGCAGGCTGAAAAGCAGATTTCTGTGATGCTGCTACAGCTCTGTATCAAAAACCTTGTCTCCACCTTAGTCACTTGCACACAAGCCTCTCTGTAGGATGTAGAAAAAATCCTGTTTCTAGGAGAGATCCACCTGCAGAGCTTTTTTCCACGTATCTTGCACGCAGATGCTGGCTACCCTTGTCCTCTATGTTCAAAACAAATCCTGAGTGCATTGTGCCACAGAAAGCCTCAGCAAATAACAAAGATATTTCAGTCTCACTCCTGCTGTATCAGATCGGGGTTGTCTCTGGGAACACAGGGCCAAGGCAGCAGCAGGGGGAAAAGATGTGCTCCCCTCCTCTCCTGCAAGCCCCCTTGTATGGGCTGTCAATCAAAGTGAATTAGCAAGGTTGTCTATATCTGCGTTAATATTGAAGTCAGCATTAAGCTTTACAAAGCAATGAAGTCTGGTTTGAGAGGTGCTAAAACTCCACCAATTTAATTTGAGTCAGATTAAGTATTCACTTCAATAAAATCTGGAAAGGCCATTTTTTGGAAACTTCTTTAATTTCCAGAGCAAGATACAGAAGGAGGAAGCCAGAAGACAGCAGGGACTCTAATTCTGAATCCACCTCAATGGTGGTAATTGGTAAATCAAGAAATGTGGGGATTTTTGAGTCCTACTGTTTTTTCTTGGTGTGTATTTGTTTGTCCCTACCTTCCACTCCCATTGCAATTTTGGCAGGAACCCTGAAATGAATTCTTGGAGAAGGTGAAGGAGTATGTCATTTCAACTTTTTGTCTGGTATGCCTATCAGATTCTTCATTTCTCAGACTGCTAAATGTCTGTGTTTTTTCTACTCACAAGTGAGATTTACACAGTTTTGCATTTTAAATGAACTACGAATTCACTCCAGTCAGTCTTCTACTGATTTTTGCTTTATTTATTTTATAATTAGAGGTACTTCATAATTGTGAACCATGCTAATAATTTACACAACAAGAGGAGAATTCAAGCAAAAATGACCCATGTAGATAACAACTACAAAGCTGATAATGTTGAAAGAAAAATAAAATCATGGCGTTGAAATGTTTTCAAAAGAAAAAAAAACAATCCAACAGGTTAAACTACATGGTTTTATATATCTGGGTTGTATATTTAAATGAAAGTGCAATTTTGGTGTCTGATTTGCGGAGGTTAAAAAAAAACTCAAAAAATGTGTCTACATGTATAAATATATGTCTCCATGACCATGCATACTAAGGGTTATATATATTAGTAATTTCAGTGCCCTGTGAAACATTCATTAATCACAACTCTTCACGTGCATCACCTGTCTCCACAAAGGCTGTCTATAATAGCCAAATCTTCAAGCACCTTCTGTGCTCCTGGTTAGCTTCACTCCCCTATTCTTTCCTGCTTTCCTTTTCTTCCTTCCCTCTCTCCCCGCCAGCTGCCTGCGAAAGAGGCAGTAGACAATCCTCTCTCTAGGACAACTAACAGATATAAAGTCTGATTCACTGTCAGTATTCAAGCTAGTGAGAAACAGGAATTTTATGTTACATAAGTGCTTCATACTTAAGTTTCGCAAATACATATTACATACGTAAAAGCTACTTGAAGTTACTTTGAAAACTTTCAAATCATTGACTTTCAATGACATTTTTTCCACTGGACTGAGAGTAATTAAGTACAATCTCTTAAAAGTGGAAGTGAAAATTAGCCACATAACATTTTTTACAAGTTCACCTCTAGGTGCCTAAAATATTACCAAAGCAATTTTCTTCTGCTAAACATAGAAAAAAAAAATACAAAAAAAAAAATACAGTGTTCTCAGAACACTTTCTTAACAACTTCCTGCTCAGAGAAGTACTAAAGCACATCCATTTCCTGCATACTCCCGTATTCTAAGACGGCGCAGCTATTAATGTGCTTATCTGCAACACATACCCTTTGAGAAAGAGAAATGTTATTTTCCTTCTGCTAGAGGTGGGAAAATTAGACACAGAGAGTACCTGGGCTGCCTAAAGCCCCACAGGAAAACTACAGAGTAATTCAGTCTTGAATCCAGGACTCCTAGACCAAGATGTTATCTTGGGGCATCTTTCATCACCAGCTTTTCATATTGAAAACAGTTTTGATGTAGACACCTCAAATTGAAAGAAGCAACATTAACCTGAGAACAACAAACAGTAAAGGCAACCAAAGCGGGTGTCAGCAAGGTTGACTGGAAGAAATGATAGTGTCATATAACTCCCTCCTAGACACACCACCACTGATTATAGCAACTAAAATGCTCCAAATGCCGACAAAATGTCTCCTCCTCTCCATTTGCTGTTAGGAGATTAATGAATAGTATCCTGGGCTGCATCAAAAGAAGCGTTGCCAGCAGGTTAAAGAAGGTGATTCTGCCCCTCTGCTTTGTTCTGGTGAGGCCCCACCTGGAGCGCTAGATCCAGGTCTGGAATCCTCAACACTAAAAAGACATGAATCTGTTGGAGCAGGTCCAGAGGAGGATGATACAAATGATGAAAGGGTTGGAACACCTCTCCTATGAAGAAAGGCTTAGAGAGTTGGGGTTGTTCAATCTGGAGAAGAGAAGGCTCTGGATAGATATTATTGCAGTCTTTTTAGACTGTTGTACTCAGACACGGGTAATGGTTTTAAACCAAAAGAGCGTAGATTTAGACTGGATACAAGGAAGAGATCTGTGGTTTTTTAGAGTGAGGGCAGTGAAACACTGACACAGGTTGCCCATAGAGGCAATAGAAGCCTCATCCCTGGAAACATTGAAGGTCAGGTTGGATGGGACTCTGAGCAACCTGATCTAGTTAAAGATGTCCCTGCTCACTGCAGATGAGTCGGACTTGTCCAGGACAAAACATGTAACTATGTGTGGACAGACCTTCACTTTATTCCAGTTCGTGCAATCCTGGCAAAGGACTCCTAAGGTAGATTCATAGAAATCCCAGTTCTTCAATGTGTGTTATGAAAAGAAACATTTCAGAGAATCTGAAGATTTCTATACTCTTTGTGTCAGTGAAGAAAGATGGAAAAAAAGTAAACAAAAACAAGGTAAGCCTCTATATCTCACCAATGCTTTATCTCTTTATACATGAAACAGGGCAAGAGGTGACCTTGTCACACAAGAAACATAGGAAAGTAAGCAAAAAAAGTGTATATCAGAAGGAAAAGGAAAGCAAATTTACAGCCTCCTCTCACATTTGAAGCAATTCTTCCTGAAGCAATACTCTCAATTTTCATTGAAGACAATGTAGGCATTGCTTAAGTTTGTGGTAACTTGCTTATTTCTGCTGCTTTACCG
The DNA here is from genome assembly GCA_013396935.1 of Baryphthengus martii. Lineage (NCBI taxonomy): Eukaryota > Metazoa > Chordata > Aves > Coraciiformes > Momotidae > Baryphthengus > Baryphthengus martii. The sequence goes on from VWZK01005858.1 coordinate 16,912, forward strand.
TATACAGCAATATAGCATGCATAGATGTTCATTCCCCCAGATAACAAGTGAGTAAGATGTGAGTGTGCTGAAGGTCAGAAAAAAAGTCCTCCCTTGATGGACTGCAACTCTAAACCAAATGCAACACAAGACAGAATTACTGTTTTGCGTATCTTTGTTAACTTCATCTAGTAATTATTCCTGAGATATACACAAAAAAAAAGAAGAAAGGTACATGAAAAACATAGTGTAGCAAATAATTCTAGCATGAATTCACTTCCACAGACATAAATGTCTCCTTTTATCCTGCAACTACAGACAACCCACATTAAAATACTTTGAGACTAGATCCAGGGCTTCAATGTCACCTGATTATCAGCAAGCCCCTTCCATTTTACCCTGACTTGTGAGCATGTCATTCTCTCTGCCTCTCTTTCTCTCTGTATTTCTGTTTCTGTTCTCTAAAATTAGATTGTTTTCTTCCTGAAATGATTCACACATATTTGTTGAATAAAGATTAAAGAACAAGGGAAAAGAGGCAAAATGTGTTATGAAGCAGAACTGGTAAGATCAGTAATCATCAAAAAGATAAGGTAAAATGAGACAAAGAATGTAATTTTAACAGGATCATCCCTACTAAGAGGGCCACCAAGGAGAGATCAAGACATCAACTGCAGCTTTGCAAAGGTGAAAACTGACAGTCTTCTCTGCAGCCATCTCTCACGGTGGGATGTCAGTCAGGTATTACTTCTGTCTGAAGTTGTGCTTATCTTTATCTGTTCCCAGATTTTTGCAGAGGGACCAAGGGACTGTCTCACTGGCACTTTCATTTCAAGCATCTTTGAGTTGTTTGCATTTAATGCTATAGGCCAGTTTGTCAGCTGTTTAGAATCTCAGTATCCTATTTATAAAAACCCACATCTCTGTCTTTATTTTTACTCATGCGATGATCAGTTATGTAGACAAAGTTCATGCCTACACATCTTAGTAACTGTATGTTTGTATATACATTTGATACATGCACAGAGTTTTTAATAACAGCATTTCCTTGCTTTTTCGAACAAACTTCAGGCTTTGGTTTTTTAGAGCATGCCTTGAACTGGCAATATTTGAAAACTTGGCTTCAAAATTACAAACATATTTCACCCTTTTAAAAGACTAAATTAGCATGGACAGATACCTTTTTGTTTCTCAGCAACAGCACGCTGAAAGCTTGTAGCTGTACTTTCAGTGTCACTGTAGTCACGTAAATCACACACTTTTTTTGGTTAGTGAGATGTGAAAGCCACTAAGAAAAAAATATGCACATACTTCCTGGCATATTCTCACACTTTCTTTCTGGCCTCCACCATGTCTTGATATGCTGTAGGAAACCACTGGCTTTTCAGATTCTGGCTAGTTTTCCATGTTATGAGATGAATTTAAACTTTGGAAAATATGTAATGTATGTTTGCCATGTGGAGTGCTGCTGTGACATTGTTCACCTGCTGCTAGGAAGACAGCCTGCAGGACCAGAAATTAAAAAATAAAAATAATAATAATAATAA